>BMAU01020172.1:0-600000 GCA_019973935.1 Trichonephila clavipes
TAAAAAAATTCCGGTAATTTTCACAGCAACTGAAAGCAAAGCAAAACAAAAAATCAAAGTGGGGCCGCATTCTTGAAAATGATTAAAAGTTATCCTCTGAAAAATCTCAAACTTATTCTTTTCAAAACTTTTTTATAACCAGAAGCAAGATAATTTCAGATATCTCCCCTCGATAAGATCGGTTGGGGAGCTACACCCTCGAAAGAAATGAAATAAGTAACTTCATTCGATAGCCCAACACCTCTTAATTTTGTTAAATTTGCGCGATATTTTCATTTTGAAATCCAATACCCCTTCTATATCTCAGCATCTGTTACCCAGTCAGTTTTCTGGGAGAGGTCTGCATGTGTTGCCCCTTAAGATACAATGGCGGCAAGTGTCATAATCAATCTGCATGCCGAAAAGGAATAAAGTAATAAGTGAAGTGTCAAACGTCTCTGTAATCTCCAGGCTATAAATCGCCAAAACTGGCGAGGTTTTCAGTAAGGAATTAAAGTGGGTTTTCTCTCCACAGGATCGCCCACCCCTCTGGCGATTTTCTTGTGTTCCAAAGGAAAAAAAAAGGAAGGACAAATGAGCAACAACTTATTTTTTCTGCCTGCCATCCCTGTCTCTGGTTGTACTCTTTAGAAGACTTTGTGGCGACAGGGTTTAAAGTCCCAGACACCAACACACAGTAGCTGTGAATGAAGTGGCAATAATAAATAAGTATATCTCTCCCTACCAGAATTTCACCGTTTGTTCGGTTTTTTTTAGACTGAAGAGATTTTGGGGAGGATATTTGTGTTTGCGTGTTGATTTAAGGATGAAAGAAATAGTTTTGTGGACCTTTTGGCGTTTCAAGTAGATTTAGTTTCGATTTCAGAAGATGAATGGTGTGAACTTTGTTTATTCATTCACAGAAGAATGTTTCAAGAACTGAGAAAGCTGCCATTATTCATTCATTTGAGTAGTAAAATGTTTATACCTACAGCTGTGAATACAATTCAGAATGGTTATTTTAGAGAAATATCGTAAAAAAGTAAAATAACATAAAAACACCTTTCAATTAATGAAAGATAACTATCATTTAAGTTTAATAAATCACCTTTTTTTCTCTTCTCCATATGTGAGTTAAATTTTTTTTTTAGCTTTAGTATATTTAAACCAAAATTATAAGGTATGGGAAGAGGGTCACACATATAAAAAGGCGTAAAATATCTTCTTTAAAATAAGATAACACACGATACAATTCTTTGCTTAAGCAACAGGTTTCAAAAATTCATTTTTACACCTATGAAATTTATCAACGTACGTTTATCTGTAAATAGTCGCAATCGTTTTTCTAGTTCATTTTGCCAATCTAATCGTATAAATAATTCGTATTAATTACTTAAAAAAATGAAATAATTAATGAAAAATATTTTCTATGAAAAATGCTTGCTATGAAAAATACTTTCATTTGATTATATTAATTCGAAAACAATGTTTCTTTCACGTTTTTACTTTCAATATTTAGCTTAACAACGATTTCTTTTTCTATAACTTTCATTTTTAAAATCCTGAATGCGAATATGGCGATTAAAACTATTTTGGAAAAAGGATTCAACTATAAATATTATTCTAGAGTAAGCTAACAATCTAAATGTAACTTTTTCACAAAATTGACTGGCAACATTGCTACAGTTAGAATGATTCTCTCTCTCTCTTATTCGTCGTTCGATCTTATATTTGTGTTTTATTTTAGCATGGTTAGATAATCATTGTTTTTTTAAAGTCTTATTTTATTTGTTTATTGTGTTATTTATCCACCGTTTTCCTCTACAAAGAGGTATTCGTCCTTATACATTAATAATTTTTTAAATTATACTATTTTATTACAAAAATATTTTCACTGTGCAGTTTTTTTGATATTTAGGATTTACTTTTATTTTAGAGTTTATTTTTGCTAACTCTAATAAACCGTTGTAATACTGTTTTAATTTTTAATAGACAGTTTTCTTTAGCCGTAACTAACCGTTATTGAGATTTCATATTGTACTAAAATTACACGATCTATTTACATATGTTTGAAATTATTGAATATTTTTCTTTTTCAACATCTTTGACACAAATTCAAATCTGATTTTGTAATTATCTAATAAATATGTATATTGGAGTTTTATTCAAGAACAGACTAAGTTTGATGCTGATATTTATATTTTATTTTTCCTCATTAAATCATAACTAGGATTTAAACAACCAAAAATTCTGATAAAGAAGACTTTTATTTAGTTTCTAATGAATAAATAAAAAATGAAGTACATCCTTTTTAAGGCTTGAAAACAAACTCTATATATTTGAAGCTGGCAACTTTCTACTTTTGATAGTGGTACAGTTTGTATTCGGAATTTTTATCAATTTAAATAAATGCTTTTTATGACATATAGAACGAAATTATTTTGCTATCGAAGACCTATGAAAATAAAAGGAATTTCAAGGTATTAATTTTAAATGAAACTGCGTAGTAATGTCTCGAAAGTTATTTCAAATTTGAAGATTCTAAAAGTGCCTATGGAAATCAGAGTCCTTACATAAACTGGAGTTAAGGATTTAAAATATGTAAAATATGAAGTGAATGTAATATTGTAGAGTTTTTCTACAATATTTGATCAATTTTTCGAAAAAAATATATTTAATAAAAATTATTTCCTTCATTTTTTTTTTTTTTTTTCAAGGCGAAAATAAATCAGTAGTTCAAATACTGTCTTCATAAACTTCCAAGTGGAAAATACCTTTTTGTAATTTTTGATTTTATTTCTGAAAATATGTAAAAGAAACATTTGATTACTTTCAGAAATACTTCAGTTTCAACTGATTTGCTTAACTTTGGAGTTCTGTTTTTTTAATAAAGGGTGTTCTCTCTTTACCTACAGACTCAATAGTTCTGTATATGATTAATAATGGAATGGTGAGTAATAGTATGTAAGAATTGCTAAGAATATAATAAGTTGGTGCATTTCTACCCCAAATCTGAACGGTTTTTTTTTCAGGTTTTCGAGAAGAAATATGGCGAAAACGTAATCAATAAAGTTTAATTTTTCGTTCTTCTGACAGCAGTTCGAATTATAGGATTATTGATAGCTTCCAATTGTATAACTCTAGGACGAATTTTTTCTCTGTCGTTTTTAGCTAGGAATTTCAAGGGCTAGAGCGAGTGAGTGAGTGTTTTCTTAATGCCACACTTAAAACATGAGGACTACTAGCGAAGGCCTCGAAATTTTGAACCGGTCAAGAGACGAGGACGGTATGTTCCAGCACTCCTTTTGCACTTTCCTGCAACAACTTGGCGGAATTTGAGAGCCACGTTAGATTTAACACGCATCAACCTTGTAACGTTTTCCGCACACATCTGTAGATCAGCTTCTTTGTAGAAACAATCATCACGCGCATTTCGCAGCTGCATCTTTGAAAAAGTTATTGCGTGGTTCCTTGGACCGCCCCCGAAACCCTTTTAACATCACGAGGGACCCTTTCCCGTCACTAGCAGGAAGTAACTGGATGCTAAAGGCGCCGGCCCCTGATCTCGGAAGCGAGAGAAGAGAGTCAGAGAGAACGATAAATGATTTGAACCTTTGAATTGAGCAGAACCCAAAAAGAACCTCTCTCACAAACCACATCATTTGAACTCTAATAATCTTTTAATAAGTTTAATAACTTCAATATATAGACTGTAAATAACATAGCTGTGATGTAAATAAACTAAACGTTCAAACTGATCAATATCACTCTATCATTATTTATCTCAAACGTCACAACCTCTACACGGTGGGTCTTAAGTATCATCAGGATTTGAACATGACTCAACAATGCTGACCATGTGTTCGTGGGCATGACTGCTCGACAACTCGGACTATTAAGGGCACTAATCGTTTTCGAGGAAATCTGCTTTTTATAGACCTTTTAAAATACGTAGTTAACTACTTCAGCCGGAAGAGGGCACGCGGGGAATATCATCACTCCTGGCTCACGAAATCTTTAATTCTGAGAAAACTGTTTAGTTGTTACCATTTACCTTGTCATTTTCCTTCTATATGGCAATCTTCATGGAAGTAAAATGTATTTGTCACGTATCTCCTTTTTTTTTCCTTTTATCATTTTTGCATCTGCAGTAGGAACAGAAATTAGCTTATTTAAAATTATGAATGGATATTTTACCTTAATATGGTAATAAAGATAATTACATATTATTTCAAATCTCAAGAAATTACATAAAAATTCGAAAATAATGACAAAATTAACTTTTACTGTTTCAAAGGAATGAAATGTAAAGGAAGAAATTGCCAATTTCATATTCCAGCAAGACACACACTCTCTTTTTTCAATTCCTACTATTTGCTCACTCTCTCTCCCTATATTATTTATTTATTTATTTATATATATTGTTGAAATTTGCAATCGTGAATAAAATACTTTCTATTCATCCTTTCAAGTTCAAATAACTTTTTTTGAAACTTGTAATGGTTGACACTTGTTGTTAATACAAATTTTTCAAGTATTAATTCATTAATTACCTGTTAATAAACTAAATTAATTAACAGTTTTCGACGCCAAATTAGATTCATCTCCACTGTTGTAACAATGTAACTGTTAAAACAATAACAAAAGTTGGCATCGAAAACCGGTTTTACAGCCAAACCGGGTGTACATTGTTATAACAATGCAGACAAATCATGCTTTTTTTAAAATAATTCCTACAATTAGTTCACTCTCCCTATGCATATGTATATATATGTGTGTGTGTGTGTGTAATAATTCCCAATAATTTAACCTTTAACAGCTCTTGATTTATTTATGGTCCAGTCCTTCAGTACAACCGTTTAATTATTTTAATTAATTACCCGCCTAAAGGGGAGTTTTGAAGCTGTATCCATCATGTGATGTCCCTATGGCTATAAATATCGAGATCTGAAATCCGCACTCTCTTCTCTCTTTGTCCTTAACCATGTAATGGGCTGCAGCTGGAGTGTGTGTATTTTTTTGTGTGTTTTTTTTTGTCATGCCTTCAATATGTGTTTGTGTATCTATCTCTACATGTTCAATGCAATAAACTGGATTACTAACTTTCAAGACTGCCTCGTCAATCCTATCAGTGTGTAACATCACCCATCATACAAAATGCATCTAACATACAGGAATCACTCACCACCGGCCACTTTCGGTCCTTTCGTTCGTTGCAGTATCATCCATTCGCCTCGGCATTATAGTAATTATTACTACTCACCAGAAATATTATAGAAGTATTTCATATATATATGTATGTAACTTGTTCAATTTTTCAATCGTTAATAAAGTACTTCCTATTCATCCATCTAAAGTAGGAATTGCCTTAATTAATTTTTTTTATATATTATTTGTTTTAAGAAAGTATGTTTTCTGTCGGTTTTATTTCAGCTCTCCTTTTATAAGTCCTTAATCATGCCATAAAGAATGAAATATAAATTTGTTTTTTTTTTGGGGGAGAGATTTCAATGTTTCTATTCTGCATTTTGCGAGTACTCCCCCAACTTATGTATGCACTAAGATAAAAATGTTTGGGAAATTATTTCCAAGAAGGCATTTTTGACAACAGATTGAATTTTTTCTGCTTTAGGAACAATCCTAATATGTTCACTGATTCCCAATAAATTTTTTTCTCTTTTTTTTAAAAAGCAATTTATTAAAGTATGCCAGTCAAATGTTACAACGTATATGCAAATATACATATTGATCTCCTTTTTATCGACTTATTATCGATTTTATTTTTGTGTAGCCTATATCACCTTATGTGATTTAGATTAATTAGGATTTAAATAGTTCTTAATATAACTAGGGGGTACCCCCTGCCTAACGATGTACCAACCCCCATTGTATAAATTATATAACTGTACATTCTCATTGTTCCTATTGTGAAACTGTAATTTACATGTAATACGTAGAGAGATCTATTTTATTTTTTAATTCCTTCTATTAGTTCAAATTCTCCCAATATAGTTGTTCGAATTTTCAATCGTTAATAAAATACTTTTTATTCATCCACTCAAATTTAAATACATTTTTTAAACTTTTAGTGGATGACACTTGATGCTAATACAATTTAGCAATATTGTATTATCAATATTGTCCCAATATATATTCTCCCAAGTTATGTTGTTCGAATTTTCAATCGTTAATGAAATACTTTTTATTCATCCACTCAAATTTAAATACATTTTTTAAACACTTAGTGGATGACACTTGATGCTAATACAATTTTTTCAAATATTAATTCATTCATTCTATTTAATGAATGAACAAATTGTAACAAACAAAAATAATAGTTCAACACCCTATATGAAACGGAAATCGCTCGTTGTAGCGAGTTGAACTTCTAATCCAAGCGAGTTGAACTTATATTCCAAAGGTCGTGGGTTCGAATCCCACCTAAGATGGCTAAATTTCTGAGAGCGTGATTTTTTTACTATACTATTTCAGTGGAATAATTAAATTTAATTAAAGAGTAAATAGTAGCAAATAAAAATAATAGTCCGACACCCTATATAGGAAGGAAAATCGCTTTCTATTTTGCCACTTAATAGTGTGATTCTGTCCTATGTATAGACATATTTATATTAATTGTAATTGTTTAATAAAAAGTAACTAAAATAAAATTTTCTTTGTACCTTAGTAGGAATTGACTTGATTTTTTTCTATTACTTGTGTTCCAATATATTGTAAGCTGGGAACTACAACGTCCAACATTTCATTGATAAAATCATCAGATTTTGATAAACCTGTGGATCTTGAATCTTCCTGGAAAGCTGAGTATTTAGTTCGAATGAAACCACGCCTTTCTTCTCACGCAACAATAATTTCAGATGGAATAGTTCAATGTCACGTGGGAATACATTGTTAAATAGATAGATGACATTGCAATCAATTTTCCTTTTTTGGCTCTTCGTTGGCCTCCTATTCCATAAATAGTGCGGTGGTATTGGCGAATAAATATATAGCCCTTCGCCTCTACGTCCGAAGCGCGTTCAGTTCTAAGTGCGACATAACCTTGGTTGAATTCCTTTTTTTCAAAGTTTCACTTTCTTTTCTAATCTCAATTTTCAGTAGCCAATTAGAAAATGTATGCTTCAACTGAAAATTTTACCTTATTGCCAATTTGTAACCATAATATTTAAAATGATTTTTTCCTTTTTATTATTATTCTGGTGTACGAGATAAATAAATAAGCTTCTTACATCATCCGGAATATATTTTTTATGTAGAGGAAGAAATAAAAAATGGGTAGATAAATGCTTGTTTTTGAAATAAATCTTTAAATATTCTTTTCACAGTCTTTTTAAAAATGCAAAATTTTTTCATTAGCGAACAAAAAGCTGAAATATTTGTTTTTAAGTTCTTAGCAACTATTCTATAACACGAAATAATAGTCAATACAATAGCAGGGACGTCTTAAGGAGTTCGGCCACAGTGGAGGTCTCGTCTCGTTACTGACTTAGCTTTAAGGTATCCGACTACTTTCGGAACCATGATATTAAAAAAGCGCATAAATAGATAATTTTCATCATATTTAGTGTCACTCAGATTAGAATACATGCATGAAATTGTTTTAAGGACATTTTGACACAAAAAAATTATTTAAATGTACTATTTTTCACAAAAGGAGAACATTTGTGGAATAAAAGATTATTCTAAGTTAATTTTTTGCCAAAATATTGTTTTTAAATAATTTTTTTTGTCAAAATGTCCTTAAAATAATTTTATGCATGCATTCTAATTCCAAGTGACACCATCATGCGAAAGTTATCCATTTATGCGCTTTTGAAAATCACGGTTCCGAACGTTGTCGGATACCTTAATAAGATCATGATTCGAATAATTCGAACGGTCAAATGTTATTTCCGGTTGTATTTTCCGAAAGACTGAGAATTTCGGATGATATGTTAACTGGCTATGTGTGATAATCAACATCCATGTATAGGCCTAAGCCTACCCCTGTACACCATCATTACTCATTCAGTTAAAAGGCGGCAATCAGTCGAGTTGGTTTACAGTGATGTTATGTCATGCACATTTATTTTTTCAGGTTATTGTTTGTACGAGTTTTTGACAACGTATGCTATTTACGGTCTACTTTTAAGTTTATAGGTGGGGCCTAAATTTGTGTAAAAGCATAGGGCCTACCTTTGGGTAGGGGCCTCGGGCCTCATGAGGTTTTAAGACGTCCATGTATAAGACGGAAGCACATGATTATAGAAAACGTTGAAGCTCATGAGACAAAATGAAGCATTCGGTTATTCGATACTTTGATTTTAAAACAGAGCTTTTACTGCGTTTAAATCTAAAGGAAGTTTATTCGGAAATAAGAGCGTTTCATTACTAAATATAAAAAAAATCATTAATATTCTTTAGAGAACTTTACATTTATTTTTATATTTGCTCTGTCTTTGAAAGAGTTTTGTAAATTTCTCTAAGGTAAAAGATATAGCGAGAAAGATTAGTTTCTATATCGAAATGGATTTTGCTCTAAAACTATTATGGAGATCTAAGTAACCTCGTTACTATATCGTACAACGATGCAGATTTCTTTTTCCATGAGATTAGGTTTAAATGTTAGCTTTCAAAAATGAATGAAGTACTCGAGATGCTACATTTTTTGAATTTCTTAGAATTAAGAGAAAGACATGAAAGCATAAACCACACACACGCATACATATGTAACAATTATAATCTCATGCTTTTGATAGATATATAAATATCTTTTTTCTTTAAAAGCAATTAACTCTTGTAAGAAGGAATTTCTTAAGTTGGATTTAAACTTATTGGATTATTTATCTTGAGATATTTGATTCGATATTTTTAGCCAGCTCTTCGAAGGTTCATGAAAGCTATTGACGATATACCTCGTAATTTTCAGCCTTGGTAAAATGACGAGGATGATACATGAGCTGGCAACCCTTTCCAAAATTCCACTCCACGTTAACGGGAGAATTTTAAATCTCGACAGATTTAACGAGCATCAACCCCTCTACACGGTGGGTCTTCAGTAGCACTAGGTTTAAAACACGCTACTCGACAACGCTGGGTTCAATATTCGATTTAAATATTGATTTTATAAAATATTTAAAAGAGTAAAAAGAAAATCA
This sequence comes from Trichonephila clavipes, assembly GCA_019973935.1. Classification (NCBI taxonomy): domain Eukaryota; kingdom Metazoa; phylum Arthropoda; class Arachnida; order Araneae; family Nephilidae; genus Trichonephila; species Trichonephila clavipes. The sequence goes on from BMAU01020172.1 coordinate 9,135, forward strand.
ATTCGGTAAATCTGTTCTATTATTCGCAACATATACTTTATTTTTTGAAATGTATTATTGCATAAGTCAGTCTATTTCTTTAATATTTTACATTTGTTACATATATTTTTATTTTTATAATGTTTTTTTTATTCCTATTTGCATTATTTTTCAATCAATGCGTAGATAATTGGTAATATAGTAACTAAAAGTAAGTTCTACTAGATATGAACATTACTGTCAGGCAAATTTTATTACGGTTATTACTCAATATGCTACCTAGTTATTACTTGTATATGCTACCTAGATTTAGAAGATAATAGTTTTGTATTATCTATCTACATATAGAAAATAATATTCCTGTTTTATCTGTATTAGATCAAGTCTTGCTACAGTTCTTTATTGTTTAAAAACACGGTTCATGGACTTGATCTAGATGTTTCAGTCGATCAAGTGATAAGAAAACAATAACAGCAGAAAATAGTAATTTATAATGAAAATTATAGTCCTTTCTTATAAAGTACTTTTTCAGTCTTTTAAAATCTACTTTAAAGTATCTAGTGTTATCGTAGCTTACAAATAACTACTGTTTTCTTTAGAAATCTTATTTTCAAATCGCAGCTTGATACGATTAAGACATTTTGTGTGATAAAAATAAGTATCAAAACATTATCTATTTTTCAGCGATGTAATTTGTTTTAAACCCCTATTTGAGAAGTTAAGAATTCTTCTGACATAAACTTTGGATTTAATTGGGGGGAGAGTGGATAGGAAAAACAACGAAGACTCCCGCTAGAATACTGAGCGTGCTTTCACCGTCATTTAAATAAGTTACTTCTAGTTTCTAGGGGTGAAAAAAAGAGGCGTCTTGTGTGTGTGCTGAAACTCGTTATTTTCTATTTTAGAAAAACGTCTCTTGTAAGAAGCGATTTACGACTTTTCCCTGTCATTTACTCTTACAAGTTTCCTAAACAATACTTGCACTTAAAGCCAAGCGCTGTTTACTTCCAAATCCCTACAGCTAGAAAACATTTCAACGACGTGCCAGCGCCTACTGAGATACATTACCTTATGCAAATAACACCAAAGCTACTTTGCACAGCCGTATAACAGAAGATCATTCAAGTTTTTGGACAAGGACGTTTCGTAGGACATTTTGTGGGTGAGTCCAAGGCTGTCTTCCACTTACGCGCTGATTCGAGAGGGGGGGAGCTGGAAATTTAAAATTCGTGGGCTGATGATCCGATATTTCAGCCAATAGGCAAACAAGAACAGGAACGCGAGCCGGTTCTGCGAGTAAGAGTCAAGTTCACTTAATTATGTTTTCCACCCGTTCTGAAAGAGTAAAATTCTAATTGTAAGTGTAGTTTGTCGATCGAAATTTGTAAGAGTGAAATAAAAAGAGAAATAAAAAAAAAAAAGAACTACTCCGATATTTCGTTTTTGATACATCGGCATCGAAGGAATGCAGTCAGCTCATCACTTATGTTTGAATTTTTTCTTCGTATTTTTAAAGTTTTCGTATTTATTTATGAATATTTTGTCATGTTGAAGGCATGAACTACTTTGGTACTAATTAGTTGTACTCATTTAAAATTAAAAATTTATATTCTATTTTTCTTCAAATACTGAAATGGGAAATAAATATATCGGGAACTAAATGTAATTCCTATATTTGTGATACATGGTATTAATAATGAAAGCAGCGTAAAATCCTTTAAGGTATCCGACTACGTTCGGAACCGTGGATTTTGCAAAAGTGTGTAAATGGATAATATTTATGATATTTAGTATCACATGGATTAAAAAATGTATATAAAGTTGTTTTAAGAATAGTATTACAATAAAAAATTATTTAAGTACAATATTTTGACAAAAAATGAACAAAGAATGACCCATTTTCAAAATATTCACCTTTTGTGAAAAATGCTTCTATTATAATAATATTTTGCCTGCATATAGCTCAGACCTCTGTACAGAGGCTCAACTAGAAATTTTGAAATATATAATATAGAGGGGAGAAATTTTAAGAAAAACGCAGATAATTATTTCAATGGGTGTTAACCTGAAAAATAATGTGATTTTTTCAAAAATCATAGTTGAGCCTCTGTACAGAGGTCTGACCTATATACAGGCAAAATATTATTATGATAGAAGCATTTTTCACAAAAGAAGAACGTTTTGAAAAAGGTTATTCTTAAATTAATTTTTGACGAAAATATTGTACTTAAATAATCTTTTTTTCTGTCAAAATAGCCTTAAATTAATTTTATACATGTATTCTATCCCAAGTGACATAAATATCATGAAAATTATCCATTTATGGACTTTTTAAAATCACGGTTTCGTACGTAGTCGGACACCTTAAATTTTTTATTAGTTGAAATTTCATTTCAAATTTTAAGATTTCTTTTATATTAATACCATTAAATAAAAAGCTTATTTTGTAAGGAATTTGTAAAATTTTAAACCGAATTGTTTTAAACTGACAAATTATTCTGAAAATGACCAATATATAGAATGTTTTCACTACCTCACTGTAGCTGCTTTTACTTTCCTAAGTATGTGTACAAAATTTCGTAGCTCTAACTACAATATTAAGTCAGTTATTTAACATTTTTTATATTAGTATATCGAAACGAAAAACCATAGCTAGATTACTTGACGTTTGAATTTAGCACGTTTATTTATTTTAATGACGTTTAAAGCAATAATAATAGTGTATTTAAAATAGGGTGCTTGTATAAAGTTTTGAATTTTTCTGGATGTTTGTATAGTATATTTAATTAATTATTGTACTTGTTTTTTTTTACATACATATATAATAATAGTGTATTTAAAATGTATTATACATATATATACTAGGGTGATATATATACATATATATATATATGTATTTTTAAATTACATATATATATATGTATATATATCTGAAAGTTATATGAATTTTTTCTGGATATATATACATATATATGTTTTGTATAGTATATTTAATTAATTATTGTGTATATATATACATATATATACATACATATATATATATATATATATATATATATATATATATGTATGTATATATATGTATATATATCTGAATATATATATATATATATATATGTATATATGTGTATATATATATACATATATATATGTATATATATATATATATATATATATATATATATGTATATATACATACATATATATATATATATGTATATATATATGTATATATACATATATATACATATATATACATATATGTATATATACATATATATACATATATATATTATATATATATATATATATATATATATATATATATATATATATATGTATGAATATATATTCAGATATATATACATATATATACATACATATGTATATATATATATATATATATATATACTGAATATATATATACATATATATGTATATATATATATATATGTATATATATATCAGATATATATACATATATATATATATAACATATATATATTTGATTTGCTTGATATCTGAATATATATATACATATATATATGGTATGTATATATATATATATATTTTATCTGAATATTAACCAGGTATTTACTTAAAAATACATACATATATATATATATATATATATATATATATATATATATATATATATATATATATATAACATATTTGATTTGCTTGAAGTGGGTAAATATTTCTTTTTAACCAGGTATTTTTTTAAAAATACCATCAAAGTTAGCTTTAGGTTTGTTAGTTTTTTGAATTGATTTTTATAGAGTCCGGCACGAAAAAATTTGTTAAGATAAAAGTATCATTCGTAATGCCAATTTCCATACACTGAATTATGTAGAACATTTCTAGAATATTAGTAAAAAATTGTTCAAAAACATTAAAATTTTGTAGTAAGTATTTTAAGATATTGAGAAATATTTAAAAAAAAAATAGAGTTAAAATAATTGTACGCTTGAAAAGGTTTTTTTTTCTGAAATGCATATTTCATCTGTGTTCAAATAGGTTACATGTAAACGCATTTTTATATAAATATATAAATAAAAAAACATTGCATTGTATTGTATTTGGGAATGAATATTGCGAGGGAAAAAAAGAGAAGTTATATGTTTTTTATAAGTACTTACTTTTAAAAGACCTTGCATAATTAGTTTAAGGTAAAATATACAATTTTTGATTATATTTAAATTTGAACCACAAAGCATATGAACGTCCGAAAAAACCAGATTCCTCAACTGCTTATAATTACCCCACAAGTATTTTCACGCCTTTTTTTGATACACCATCGATAGTTGCAAGAAAATCAAGGAAATATTTTAATATATTTCAATCCTTTAATAAAAATCTTCTCCAATTTTAAAACTAAATATTTTTCTATTTGATCGCTATGATTTTCCCTCAAAAAACTGAAGAAAGTGCTTTTCAAATATATATATATATATTTATATATATATAGTCAAAAATTACCTACTAAAGAGAGTTGAATAATCAATAATCAAAACTGAAAAAATCGAAATTAGTATAAACTATGCGTAAGGTTTTAGAAGGGATATTTTAGAAATTAAAAATAAAAATAGAATTTAAAATATATAAAAATATCAATGCTACAATATTATAAACATTGCTGACTTAGGGACAGCTGTTATATATAAAATAATTTATATAAAAGTAGGGTTGAACATGTTTTTTTGACCAGAACAGAAATATATATATTTATTCCTTAATTAGATATATTTTCACTGGAAATTTATTATCGATAAATTATAAAATGTCAATACTTTTTTCATTAGTTTGGAAAACAAAATTCTTTGAATTATTTATTCACTCGCAGGATATTTGAAAAAAAATTCTTAATGTTACTGAATGTTAAAAATAGCTTTAAAATTATTACTGAGAATATAATATTTTTTGTGTGTCTAGACAAAATGATTCTTGAAGTTTCACAAAACTTCAAATGATGCAAGAAAAAAAAGTCACACAAGATTAAAAGGGCATTTTAAAACAATTTGCTCACCCCTGGTGTAGGGGGAAACTCCCTGGAAATTTCCGCTTTGTGCTCGCCAGACGGAATTTCCCATCAACAGTCTAAGATCTATCACATCTTTAGTCTTCATAAAATATGCAAAAGTAGTTTTATGATTAAATCTCATTTATTATTATCATTTTTAGGAACTATATCAAATATAGTTCTCAATGTTAATGATGTATTTCTCATTGAAGCATCTAGAAAGATTCAATTTTTGATACACATACAAATATGTAATTATTATTTCTCTTTGAATTCTGCAGAAACTTCCAAGAATCACTTTTGTCTAGACACACAAAAATATTATATTCTCAGTAATAATTTTAAAGCTATTTTTAACATTCAGTAACATTAAGAATTTTTTTTCAAATATCCTGCGAGTGAATAAATAATTCAAAAGAATTTTGTTTCCAAACTAATGAAAAAGTATTGACATTTTATAATTTATCGATAGTAAATTTCCAGTGAAAATATATCTAATTAAGGAATAAATATATATATATTCTGTTCTGGTCAAAAAACATGTTCAACCCTACTTTTATATAAATTATTTTATATATAACAGCTGTCCTAAGTCAGCAATGTTTATAATATTGTAGCATTGATATTTTTATATATTTTAAATTCTATTTTATTTTTAATTTCTAAAATATCCCTTCTAAAATCTTACGCATAGTTTATACTAATTTCGATTTTTTTCAGTTTTGATTATTGATTATTCAACTCTCTTTAGTAGGTAATTTTGACTATATATATATATATATATATATATATATTTGAAAGCACTTTCTTCAGTTTTTGAGGGAAAATCATAGCGATCAAATAGAAAAATATTCCAGTTTTCAAAATTGGAGAAGTGGATTTTTATTAAAGGATTGAAATATATTAAAATATTTCCTTGATTTTCTTGCAACTATCGATGGTGTATCAAAAAAAGGCGTGAAAATACTTGTGGGGTAATTATAAGCAGTTGAGGAATCTGGTTTTTTCGGACGTTCATATGCTTTGTGGTTCAAATTTAAATATAATCAAAAATTGTATTTTACCTTAAACTAATTATGCAAGGTCTTTTAAAAGTAAGTACTTATGAAAAACATATAAATTCTCTTTTTTCCCTCGCAATATTCATTCCCAAATACAATACAATGCAATGTTTTTATTTATATATTTATATAAAAATGCGTTTACATGTAACCTATTTGAACACAGATGAAATATGCATTTCAGAAAAAAAAACCTTTTCAAGCGTACAATTATTTTAACTCTATTTTTTTAAAATATTTCTCAATATCTTAAAATACTTACTACCACAAATTTTAATGTTTTTGAACAATTTTTTACTAATATTCTAGAAATGTTCTACATAATTCAGTGTATGGAAATTGGCATTACGAATGATACTTTTATCTTAACAAATTTTTTCGTGCCGGACTCTATAAAAATCAATTCAAAAAACTAACAAACCTAAAGCTAACTTTGATGGTATTTTTTTAAGAAATACCTGGTTAAAGAAATGTTTACTTCAAGCAAATCAAATATGTTATATATATATATATATATATATATATATATATATATATATATATATATATATATATGTATGTATATATATATATATATATATATATATATGTATGTATATATATGTATATATATCTGAATATATATATACATATATATATATATATGTATATATATGTATATATACATATATGTATATATATGTATATATATGTATATATACATATATATATACATATATATATATATATGTATGTATATATACATATATATATGTATATATATATACATATATATATACATATATATATATATATATATATATATATATATATATATATATATATATATATATATATATATATATATATATATATATATATATATATGTACAATAATTAATTAAATATACTATACAAAACATCCAGAAAAAAATTCAAAAACTTTATACAGAATTTAAAAAGCACCCTAGCATTTTAAATACACTATTATTGTGAAAAAAAACAAGAGGAAAAGCCATTTAAAGCTTTAAACGTCATTAAAATAAATAAACGTGCTAAATTCAAACGTCAAGTAATCTAGCTATGGTTTTCGTTTCGATATACTAATATAAAAAATGTTAAATAACTGACTTAATATTGTAGTTAGAGCTACGAAATTTTGTACACATACTTAGGAAAGTAAAGCAACTACAGTGAGGTAGTGAAAACATTCTATATATTGGTCATTTTCAGAATAATTTGTCCAGTTTAAAAGAATTCGGTTTAAATTTTACAAATTCCTTACAAAATAAGCTTTTTATTTAATGGTATTAATATAAAGAAATCTTAAAATTTGAAATGAAATTTCAACTAATAAAAATTTAAGGTGTCCGACTACGTACGAAACCGTGATTTTAAAAAAGTCCATAAATGGATAATTTTCATGATATTTAGTGTCACTTAGGATAGAATACATGTATAAAATTAATTTAAGGCTATTTTGACAGAAAAAATTATTTAAGTACAATATTTTCGTCAAAAAATTAATTTAGAATAACCTTTTTCAAAACGTTCTTCTTTTGTGAAAAATGCTTCTATCATAATAATATTTTGCCTGTATATAGGTCAGACCTCTGTACAGAGGCTCAACTATGATTTTTGAAAAAAATCACATTATTTTCAGAGTTAACACCCATTGAAATAATTATCTGCGTTTTTTTCTTAAAATTTCTCCCCTCTATATTATATATTTCAAAATTTCTAGTTGAGCCTCTGTACAGAGGTCTGAGCTATATGCAGGCAAAATATTATTATAATAGAAGCATTTTTCACAAAAGGTGAATATTTTGAAAATGGGTCATTCTTTGTTCATTTTTTGTCAAAATATTGTACTTAAATAATTTTTTTATTGTAATACTATTCTTAAAACAACTTTATATACATTTTTTAATCCATGTGATACTAAATATCATAAATATTATCCATTTACACACTTTTGCAAAATCACGGTTCCGAACGTAGTCGGATACCTTAAAGGATTTTACGCTGTATTTCATTATTAATACCATGTATCACGAAATATAGGAATTACATTTAGTTCCCCGATATATTTATTTCCCATTTCAGTATTTGAAGAAAAATAGAATATAAATTTTTAATTTTAAATGAGTACAACTAATTAGTACCAAAGTAGTTCATGCCTTCAACATGACAAAATATTCATAAATAAATACGAAAACTTTAAAATACGAAGAAAAAAATTCAAACATAAGTGATGAGCTGACTGCATTCCTTCGATGCCGATGTATCAAAAACGAAATATCGGAGTAGTTCTTTTTTTTTATTTCTCTTTTTATTTCACTCTTACAAATTTCGATCGACAAACTACACTTACAATTAGAATTTTACTCTTTCAGAACGAATTGGAAAGCATAATTAAGTGAACTTGACTCTTACTCGCAGAACCGGCTCGCGTTCCTGTTCTTGTTTGCCTATTGGCTGAAATATCGGATCATCAGCCCACGAATTTTTAAATTTCCCAGCTCCCCCCTCTCCGAATCCAGCAGCGTAAGTGGAAGACAGCCTTGGACTCACCCACAAAATGTCCTACGAAACGTCCTTGTCCAAAAACTTGAATGATCTTCTGTTATACGGCTGTGCAAAGTAGCTTTGGTGTTATTTGCATAAGGTAATGTATCTCAGTAGGCGCTGGCACGTCGTTGAAATGTTTTCTAGCTATAGGGATTTGGAAGTAAACAGCGCTTGGCTTTAAGTGCAAGTATTGTTTAGGAAACTTGTAAGAGTAAATGACAGGGAAAAGTCGTAAATCGCTTCTTACAAGAGACGTTTTTCTTAAATAGAAAATAACGAGTTTCAGCACACACACAAGACTCCTCTTTTTTTCACCCCTAGAAACTAGAAGTAACTTATTTAAATGAGGATGAAAGCACGCTCAGTATTCTAGTGGGAGTCTTCGTTGTTTTTCCTATCCACTCTCCCCCAATTAAATCCAAAGTTTATGTCAGAAGAATTCTTAACTTCTCAAATAGGGGTTTAAAATAAATTACATCGCTGAAAAATAGATAATGTTTCGATACTTATTTTTATCACACAAAATGTCTTAATCGTATCAAGCTGCGATTTCTAAAGAAAACAGTAGTTATTTGTAAGCTACGATAACACTAGATACTTTAAAGTAGATTTTAAAAGACTGAAAAAGTACTTTATAAGAAAGGACTATAATTTTCATTATAAATTACTATTTTCTGCTGTTATTGTTTCTTATCCCACTTGATCGACTGAAACATCTAGATCAAGTCCATGAACCGTGTTTTTTTTTAAACAATAAAGAACTGTAGCAAGACTTGATCTAATACAGATAAAACAGGAATATTATTTTCTATATGTAGATAGATAATACAAAACTATTATCTTCTAAATCTAGGTAGCATATACAAGTAATAACTAGGTAGCATATTGAGTAATAACCGTAATAAAATTTGCCTGACAGTAATGTTCATATCTAGTAGAACTTACTTTTAGTTACTATATTACCAATTATCTACGCATTGATTGAAAAATAATGCAAATAGGAATAAAAAAAACATTATAAAAATAAAAATATATGTAACAAATGTAAAATATTAAAAGAAATAGACTGACTTATGCAATAATACATTTCAAAAAATAAAGTATATGTTGCGAATAATAGAACAGATTTACCGAATTGATTTCCTTTTTACTCTTTTAAATATTTCATAAAATCAATATTTAAATCGAACATTGGACCCAGCGTTGTCGAGTAGCGTGTTTTAAACTGGAGCTACTGAAGACCCACCGTGTAGAGGGTTGATGCTCGTTAAATCTGTCGAGATTTAAAATTCTACGTTAACGTGAGTGGAATTTTGAAAGGGTTGCCAGCTCATGTATCATCCTCGTCATTTTACCAAGGCTGAAAATTACGAGGTATATCGTCAATAGCTTTCATGAACCTTCGAAGAGCTGGCTAAAAATATCGAATCAAATATCTCAAGATAAATAATCCAATAAGTTTAAATCCAACTTAAGAAATTCCTTCACAAGAGTTAATTGCTTTTAAAAAGAAAAGATATTTACATAGCATCTATCAAAAGCATGAGATTATGCATTGTTACATATGCATGCGTGGTTTTTTTATGCTTTCATGTCTTTCTCTTAATTCTAAGAAATTCAAAAATGTAGCATCTCGAGTACTTCATTCATTTTTTGAAAGCTAACATTTAAACCTAATCTCATGGAAAAAAGAAATCTGCATCGTTGTACGATATAGTAAATTATGTTACTTAGATCTCCCATAATAGTTTTAGAGCAAAATCCATTTCTGATATAGAAACTAAATTTCTAGCTATATCTTTTACCTTAGAGAAATTTACAAAACTCTTTCAAAGACAGAGCAAATATAAAAATAAATGTAAAAAGTTCTCTAAAGAATATTAATGATTTTTTTTATATTTAGTAATGAAACGCTCTTATTTCCGAATAAACTTCCTTTAGATTTAAACGCAGTAAAAGCTCTGTTTTAAAATCAAAGTATCGAATAACTGAATGCTTCATTTTGTCTCATGAGCTTCAACGTTTTCTATAATCATGTGCTTCCGTCTTATACATGGACGTCTTAAAACCTCATGAGGCCCAAGGCCCTTACCCAAAGGTAGGCCCTATGCTTTTACACAAATGTAGGCCCTATGCTTTTACACAAATGTAGGCCCCACCTATAACCTTAAAAGTAGACCGTAAATAGCACGTTGTCAAAAACTCGTACAAACAATAACCTGAAACAAATAAATGTGCATGACTTAAAATCGCACAAACCAACTCGACTGATTGCCGCCTTTTAACTGAATGAGTAATGATGGTGTACAGGGGTAGGCTTAGGCCTATACATGGATGTTGATTATCACACATAGCCAGTTAACATATCATCCGAAATTCTCAGGTCTTTCGGAAATACAACCGGAAATAACATTTGACCGTTCTTTGAATTATTCGAATCATGATCTTATTAAGGTATCCGACAACGTTCGGAACCGTGATTTTCAAAAGCGCATAAATGGATAACTTTCATGATATTTAGTGTCACTTAGATTAGAATGCATGCATAAAATTATTTTAAGGACATTTTGACAAAAAAATTATTTAAAAACAATATTTTGGCAAAAATTAACTTAGAATAATCTTTTATTCCACAATGTTCTCCTTTTGTGAAAAAATAGTACATTTAAATAATTTTTTGTCTCAAAATGTCCTTTAAAACAATTTCATGCATGTATTCTAATCTGAGTGGCACTAACATGATGAAAATTATCTATTTATGCGCTTTTTAATATCATGGTTCCGCAGTCCGGATACCTATAAAGCTAAGTGAGTAACGAGACGAGACCTCCACTGTGGCCGAACTCCTGAAGACGTCCCTGCTATTGTATTGACTATTATTTCGTGTGATTGTAGAACAGTTGCTAAGAACTTAAAAACAAAGATTACAGCTTTTTGTTCGCTAATGAAAAAAATTTGCATTTTTAAAAAGACTGTGAAAAGAATATTTAAAGATTTATTTCAAAAACAAGCATTTATCTACCCATTTTTTATTTCTTCCTCTACATAAAAAATATATTCCGGATGATGTAAGAAGCTTATTTATTTATCTCGTACACCAGAATAATAATAAAAAGGCAAAAAGTCATTTTAAATATCATGGTTACAAATTGGCAATAAGGTAAAATTTTCAGTTGAAGCATACATTTTCTAACTAGCTACTGAAAATTGAGATTAGAAAAGAAAGTGAAACTTTGAAAAAAAGGAATTCAACCAAGGTTATATCGTACTTAGAACTGAACGCTTCGGACGTAGAGGCAGGAAGCTATATATTTATTCGCCAATACCACCGCACTATTTATGGAATAGGAGGCCAACGAAGAGCCAAAAAAGGAAAATTGATTGCAATGTCATCTCTCTGTTTAACATTGTATTCCCACGTGACATTGAACTATTCCATCTGAAATTATTTTTGCGTGAGAAGGAAGACGTGGTTTCATTCGAACTAAATACTCAGCTTTCCAGGAAGATTCAAGATCCACAGGTTTATCAAAATCTGATGATTTTATCAATGAAATGTTGGACGTTGTAGTTCCCAGCTTACAATATATTGGAACACAAGTAATAGAAAAAAATCAAGTCAATTCCTACTAAGGTACAAAGAAAATTTTATTTTAGTTACTTTTTATTAAACAATTACAATTAATATAAATATGTCTATACATAGGACAGAATCACACTATTAAGTGACAAAATAGAAAGCGATTTTCCTTCCTATATAGGGTGTCGGACTATTATTTTATTTGCTACTATTTACTCTTTTTTAATTAAATTTAATTATTCCACTGAAATAGTATAGTAAAAAAAAATCACGCTCTCAGAAATTTGCCATCTTAGGTGGGATTCGAACCCACGACCTTGGAATATAAAGTTCAACTCGCTTGGATTAGAAGTTCAACTCGCTACAAACGAGCGATTTCGAATTTCATATAGGTGTTGAACTATTATTTTTGTTTGTTACAATTTGTTCATTCATTAAATAGAATGAATGAATTAATATTTGAAAAATTGTATTAGCATCCAAGTGTCATCCACTAGTGTTTAAAAATGTATTTAAATTTGAGTGGATGAATAAAAAGTATTTCATTAACGATTGAAAATTCGAACAACATAAATTGGGACAATATTGCTAATACAATATTGCTAAATTGTATTAGCATGAAGTGTCATCCACTAAAAGTTTAAAAAATGTATTTAAATTTGAGTGGATGAATAAAAAGTATTTTATTAACGATTGAAAATTCGAACAACTATATTGGGAGAATTTGAACTAATAGAAGGAATTAAAAAATAAAATAGATCTCTCTACGTATTACATGTAAATTACAGTTTCACAATAGGAACAATGAGAATGTACAGTTATATAATTTATACAATGGGGGTTGGTAAATCGTTAGGCCGGGGGTACCTCCCCCAGTTATATTAAGAACTATTTAAATCCTAATTAATCTAAATTACATAAGGAGATATATATATATAGGCTACACAAAAATAAAATCGATAAAAAGGAGATCAATATGTATATTTGCATATACGTTGTAACATTTGACTGGCATACTTTAATAAATTGCTTTTTAAAAAAAAGAGAAAAAAATTTATTGGGAATCAGTGAACATATTAGGATTGTTCCTAAAGCAGAAAAAATTCAATCTGTTGTCAAAAATGCCTTCTTGGAAATAATTTCCCAAACATTTTTATCTTAGTGCATACATAAGTTGGGGGAGTACTCGCAAAATGCAGAATAGAAACATTGAAATCTCTCCCCAAAAAAAACAAATTTATATTTCATTCTTTATGGCATGATTAAGGACTTATAAAAGGAGAGCTGAAATAAACCGACAGAGAAAACATACTTTCTTAAAACAAATAATATATAAAAAAAATTAAGGCAATTCCTACTTTAGATGGATGAATAGGAAGTACTTTATTAACGATTGAAAATTGAACAAGTTACATACATATATATGAAAATACTTCTATAATATTTCTGGTGAGTAGTAATAATTACTATAATGCCGAGGCGAATGGATGATACTGCAACGAACGAAAGGACCGAAAGTGGCCGGTGGTGAGTGATTCCTGTATGTTAGATGCATTTTGTATGATGGGTGATGTTACACACTGATAGGATTGACGAGGCAGTCTTGAAAGTTAGTAATCCAGTTTATTGCATTGAACGTGTAGAGATACACAAACACATATTGAAGGCATGACAAAAAAAAACACACACAACAAAAATACACACACTCCAGCTGCAGCCCATTACATGGTTAAGGACAAAGAGAGAAGAGAGTGCGGGATTTCCAGATCTCGATATTTATAGCCATAGGGACATCACATGATGGGTACAGCTTCAAAACTCCCTTTAGGCGGGTAATTAATTAAAATAATTAAACGGTTGTACTGAAGGACTGGACCATAAATAAATCAAGAGCTATTAAATGTTAAATTATTGGGAATTATTACACACACACACACACACATATATATACATATGCATAGGGAGAGGGAACTAATTGTAGGAATTATTTTTAAAAAAGCGTGATTTGTCTGCATTGTTATAACAATGTACACCCGGTTTGGCTGAAAAACCGGTTTTCGATGCCAACTTTTGTTATTGTTTTAACAATTACATTGTTACAACAGTGGAGATGAATCTAATTTGGCGTCGAAAACTGGTAATTAATTTAGTTTATTAACAGGTAATTAATGAATTAATACTTGAAAAATTTGTATTAACAACAAGTGTCAACCATTACAAGTTTCAAAAAAAGTTATTTGAACTTGATTGGACGAATAGAAAGTATTTTATTCACGATTGCAAATTTCAACAACATATATAAATAAGTAACATGGGGAGAGAGTGAGCAAATAGTAGGAAGTGAAAAAAGAGAGTGTGTGTCTTGCTGGAACATGAAATTGGCAATTTCTTTCTTTACATTTCATTCCTTTGAAACAGTAAAAGTTAATTTTGTCTTTATTTTCGAATTTTTGTAATTTCTTGAGGTTTGAAATAATATGTAATTATCTTTATTACCATATTAAGGTAAAATATTCATTCATAATTTTAAATAAGTTAATTTCTGTTCCTACTGCAGACGCAAAAATGATAAAAGGAAAAAAAAAGGAGATACGTGACAAATACATTTTACTTCCCATGAAGATTGCCATATAGGAGGAAAATGACAAGGTAAATGGTAACAACTAAACAGTTTTCTCAGAATTAAAGATTTCGTGAGCCAGGAGTGATGATATTCCCCGCGTGCCCTCTTCCGGCTGAAGTAGTTAACTACGTATTTCTTAAAGGTCTATAAAAAGCAGATTTCCTCGGAAAAACGATTAGTGCCCTTAATAGTCCGAGTTGTCGAGCAGTCATGCCCACGAACACATGGTCAGCATTGTTGAGTCATGTTCAAATCCTGATGATACTTAAGACCCACCGTGTAGAGGTTGTGACGTTTGAGATAAATAATGATAGAGTGATATTGATCAGTTTGAACGTTTAGTTTATTTACATCACAGCTATGTTATTTACAGTCTATATATTGAAGTTATTAAACTTATTAAAAGATTATTAGAGTTCAAATGATGTGGTTTGTGAGAGAGGAGTTCTTTTTGGGTTCTGCTCAATTCAAAGGTTCAAATCATTTATCGTTCTCTCTGACTCTCTTCTCTCGCTTCCGAGATCAGGGGCCGGCGCCTTTTAGCATCCAGTTACTTCCTGCTAGTGACGGGAAAGGGTCCCTCGTGATGTTAAAAGGTTTCGGGGGCGGTCCAAGGCAGAACCACGCAATAACTTTCCAGATGCAGCTGCGAAATGCGCGTGTGATGATTGTTTCTACAAAGAAGCCGATTCACAGATGTGTGGCGGAAAACGTTACAAGGTTGATGCGTGTTAAATCTAACGTGGCTCAAATTCCTTACGTTGTTGTTGCGGGAAAGTTAAGAGAGGGGAGTGCTGGAACAGCTACCGTCCTCGTCTCTTGACCGGTTCAAAATTTCGAGGCCCTTCGCTAGTAGTCCTCATGTTGTTTTAAGTGTGGCATTAAGAAAACACTCACTCACTCGCTCTAGCCCTTGAAATTCCTAGCTAAAAACTTGACAGAGAAAAAATTCGTCCTAGAGTTATACAATTGGAAGCTATCAATAATCCTATAATTCCGAACTGCTGTCAGAAGAACGAAAATTAAACTTTATTGATTACGTTTTCGCCATATTTCTTCTCGAAAACCTGAAAAAAAAACGTTCAGATTTGGGGTAGAAATGCACCAACTTATTATATTCTTAGCAATTCTTACATATTATTACTCACCATTCCATTATTAATCATATACAGAACTATTATTGAGTATGTAGGTAAAGAGAGAACACCCTTTATTAAAAACAGAACTCCAAAGTTAAGCAAATCAGTTGAAACTGAAGTATTTCTGAAAGTAATCAAATGTTTTCTTTACATATTTTCAGAAATAAAATCAAAAATTACAAAAAGGTATTTTCCACTTGGAAGTTTATGAAGACAGTATTTGAACTACTGATTACATTTTCGCCTTGGAAAAAAAAAAAAAAAAATGAAGGAAATAATTTTTTTTATTAAATATATTTCTTTTCGAAAAATTGATCAAATATTGTAGAAAAACTCTACAATATTACATTCACTTCATATTTTACATATTTTAAATCCTTAACTCCAGTTTATGTAAGGACTCTGACTTCCATAGTCACTTTTAGAATCTTCAAATTTGAAATAACTTTCGAGACATTACTACAGAGTTTCATTTAAAATTAATACCTTGAAATTCCTTTTATTTTCATAGGTCCTCGATAGCAAAAATAATTTCGTTCTATATGTCATAAAAAGCATTTATTTAAATTGATAAAAATTCCGAATACAAACTGTACCACTATCAAAAAGTAGAAAGTTGCCAGCTTCAAATATATAGAGTTTGTTTCAAGCCTTAAAAAGGATGTACTTCATTTTTATTTATTCATTAGAAACTAAATAAAAGTCTTCTTTATCAGAATTTTTGGTTGTTTAAATCCTAGTTATGATTTAATGAGGAAAAATAAAATATAAATATCAGCATCAAACTTAGTCTGTTCTTGAATAAAACTCCAATATACATATTTATTAGATAATTACAAAATCAGATTTGAATTTGCATAAAAGATGTTGGAAAAAGAAAATATTCAATAATTTCAAACATATGTAAATAGATCGTGTAATTTTAGTACAATATGAAATCTCAATAACGGTTAGTTACGGCTAAAGAAAACTGTCTATTAAAATTAAAACAGCATTACAACGGTTTATTAGAGTTAGGCAAAAATAAACTCTAAAATAAAAGTAAATCCTAAATATCAAAAACTGCACAGTGAAAATATTTTGTAATAAAATAGTATAATTTAAAAAAAATTATTAATGTATAAGGACGAATACCTCTTTATAGATGAAAACGGTGGATAAATAACACAATAAACAAATAAAATAAGACTTAAAAAAAACAATGATTATCTAACCATGCTAAAATAAAACACAAATATAAGATCGAACGACGAATAAGAGAGAGAGAGAATCATTCTAACTGTAGCAATGTTGCCAGTCAATTTTGTGAAAAAGTTACATTTAGATTGTTAGCTTACTCTAGAATAACATTTATAGTTGAATCCTTTTCCAAAATAGTTTTAATCGCCATATTCGCATTCAGGATTTTGTAAAAAAATGAAAGTTATAGAAAAAGAATCGTTTGTTTAAGCTAAATATTGAAAGTAAAAAAAAAAACGTGAAAGAAACATTGTTTTCTGAATTAATATAATCAAATGAAAGTATTTTTCATAGCAAGCATTTTTCATAGAAAATATTTTTCATTAATTATTTCATTTTTTAAGTAATTAATACGAATTATTTATACGATTAGATTAGCAAAATGAACTAGAAAAACGATTGCGACTATTTACAGATAAACGTACGTTGATAAATTTCATAGGTGTAAAATGAATTTTTGAAACCTGTTGCTTAAGAAATAGAATTGTATCGTGTGTTATCTTATTTTAAAGAAGATATTTTACGCCTTTTATATGTGTGACCTCTTCCCCATACCTTATAATTTTGGTTTAAATATACTAAAGCTAAAAAAAAATTTAACTCACATATGGAGAAGAGAAAAAAGGTGATTTATTAAACTTAAATGACAGTTATCTTTTCATTAATTGAAAGGTGTTTTTATGTTATTTTACTTTTTTACGGATATTTCTCTAAAAATAACCATTCTGAATTGTATTCACAGCTGTAGGTATTAAACATTTTACTACTCAAATGAATGAATAATGGCAGCTTTCAGTTCTTGAAACATTCTTCTGTGAATGAATAAACAAAGTTCAGCACCATTCATCTTCTGAAATCGAAACTAAATCTACTTGAAACGCCAAAAAGGTCCAAGGAAAACTATTTCTTTCATCCTTAAATCAACACGCAAACACAAATATCCTCCCAAAATCTCTTCAGTCTAAAAAAACCGAACAAACGGAGAAATTCTGGTAGGGAGGAGATATACTTATTTATTATTGCCACTTCATTCACAGCTACTGTGTGTTGGTGTGTCTGGGACTTTAAACCCTGTCGCCACAGTTCTAAAGAGTACAACCAGAGACAGGGATGGCAGGCAGAAAACAAGTTGTTGCTCATTTGTCCTTCCTTTTTTTTTTCCTCTTTGGAACACAAGAAAATCGCCAGAGGGGTGGGCGATCCTGTGGAGAGAAAACCCACTTTTAATTCCTTACTCGAAAACCTCGCCAGTTTTGGCGATTTATAGCCTGGAGATTACAGAGACGTTTGACACTTCACTTATTACTTTATTCCTTTTCGGCATGCAGCTTGATTATGACACTTGCCGCCATTGTATCTTAAGGGGCAACACATGCAGACCTCTCCCAGAAAACTGACTGGGTAACAGATGCTGAGATATAGAAGGGGTATTGGATTTCAAAATGAAAAATATCGCGCAATTTAACAAAATTAAGAGGTGTTGGGCTATCGAATGAAGTTACTTATTTCATTTCTTTTCGGAGGGTGTAGCTCCCCAACCGATCTTATCGAGGAGATATCTGAAATTATCTTGCTTCTGGTTATAAAAGTTTTGAAAAGAATAAGTTTGATTTTTCAGAGTGATAACTTTTTAATCATTTTCAAGAATGCGGCCCCACTTTGATTTTTTTGTTTTGTTTTTGCTTTCAGTTGCTGTGAAAATTAATGGAATTTTTTTACGAGAAATGAACAGTAGCTAAATAGAAAATTCTTTCGAGCCTATTTTTCGCCATCTGGAGCATCTGTTAACACGCAAAGAATAATCAGTGTTTTCTAAAACATTACATTTCGTTCAACATTTTTACAGATTTATTTTTAAAAAAACGTCAGAATCACAATGAAATCTTTAAAGCTAGTAAAGTTTAATTAATACATTTTATGTTCAATATATGCACTGAATATTTAAAAAAACTTATTACACTTAAAATAATAGCTATTTAAACTCTTTCTTCACTATCACATATATACTGACATGTTATTTTACTTTAATTTGCATCGCCCTTTGAAGCAACACGAATTTTATTGGTGTCGGGCCCCGTTATTTTGAACCACGATCAAACGACGAGTAAGACCAAGGGCATCTTAAGGGCTCAAAGAACCCTTAATACCTATCCGTGCACACGAAAAAATATTCCTTCTTAAAACCAATGTAACTTATGAAGAAAACAAAACAGTAATTTGAAATTTTTGGCACATGATAATCATATACATTTACAATATTTCTCATATTTTCAGAGAATTTGCGAAAAAATTTTAAAAGTTATAAAGAAATAAAAGGACAATTTTTTAAAAATATGAAATCAGTACTTTACACCGCGCAGGATTCTTAAGTACAAAATTGATCAAAATTTACAAAATTAACTTTAATTGGTATAAAAATGTTCGTTTTTGAAGTTATATAAACTTTTAAGAAATTTAGAGGAAAAAAAATATTTTTAATTACAATTATAACGAAAATTTTAATTTTTAAAAAAATGAATTAGAATTCAAATAAAAAAAATTCTATTACTTTTTTTAAAAAAAATTGATGTATAAGTTATGAAGAGCCTTATTTTAAACATGTGTATAAAATTTCAAATTGATATCAGAAATAGTTTCTGAGAAATCCTGCGCGAAAGCTAAAATTGTTTGTTTTGCGAAAAATGAGGTTAAAGATAAGAAAGAGATAGGGTTTTCATTTAAATTTCACTACTTATTTCTCAATAACTTCGTAAGTTTTCACAGTATCAACACAATTTTGGTACCAAAATAAACAGAAATATTGAGGCTTTAACATATATTTTATTCAAAAAATTGAAAAATTTGCAATTTAGGAGTTCTATGTGGCCTTAAGACTTCTTGAGACCCTGGACTCCGTACACAAATATAGTCCCCACCTATGACTCTTAAAAGTGAACAGTATATAGCATACGTTGTCAAATACTCATACAGACAATAACCCGAAACAAATAAATGTGCAGGATTTACAATCGCTCTTACCAGCTCGACTGACTGGCGCCTTTTGACTGAATGAGTAATGATAGTGTATGGTGGTAGGCCTAGGTCTGTACGTGGACGGTGTCATCACATGTAGCCAGTTGACACATCGTCCGAAATACACATTTTCTTAGAAAATACAACTGAAAATAACATTTGTGTACTATGATCGACTTAAGGCTGAGTCGAGAACGAGACGAGGCCCTGGTCCCGGTTCCAGTTGATTCATGCTTTAAAACTTTCCTGAGTAAGACCCCTGATTTGGCACCATCTCTCCTGAGTTCCTCGACACTTTGAGTCTTGACAGATTTAAAGTTTATTAGACCCTCAAGATGGCGGGTCTACGTTGACATTAGGTTTCGAACCCGTGACTCAACAACGTCGACTATGAATTTGCAACCATGGTCGTATAGTTACCAGTGCCACTAGATACTTTGGTATATCTATGTGAAATTATGATGCATAAAATCGAACACAATAATTAATTTAGATTTGATCAATTTTGATTTACTCCATAAAATATCTCAAGAATAATTTATTTTTCCTCTATTTACGAAAACTTCTGGTTAAAAACAAGGATTTTAGAAAATTTCATTTGTTTGTAATAACATCTCTTGCAATAGCACGCATAAATTTAAACAATTAAGACAGAAATGAAAGTACGTTTTAAAACAACTCGGATAAGAACAAAGGATTTAAATGAAACCATCCAGTCTTAAAAGTTAGAATCTTTAAAGTGAGTGGTCATGCTTGTGGTTCGTCAAATGGTTGGTTTGAATCATGGTGCTGATAAAGGCACGCGCCATTCAGTAAAGCTGGAGCCCAATTAAATTTGTCGAGCTTTAAACTCATCTCGAAAGTGTATGTGAATGTTTGTAAAACAGTAAAGCTCAGGGTTTCATATATGTTACTTGAACAAGATTTAAAATTTTGAGGCCTAGTAACCGTACTGCTTTAAAGGGCAGCAGTAACAATAAATCGATTGTGTTGATACGTAGATTAGGGCTCAAAGATTTTATGCTATCAATCTGAAAGAGCAAAACAATTCTTGAGAAGCGATGAAAATTTATTGTAGAAAAACAACCCTTGAAATACATGAAACAGCAATAACATTCGCTTAATAAATCCCAGAAGGTCTTCAAACTTTCTACAGCGCTCGGACACAACTATCATTGTATCAAAGTGCAAAAGCGTAATGTTTAAGATTATTCACTACACTCGCTCGATAACAGCTAATAATTACTAGTCGACTCTATAATGGTCAATACAATACTGATTACCTTCAGCGGGTGGTTCCTGTTCATTGACTGCATAGAAATTTCGAGAAAGATCCATTTACGTCATAGGTCATGATTTTAGTAAATTTCTCCAGTAATTTCCGAAGTATCCATATGGTCGCCAGAAAGAATGCCATCTTGGGTATATCTCTCTCTCTCTCTCTCGCCAACACATTTCGCCACGTTTCCAAGGAATGTAAGGAACGGCATTGTGCTTGTAAATGTTACAAAACTAAATACAACAAGAAGTAATATTAACGTGTTACACATGCAGAAATAAATTATTTGCACTATTTTAAGCATTTTTTACACAAAATTCGTGATAATATCTTTGAAAGACGATTTAACCAGGAGGTCATGGTTTGAAACATGTGACTGGCGTTGTTTATGTCAAGTCGTGAGTTCGAATCCTGGTAGCAATAAAGACGCATCGAGCACGGCGTACGACGCTAAAAAACAATGAATTAACACTACAACGTCCGTCGATGTCGACTAGAAACCGGAGCCTATTTACTTTGTTCTCCTTTCCACATTTTTGCAGGGATTTTTATAAATATTTCGTGACTTTTAATAATTTCTCACGGTGATTCCACCGAAAAAGTTTTGTGGTTCTATAGTTAATTAGGAGCGATTTTACAGCTAAATACAACTAGGACGTCCACTGGTGTCGTTTCGACACCAATGCAATTTATCGTGATAAATATCTGTCGTTCAGTGAAAGAGTTCCCTAAATAAAACAAACTTCCAGAAGTAATATCGCTCATTTGTTTGACCTTGAATGCAGTGCTATTGGATTCACAGTAGAAACGAATCAGTTACACGAAATCGTTGTATCCAAGTGTCTCGTAACACAGCATTTGCATATCTACTCATAAAAAATTCATTCGATTTCCAAACCTTGAGCAGAGCAGGCATCATGAAAGTATGATTCGTAGAATTGATGAAATTGCTGATTTGTTGCGAGAGTTTTCTGAGAATGAATCGGTATGGTGGTGAGCTGTCTTGCTCTAATTCATCTTTCGAATGACATACGATTGAATGAGTGACAGCGAAGAATCTGAAGAAAGGGTGGATGTAATTGATAATATTCCAGTAAATCCTTATATATATATATATATATATATATATATATATATATATATATATATATATATATATATATATGTCGCTAAGGATGGTGCAGATTGGATACCGGATAATTGTAATGCTCATGGCAGATTTGTGACAAATCAGTGAGATCTAATAAACTTCGCGAAGGATAATGTCAACATCAGTTTCTAATGATATAAAGGGTCATAATAAATGATAATTACATAAAAACTAAACCCTACTGAACAAAAGTTCTGCAATTATTTTATATATTTTATACACCACAGTGTCGAAACGACACCGGCGGATGTTTTGGGGAAATCAAAATCAAGGACGTACTAGTGTTAAATTACTTTAATTGATATTAAATTCAGAAACAGCTTACCAAAATAAATTTATTCAACAAATAACAGGAATTGCTATAAATATTCCGCATCATATATATTTTAACAACGATTTTACTTAAGACAAATAAAATGGTTGTTCCTTGTGACCTGTTAAGGGTGTCACATACCCGGAACAACTTAGTCACTTTCTGTGCCTCGCCTAGCAGTTGATGCATAACTTATTCCTTTTACATATTCAAATGTAAAATTAGTGGTTATATTGAATAAACAGGTGTCGTGTGTGCCACCCAAGATGAACACAGCGCAGTTCGAAATTTTTCGGGCGTGTGTGTCATACTCGTGATTGATTACGTCATTTTGGAGTTTAAGTACGAGAGAGTTGCCATCCGTTATTTTCATTTTTACAAACTCAGCTTCCCTTTATTGCAAAGTTATTTTAAGCTCCTAATTCGGATGAGAAACAAAAGTCGTTGCGATTTTCACTTAATGTCTGGTTCTTCAATGTTATATAGATAAGCTTAAAGCACACACAGATTTTGTGCGTGCTTTAAGCTTATCTAAGCGTTGATAACCTGGTAGAATCAGGAGCGTAAAAAATTAATATTTTTGAAAAAAAATTATAATGAAAAAACATTGACACATTTTTTCAGCGATTCGCTTAGCTAAATAATTTTGATTTGAATCAGTTTGATTTGATACTTAGCACTTTTCCAAAACTATATCTGTATTTTACTCTCGTCACCATAAGACCTTACAAGCATGAGATTCAAATGTACAGGACGGGGCGTTGAAATGTCCTGTTTTGAAAATCCAATAAAACACACTCCGTGATTAATTCGATTTTATTGTTATTTTTAGCCTATCTCACAACATTGGAACTTCGAAATTACAAAGTTTTAAACACAGTATGTTAAATGTCTCCCTCCATTATCAATACACTGATGAAGTGATTTAGAAAAT
This sequence comes from Trichonephila clavipes, assembly GCA_019973935.1. Taxonomy (NCBI): domain Eukaryota; kingdom Metazoa; phylum Arthropoda; class Arachnida; order Araneae; family Nephilidae; genus Trichonephila; species Trichonephila clavipes. The sequence goes on from BMAU01020172.1 coordinate 33,017, forward strand.
TTTGAACCACCTTTTACAGCATATCGACCGGGATATTGTCAGTTTTGGCTTGGGTGTTGTTTCCAAAGGTCTTCCAGGATCTTGGAGTAATCTTTGTAAACTAGAGACTTGAGATAAGCCCACAGAAAGTAATCAGGAGGAGATAATAAATGTACAGGCCAGTCTACGTCCCCTCGAAGGGAGATGAGTCAATCGGGGAAGGCTGCTCTTGAAACCCCCTGAAGGTTCATGCCAGAGCTGTGGCACCATCTTGTTGTAACCACACGTTGTCCTTTTCTTGAGAGCGGGTAAGAAGAATTGTTGGATCATTGTAGCATACCAGTCTGAATCGGCACACCAATTCGATACATATTTTCAGGTGTTATAAAGGTTTTCGGAGATCGTTTTCCTTTTTTTGGAGACATACCCGTTACTCAGAAGGCATCCATCCGCATTAAAACACATTTCTGATCAGGAACACGATCTCGTGGAAGAATATCGAAGTGAAGACGAAAGGCACGTTGCACTTCAATCACTGACCAACTGTAACAGAAATACGCCTCCATGACAAAAACGCGCAGCTGCCTCGACCACAAGACGAGCGGGAGCACAAATATCCCTCTTCACCCCTTCCGCTTCCCATGCACCTGCACTCCCTATTACATCACTGCAACATCTTCAAAACAGGAAGTTTCCGTGACCCATCCTGTACATTGAATATACAGGGTGTCCCAAAACGACCGCATAAACTCTGCACAACTAGATTCCTCGTTGGGAGTACATAAAATCTTCCAAAAAAAAACACGTTCATGTACTATCCATAGCTCACGAGAAAAATACAAAAAAAAAGTATGAGATCACTGCCGTTGCAAGATAAAAGCACATTATTGGACATATCAGCAACAGTATTTGCATATCTTTCCAGACGATAATCTTTAAAACGTTCCCCGCGCATATCACATCATGGTGTTTCTCAATGAGGTCTTAACCGAATTCCTCGATGACATATCATTAGCGGCAATACAGAGACTTTGGTTCCATCATGAGATGGAGCTCCAGCGCATTTCTGAGCTCCTGTACGTCATTGGCTCGACATCGCATACCCCGGCCTTTGGATTGGACATCAGGGTCCTGTTCTATGGCACCCACGTTCGCCAGATCTTAAAACGTTGGATTTTTTCCTATGGAGCCATCGCAAGGAACTGGTGTATCGAGACGTATTGACAACACAAATGGACGTTTTCGCTCGTCTGCATACTGCTTGCACTTCGGTGGACCGCGGTGCTGCGACATGTGATGACAGCCATTCCACGGCGTGCTCAAGCCTGCCTCAACATGCACGGTGGATACTTTGAACATCCACCTTAAGTTGTGCATATACTTCTGTTGGTATGTTCAATAAAATGTTTTTTCTTGCCCCGGCTGGAACATCATACTTTGTTTTTCGTATTTTTCTGGTAAACTATGGATCGTACAGGAACGCTTCTTTGGGCAGTTTTTATGTACTCCCAATGACTAATCTAGCTGTACAGAGTTTATGCGGTCATTTTGGGACACCCTGTATACACGAGTCTTTTACCAGCGACAGATGACTTTTTTAGGCATTTTGTCGTACCAAAGATTAGCGATTCAAAGTTTAGATAATCATTTGAGATGACTTTTTCTACGCATGTTAATTAATTAAGTTCCTAGCTCGTTACGTAAACAGAAAGTATTTACTGCAGAAGCATAGCGAATAATTATTACATTTTTGAACCTAGAAAATATGTCAAATCTATTGAGATACCACAGCTAAATCATAGCTTTAATGCCTGGCCCAGTAATAACATCCTATCGAGATTTCAAGTAAACAAATGTCCAAGTTCTTGTAATGAACAACGGCCCAAAAGTGCAACTACTTTAATAAAAGAAAGTATTCGATTATCTATCGAAACAAATCTAGTTCTTCTTTTGAGAGTCACATAATATTGTGCACCTCGATTTTCTTCATGAGGCACATGCATTTAATGCAGTATAATTCTGTGGATGTTTGGTGAAATTTAAAGCAGAATATTGGTCCAGAAGGAGTCGTATTACGCTTCGCAATATTCTCCTTCAGGACATTTCAAGACCCTACACACTAGTGTAACATAAGAAAAATTACGAAAATGTACAACTTTTGAACATTCTACCTACAGCCCAGGCTTCGCTCTTTCGGATCATAATTGTCCTGGCTTTTACAGAGAAGCATTCGTAAGAGAGAAAGTTTTACAGAAGCGGAAGAATATTGGTGCAACTGACTTCAAACACTATTTCAGGAGTCATCCTCGTCACCTGACCGTGTTTTAAAATTACAAGGTCCTTCACCAATAGCTCATGTGTTGCTACAGAGTATGAAAACTTGAAAATCAAATAAAGAGATATCTTATACCTTTACGAGTACTAATTCTAAGAATTGAATTGATAATTGAAATAGATCCTAATATTCAAATCTCATTCTATACAATAATGTGTTTAAACACAAATATCTCTAAATTTCCTTAAAGACTTCTTTCTAAGAATCTAAATCGAGCAATTTTACAAAGGGTAAAATAATCATTCTCCTAAACAATATTTCCTTTGAAAAATATATGAAATTCTTTTTAAGTTATAGAAATGTCTTTTCATGATTATTAAAAATTCAAGCCCTTAAGTCTTCTTTTGTTAAAAAAAAGCGAATACTTTTGATTATCTTTGCTTGAGAGAAGCACTCTGAAAAAAGAGCAATATGTCTCAAAAAATTGTAACCATCCAGTTCTTTTGCAGTTTTGATTCTGGAAATGTATACATTTTTTCAAGAAATCCTGCCAAGTAAATTCCAGAAGGGTTCAGTGCTTTTATACGCGTAAGAAAATAAACAACAAGAAAAAGTCTGCTTGAGAGAATAATCATTTTGCTTAAAATTCTTACTAATAGTATAAACAGACGCAGTAAAGTGTTTTTCTACTGTCGACATTTTTCACTTGGAAAAATAATTAGATTGTTCGCAGAAGTAACATAAAAAAGATAGTTCACTAAGTTCTAAGGATGATATTTAAATTTGTTTTGAGAAGTATTACGTGTTTACATTTTTCTCAGTATTAATTATGCGTAAGGAAGGGAAACTTTATTATAATATCAAATCATTTGCGTTTCTATAATTAGAACTTTTTTCATTGATTTCTTAGAATTTCTTTCTGAGTAACAATTGCAATAAAATAAAGATACAAGATGAATTTCGATGTGGTTATCAATAATAGCTATTTTTCATTTAAAATTGAAATTTTATCTATTCATCACACGTTATTTTATCTTATTTATCACTGGTGATAAAAACAGCATACAAATTAAATTTCATTATTTAAAATCAATTTCTTATACTTCTTTTAAAAGCGAAATGTTTATTTTTATCTTCAAATGAACATTAGATTGCTTTTCGGAAACAAGTAATTACACATTGGCCTGCTGCGGTCTCCAACATAGAACCAATTTCTTGTAAGGGAAGTTATGATTTCTCAACACATAATTTTGGGTGGGAAGTTATAAAAGACAGGACAATCCAACGCTTATGTTCTAAGGAAATTCAACCCTTGATTTATCTTTATCCAGCCGAGAGAGAAGTAACAAGCGCAGTTCTCACACAAATCTCCAGCCAAAATTCACCGCACGAGGGTTGACAAGGACCAATAGCCAAATAGTAATCCCGGTTACGTCCAAACAGAAGTGATTCTGCGTCACGTGTTGCCTGGAAAGGCGTGAAGTCTTCCATCTTTAAAGAGACACCTTAAGGGGAAACCCAGACGCTTCAACACTCTACGATGCTCCATCACAGACTCTCAGATATTCTCTAAGCCTGGTTTGCAAATTGAATTGTACGCTCTCCCACCTACTGTAATCTATCAATGCTCTGATAAGGAGCATCACAATGTCGTTTAACGCAATCCACATCACACCTACCTTACCAGCTCCTTATCAAAGGTGTGCCTTAACAGGCTTCAACCCACGAATAATTCATAGATTTTAAATGCCAAAATGTGTAATCGCAATCTTTTGTGGGCTAGTAGCGAAGTCCTCTGGTGCCGCTAATCCTTAGAAGGAAGGTTGATTCATTGATTCAGTATCAACGTCACATTACGAAGTTACACTATAACTGTTAGTGACGGTGCCCGTAAATTTTAAACTCGGTCAAATGAAAAGGATTCGACAGCTCGGCGACTAGCAGATGAATTGGTTCAATTTTAACTTAGCACAACGAATGCAATTGTCGATAGACATCGTAATTTCCTTCAAGTGACTGAGATGGCACCTGAACTTGCTTGCACTTAGTACCACGCCATCGTGAGGTTTTTGAGCGAAGACGGATTTAACCAGACATGGACTTTTGTGACACCACTACTCGACAGAGACAATACCAACCACGGTGGCCGCAGCTCACTTTTGACCAAGGGTGACCAGTAAGTCCATCGTGGCTGACCGCTGGACCTCCAAGGAATTTTGGAGTGACCACTTGAAGATTAGTAGTTAATAACTACACACTGAAATATTCAAGATTGGTTTCCATTTTGGGGGACTTGCCGTGTCGTCCGCAAATGACTTAGCTGCCAAAATGCAGCCTATTTGAAACAAACAAACCTTTTGTCAGCATTGTTGACTAACGGAGTCCAAACTTAGTGTCTATAAAGACCCACCGTGAAGAGGGGCTCATGTACCTTAAATCCGTCACAATTCAAAATCCTCACTTGGTGTAGTGCAAAAGTTTGGAGAGTGGGATGCCAGCTCAGGTGTCGTCTTATTGGTTTGACTGAGGTTTATAAAGTAACGATGCCCACCCCCACTAGCTCACGTGTTCCTTCAGAATGTGACGTAAATTAAAATCAAAATTAAACGGCAAGATACCACTTATACCATTTTATATGTTCTCTCAATAACTTTTCTTTTTTTATAATACTCAAACTGAAACTCAGTTTCGCAACAGCCCATGAGAGCCAGGACCTACTGTGCCCATCCCAGTATACGTGACCATTAAGCGCTGAGGTTCATGGACAGATGTCCCGATCAGGTGGTCAGTCTGAAGCGAGACCCAAGTGTTTAAGTCTCCAAGTACGCTTGGTACTCATGTATCGACCCACTGCAGTAGGGATGAAGGGCTGAGTCAATCTTGTCCAGTGTAGGAATAGAGCCTGAGCCTGTGGTGCGGAAGCGCAATATGCTATCATTCGACCACTAGACCTTTTTTTTATAATACATGACAAAAAAGCTTTACACGTTTGATTTGAAATGATAATAATATGTGATTTATCACTTTATAATAATGATTGCAAGTGGTAGCTTACTATTAGAAATACCATCAAGAGATGATAAAAAGTATGTTTACAAATGTATTGCGCTTAATATATTCAGAAAGCTAAAAATTAAAAAAATAAATTCTGAAATCTGTTTTATATTATGCAAAGAAGAAATTAATCATATATTTAAACACAGCGCATCATAGAACGAACACATAAAAAATCAAAAACGCACAGTGCCTTTGAAAACTGAGAAATAATCAGTTTTAATCACTTCATATTATCCCTAATGATAGTTTTAAGCGTAGCTGACGTATCATCGATCACATGTATGATATATGAAGGTAATAGTTTGCCAAATAGTATTTATTAACTTTTGATTTAAATTTTTTTTTCTCATAAACCAGTACTCTAAGACATTTTTTTGTTATTTAATCATCGTAATAACGATGAACTGTAATAAATAAAACCACTAACATATAATTATATTAAACAACAAGTTTTAAAAATTGGATTTGTCACACCCAAACCAGTGGCCGCGACTGATCATACGCGAAGGGTTAGCATTGTTCAGACATCTCAAACATTGGCACGCCCTTGTCATCTTAAAAATCAATTTGCATCTATTAGTAAAAGGAGAAAATCAGCGAACAATCTGTGCAATGGTTGATTCTTGCTAGAGTTTTGCCCTCTTCTTTTCTCAAAACTTTCCTGTCCAGTTACGAAATTTGCATCCTGCTGTTTGTCTCGCTTTTTTTCTTTTAATTTTTACCATCTACTTATAAATAAACATGGCAATTAAACAGCAGATATTCGACAAAATTCAAGTATTGTTCAGTTATTTACTTATTTATTTGTTTGAGGTGAGAACATATGCTTAGTCATTTTTACAACAATAAAATAAGCAGCATTCTAGTGAAAATATTCAAGTCAACGTCTTAACACTAGCACTCGGGATTTCGATTACCCTTAAGCGCTGTCGTTGCGACCACGCGATATAAAATATTTAAAATAATTGCAGCGAATAAATAATTGCAGGACTACTGTTCAGTCAGGATTAAGACTTTTTAATATTATTTCATGTAATTATCATATATTATGACTCTTTATATCATAAAAAACTGACGTTAACGTTATGTTTCACAAAGCTTGATCAAGCACTGTTTTTCGCGAATCTGCCAGGAACATAACTAATGTAGGATTCTGTTAAATCCCTAGAGACATATGTATCAAGATTTACTGAACTATTATCAATTTCATCTGCACTTTCATCAGATTCTCTCTCTTTTTGCCAAGTTTCTTCATTTTCTAGCAACTCCTTCATGGCTTTGAATTGTCAATGTCAGGTATTGTGCATCACTTCTTTTCAGTGTCATTCTCGTTACAAACCCTTTTCCCTCTCAATACTAATTTCTTTTCTAGAGTGCTCCGAAGAAAATGTTATATATAAAACAAGAAAATACATTTCTCTCCAGTTTTTTGTACATCTTAATTAGCAACTTTGAGAAATGAACTTAAATGTTTTGGTAGAATGGAGGAAACAGAAGAAATATATAAAGTTAATGAACCAATCCAGATGTGAAAAACTCATAATATATTTAACCCGAGAAAGGGCGTGCTCTCGATACTAACGTTAGTAGTCACGCTGAGTCACCCTAATCCTTTCTTCATAATTAGTTTTAATGTACTTCATAAAAATCGTAATTAAAAGAATCGTAAGAACAAGTATATATGTACCTACTTTTACGGAATTTTCAATTTTTCGTTGATAATTTGAGAAAAAGTCCAATGAAACTGAACTGAAATGTTTCAAATGTGCGTGACATTTATAAAGGACTCAAGTCATAGACACTTTTTGCTAACATTACATGAATGATATTTGCTTACAAAACTGTCATATTTTGTTCAATTTATTGCAGTTTTATTGTCCTTTGATAATCGGTAAATATCATGTTGAACATTTTCTTGTTTATATCTTTTTGACAGACCGTAGTGTGTCTTGTGGTACACTTGGGGCTTTATATCTTTCTCGATGAAGTTTTTTTTTGGAAGCGTATGAAAACTTTACTTTCAACTCAGTTTCATGATCATCGCTTTTCTCAAATTTAATTTCGCTATCATGATTAATATCCATCATTTCAGCAGGTTCTTCCCTTCCTTGAGCAGTTTCAATTTCTCCGAATAGAAACATCGCATGCTCTTTTCTTATTCATATCCTGCTCATTTACATTTATGTATTATAATGAATCGTACAACACAGCAATCAAAACCACTAAGTTCTTCAAAGGAGTGTAGTTTGTTCATAGAAAATATTTTAGAGCAAAATTGGCTGCGTTTGGAACTCAATCACCCCAAATGCCTTAAAATTAAAAAAAAGACGTTTGTCATTCCCAAAAAGTGGGTGATATAGTGACAAATACATTTTAGTCCCCATGTAGCCTGTCATAAAGGATGATACTAACAAGGGCATCGGTAACAAATAGTTTTCCCAGAATTAAAAATTTCGTGAGCCTGGGGGACTCTCTTTGCCCCGCGTGACCACTCCCGGGTTAATATTATTAAAATTGTTTCGAAAAGAATGAAAATACAAGATCTGGGTAGTTGTTATTGAAAATAACAATAAGTAAAATCAGTTGCTTTTTTATAACTTGTAAATCTCTTAAAAAATAGAAAAGAGTTTGATAAATTACATAAAACTTCTTTTACTAAACATTCTTTTTTTTTCAGAAGAATCCAACTTTCCACCAGCCATGCAATGTTATCATAACACATTGTATATGCATAAAATCTTTATTTCTCCTTTTTAACTTAAATACTTATCATTAACAATATATTTTGCAGTATTATAGTATAGAAAAATATTTAAGTCAAAATCTTAATTAAAAAGGATTTTATATTGATAACAAAGAAACTTGTTTTACTTTTAAGATTTACTGCATATATGTGTGTGAGAGAGAGAGTGAGGGAGAGAGACTGACTATATAGTATATACCCCCAAAAAAGTTCTTTTTTTTTAAAAAAAAAGTTTAAACAAATAAAACTAATGAATATATATATATATATATATATATATATATATATATTAAAATATTCTCAAAGGAAATGTTATTAGTAATATTATCTCATATATACATTAAATAATTTGAACTACATTAACGATTAGTTATATCCATTAACTAATTTAAAAAAATCTAAGTTGAGCATAAATTCTCCTCTTATTTTTTAATTATAAACTAATAACATTCACCAAATGAAAGTATAAAAAACAATGAAATGAGTCAATGCGTTATGCAAACAGGAGTTTACGACATTTTAATCTCTCTCTCTCTCAATCTGACTTTTTATTTTTAAAAACATTCAGCCGTAAATAATTAAACTAAGTGGCACCCATGTTTTTTTTAAAACGTTTATTATCAATTAATATCCTTTCTTAAAGGATCAATTATTATCCTTTCCATTAGGATTTATATTTTTTATGTGGTCTTAAATTTATTTTGTGATAAACTACCCTATTTCTAACCATTTATATACAATTTATTTTTGTGCATCCCGCGGATTAATGCTAAAGTTAATGAACAAAAGTTCCCCAAAGAATTAAATTTAAAAGCAAGAACGAAAAATGCATGATGGTTAATTTCAGAATTAAAGAAAGAAAAATAAAGCAAATCCTCAATTACGTTGTAACCTATTTACTTTTTTTTAAGAAACTTTTTAAATTTGAGCTTTTTAATTTAAAAAAAAAAATTAATTAAAACAGCAATATTTTATTTCATTTCCATTTACACAAAAATATTTTTCGAATTCACCTCTGTGTAAAGTATTAACAGAAAAATTAAACAGCCGCAAAAAAAACATACAATTTAAAAGAGTTTACTATTCATAACTTTGTAATGTAAAATTTAATAAACTTTTAAAGTTAAAAAGCAATTTTTGTTTCCTTTTCAAAAATAGAAAGAGTACTTTTCAAAATTAAGAAACATTTTTTACAAGTAAATTAGAATTTTTTAAACCTGTTTAATAAACTGGAATAATATTATGAGATAAAGTTATGTAAAACACTATTAACATACAAACTTTTAAATTGTATAAAATTAATTTAACTGCATACTTATTTCATATATATTATATATACGTAGGCTGTTCTTTAAGTAATAAGACTAATTTAACTGCCGCAAAACCACTCATCGGAATGTTAATTTCTGTGGCATAAGAAAAGTTTGTTGTCTGTATTAACAAAAGCTACTGATAGATGACGTGTACAGACTAGATTCTTGAGTATCACGTGATCGAACTGAAGCGTGTTGGTGAGCGCCTACAAGACGCGCCTAGTTGTCGAAATGGAAGCAAAAATCTACAAAAATCAGCATCGGAGACCTTTCGTATGATACGATATGATTAAAGACTAGAACAAGAAGGAAACAATACCTTAAAACGCTTTATCACAGTAGACGAAGATTGGTTCTATTTCTATGATCCAACCATAAAACAACAAAGTAGTTAATGGATACGTCCATCTTTACCTACTCTTAAAGAAGCAAAAACTGTGAAATCAGCTGGAAAGTTATGACCATATTTTTTTTGTTATGAAGAAATTGTATACCAACACTCTGTCAAACCCGGTACTACCATAAACGAGTACTACACGAATGTTTTGCGAACAATGGTACAGCACTTTAAAAGGAAACGTCCATTGCTTCAAACTGGCTTCCTATTGCACCATGACAATACCCGACCACATATTGCTCGTTGCGTACTGTATGTTTCGCAGCAGAACAACGTAGAGATTTCACCGCACCCTCCATACAGTCCAGATTACACTCCATGTGATTTCTGGCTATTTCCTCAACCTAAGAAACCATTACGAGGCAAACTTTTTGCAAGTAACAAAGCATGTGTAAAGGTTGCGTAGGCGGTTTTGAAACCGCTCTCACAAAACGGACTTTTACATGTTTTTAAGAAGTGGACAGAACATTGGGATAAATGCAATACGTGTCACGGAAGTTATTTTGAAAAAAAAACATGTAAATGATGACGATTAAAGATATTCTGTTTTTGTTTTTTTTTATAATTTTAGTCGTATAACTTATTGAGCAGCCCTCGCATACACACACACACATATATATATATATATATATATATAGTATAATAAAATAAAATATAATAAAAGTAATTGTAATTCCTGCAAAAAGCTGAGAATGAATGAAAACGGATTTCAGAACCTATATAAAAATCTACCAAGATATAGGTAGATATTTAATTGCCCAAATGAAAAAAATGAAATATGCGATTGCGTCAGATTGATTGCAGCTATAGCAGAGCCACCAAACAGAGACACGGTAATATGAGTACACCGCTTACGATGTTTAACAGTGAACCTGTTAGTGGTAGAGGAAATTAATCGAAACTAAAGTTGTGTTCGCGATATCGGATCTCCGGGACAATGTCCACCGACACATCTCCCGTGAAACCAAGACAACTTCAAGAAAATCCGCTGGTAAATGCTAGAACACTCAAAGCATATTTCGGATTTGTCATCGTGTGATTTCTAGGCTCATAGGTCACTTAAGACAGTATTACGTTTTTATTTGGTCGCTGAAGGAATGGAAGCTGGGCAGGACTTCCTGAGTGAATATTAACGTCGAACTGTTCAGCTACACGAGGGATTTTGGCGACGGACCACGTAATTTTGAGCCATGGTCAAAGCAAGACTTCCTAAAGAATTAATCACATTCTTTATAGAGTGAAGCCATAGACCTGCTGCCGAAACAATAGACCAGTGTTACAGTCCCCAGAGAGATTTCTTTTGATTATCAATACAAGCATTCTTTTTATTGAACCTGCCCCCTTTTCATTTGGGCAACCCTTAGTTATGTACGAGTTTAACAAAAATGTAATGCTATTTTTTCCATTTCTGATAAAATATATTTCACCTCACAGCTTAGATTGATAGAAGAGTATGCATGTAGATTTTTTCCCAATACTTACATATGGTTCAGAAAAAGTGCTAAGAGATTATTCATGTAACAGTTTAATATTATAATTCTTTTAAATGATTTAGTAAAGATGTTAATGTATTAATAAAAACCGAAAAAAATATTCTTTTAAAAATTAAACCAGATGTTAATTTAAATGAATGTTTTACTATAAATGTTTGAAGAAATTAAAAAGAATATGGCATTTGAGATTCTATTACATTACTCTCTCCATACTTCCACATCTTACCAACTTTTAGTGATATTTTAATATTCAAAAATTTATACGAAATTTACACACAATTATCTGTAAATAAATTCATGTAATTATTCCCCTTAAGAACTGAATCATCATTATAATTTGACTCAATATTTCTTAAGCTATCTAAGATCACTTTGGACTTTAATATCGCCATATTTTTTTTAATTAAAGCCTAATCGCAACAAATTTATTTGCAGATTCTTTTCGTTTCCAGGTTCTAATCTGTTTTACAAAGACCAATGGCAGGTCAAGGTCATTTTCAAGAAGCACTATCGTAATATTCAAATATGTTACCGTTAAAGTGAAGTATTCCGTTATTTCATAGAAGAACTAGTTATTTCATGAAATATCGAGACAAGCCAGTAAATAATAGATGAAAAACTTCATACTTTATCTGTGAAATAACTAAAGATAAATCGTATCCGACTACGTTCAGAACCGTGATTTTGCAAAAGCGTATAAATGGATAATATTTATGAAATTTAGTGTCACTTATATGAGAAAATGTATATGAAAATGTTTTAAGAATATTATTACAAAAAAAAATATTTAAGTACAATATTTTGACAAAAAAATGAACATAGAATTACCAATTTTCAAAATATTCTCCTTTTAAGAAAAATTCCTCTATTATAATAATATTTTGCCTGTATGTAGCTCAGACCTCTGTACAGAGGCTCAACAGGAATTTTTGAAATACATATCTTAGAAGTGAGTTTATCCATGTTTTACTACAACAGAGGGAAGAAATTTTAAGAAAAAAATGCCAATAACTATTTCAATTAGCTGAAACTCTGAAAACAATGTCAATTTTATAAAAAAAATAGTTCAGACTCTGTGGAGAGAAGTCATTACTTTTTATATAAACAAAATATTATTATTTTAGAAGCATTTTTTATAAAAGGATGAACATTTTGAAAAAAGGTTATTCTAAGTTAATTTTTTGCCAAAATATTGCATTTAAATAAATGTTTTTTGTCAAAATGTCCTTGAAAAAATTTTATACATATATTCTAATCTAAGTGACACTAAATATCACGAAAATTATCCATTTATGCGCTTTTCAAAATCACGGTTCCGAACGTAGTCGGATACCTCAAAGAGAAAAAAAAATATAGAATTTCAAAATTAGTTTATGAAGTAATCGATCCTAAATAGCTAAAACCCATCGAAAAATACATTTATTTATTGCGGATGATTAATTCATAAATAATAAGTAATAGTAAATGATATAATTTGTTATTACTCATAATGCTAACACTAGTTAAACATTATTGCTAACAATAGAAAGGGAAAAAAGAATATATGTTTTGCACCTGTTACTAGCATAATTAACTTTTCTACTCCTTAAACTGAAAGGATATCATAATGCTAGAGTAACCAATAGTCACGTGATACTTTTTTCTGTACTATTTTAGCATTGTTCACTTTCTATATATCAAAGTTAAAAAATTTTCACGAACAATGTTTTCCTTTTTCCTACGCTTATGTAATAAAATTTCAAATCAAATTTTGCACTACATCTTTTTTATTTACAGGTTGGTGTCCATTTCCGGTAGAAGTCATTGTTTGAAAACATGTTACAAAAATATTTGTTGATAAAACAAAATGTAAAAAAAAAGAAAAAGAAAAATCCCGCTAACATACATACACCACCTAAATTATAACATTTAAAAGAGCAACGGAATGAATTGTATACACACACGTTATTGCAAAGCAGCTGTAAGCGGTTCGAAACTGACTAAAATCGGTTCAGAGAACTTTCGAGTGCCTTTTTTCATACTTTAACGGTCAAGTAATAGTTATTATATAGAATTCCTAGTTGAGTACCGTAGAATTCAATAATTTTATGTACTATTAATGATTTGTCTAGTTATTTTAAGAAATAGTTATTCTATGAAATAACGAATATCATACTTTAACGGTGACACATACATACAATTCTAACTTTTTCCATTTTAAAAGTTTTACACCTAGTATTCTATTACCAATGTATGCAACAGATACAAGTTATCTTCACCACACTGCCAAGTATTCTGCGAAAAGTAAAAACTAATCATTTACTATATTTTTTTTTGCGTTAATGCTTCAAAAAATGCAAGTGCCTCTACAACTATCAAATACCTTAACCCTTCTTTTCAAAAATAAAAGAAAAAAATCTATTTTCATCTTCCAAATTGGCGAGTGGCTGACGAGGAAAAACAATAAATTCCAGCAACCCTACACAGGAAGAAGGCGTGGCGTCAACTTATCGGTGACAACCTAACACCCACGGGTGTCTTGAATCACCAGTATCAAAAATGGCGGAACAGATCCACAGGTATAGCGTGCAAGGAATTAAAAAAAAGAAGCAAACACACACAAACTGCTTGTTAAGCTCCAAATCGTTTTTTGATTGCTTACTTTGGTTCAACTACGCAATATTTTTGATCCTTTTGTCATTTGCACTTCAAATAAATAGGACTCGAAATATTACATTGGAATTGATTAACACTAGTTTCCACCATATAATTACGGTATAAGTGACTTTAATAGGTTCTATTTGAAAGGTTGCTGAAACGAAGTGTCCCCTTGAATCGATTATTGATTAGAAATAAGAATCTATATCATTAACATGGAAATTGTTTCACTAGCAATTGAGATATTAAGTGTGCCCAAAGGTATGAATTGATTTAATTCGAACGCTGATCAAAATTATTCCAAGAACTATGAGTATTACATACGCATTAGATGTGCATTCAAATTAGTATACACTGATTTCTTATTATAGTGGTATTCTATCATTCCTGACTATCGATATTTATTATTCTCCAACTGGGTGATTTTGGATCGTACTGCATAGCAAATACATAAGTATCAGTATTTAAATAATTTAGAGAATGTTTATCCAAATTGGTTTTAAGGGGATTGACTACGCTCGGAGCGATGGTTTTGGAAAAGTGAAGATTTTTTTATGTTTAATGTCAGCTATGTAAAGCCTAGACAAATAGCTCTTAAAATTTCCATGTCCTGTAAGAATCTGAGGGACTTAAAATAAGAATTTTTTTCCTACTGATTTTAAGTTATCTCAGATTCCTACAGGACATAGAAATTTTAAGAGCTATTTGTCTATTTTTAATTCAATTGGTTAAGATATTTGTTCTTGAGGTCACAGGATGCTGGAACTGCGAAACTTGTCTTGTTGTATTGTAAATTATATTTTTGTAAAAGAGAAAATTTTAAACGGAGTTGAAATATATATATATATATATGCTTTGGTATTTCCCGGCCACCTGTTTTGTCTTTGCTGATCAATTGTACTGAAAGCCTTAATGTCTTAAGAAATTTTGTTTACTGTATAGATTTTAAAAGTCTTATAGGTACCCTTCCCCCCCTTTTTTTTCTATTTGTGCATTCCCCCTCCCTTCCTTTTATATTTTACATTTATATTTTAAATGCAGTGGTGCACACAAGAAGAGGATCCTGGAGGTCCGGACCCCCCCCATAGCCCTCGACTTTTTTTTTCGATTGATTATAATTCTAAGTATATAGTACGAAAAATTTAATTAAATATTTGTTATTAATGATTAATTTTATTAATTAATGCTAATTATTAATACAATAATTAGTTTTTTGCTGTGTTTGGTTTTCGAAAATCGACAAAATCAAAAGGAGCATGATACAAAAATGGTGAACTTTCGACCCCGGATTCCCCCCTGAAAAATTCCTGTGTGCGCTACTGTTTAAATTTACTTTTAATTTTGTTTTCAACTATATATTTCTATTACCAGTTACATCTGTAAGCCTCGTAGTATGCAATTTGAAGCATGAGGGAAGTTTTGCAAATAAATTAATTAAAAAAAAATGTCGGTTGAATTAGAAAATACATATAAAATTGTTATACAAATATTATTAAAATAAAAAATTATTTAAGTTTTTTGGTAAAAGATGAAGAAAGAATCACATATTTTCAATACATTCTTCAATTATAAGAAATGCTTCTATAGTAATATTTTACCTATGTATAGGAAAGTCCTACACCGGGTTTGAACTAAAAATTTTCAAAAATTCACATTATTTTCAGAGTTATGATCAATTAAAATAATAACGAGTATTATTTGTTAAAATTTCTCTACTCTGATGCAATAAAGCACAATGAAATTATTAATGGTTATATCCACGTTATTTCCACTAATAGTCCTCTTGGGGAGAATTATGGGTCTTTAAAAATTATTCTATTAAAAGCCTTCCTTCCCCGAAGAAGATATGATTGTGTAAATTAAGACTTGTATATAAAGATTAAACTTTCATGTTAGTGAGAGAGAGGTTAGACTGCTAACGGATAGCAATGAAGCATAAAACGTGAAATTAGGCGTGTGCACTTCGTAGCTTATTTAAGTTATATTAAAACTGACGATTTGATCAAAAATAGTGATTGAATTGGATTAGGTCGATTGTGGAATTAGAAGGCGTATTACCTGAACGTAAGTGATTCGATTTATTGTTAGTCTTCTAATATATCTCGTTTACCTTACTATTGCTTCACATATTTGGTAATTGGTGCATTTCTTAACTTAGGTAATTAAATTTGTGTTGTTGTTGATAATTGTGCATAAATAGAAGTTGTTTTGAATATGGCTAATTTTCCTTCCGACCCTCCTACGCTAATGGACGGCACGATACGTCCATTACAAAATACGTTTAATGCGAAATATGTCTTAATACGAAATATTGGTTAACACGAAATAATACAATGATCCCGACCAGTAGCGCACACAGGAATTTTTCAAGGGGGCTCCGGGGTTGGAAGTTTACCATTTTTGTATCATGCTTCTTTTGATTTTGTCGATTTTCGGGAACAAAACACAGCAAAAAACTAATTATTGAATAAATAATTAGCATTAGATAATAAAATTAATCATTGATAACAAATACTTAATTAAATTCTACGTACTATATACTTAGAATTATAATTAATTGGAAAACATATCAAGGGCTTTGGGGGTCCGGACCCCAAGACCTCCCCCTTGTGTGCGCCACTGATCCCGACAAATTACAAAATATTTTCATACATTTTTTTTCTTTTAACACGAAACGAAAATCACTTAACACGAAGAGATTAGCCTTCAGAGAATGAACAAATTACGGAAAACACCAGCCATGCAGGTAATATTTACGAGGGGTATGAAATGAAAGACAGGGAGTTTCACATGTTTCGTAGAAAGGAGGCTAACTTGGCTTTGGAATATTTCCAGAATAACTTGTGAATTAAATCTTGTTAAGCCAATTAAATCTACCTTTAAAAAGTAGTTTCGAGTGAAACTGAAGCATAAAAAGTAGCAGTGAAAATCAAAACAGGAAATCAAGAGGCAATGTACATGTAATGATGATAATTATATAGTTGACGTTAAGTTAGAAAATATCGATAAGTTGTGGTTACAGTAATAAAATGACTGAAAATATATCGAATTGAAATAAAACGATATTTTTTCAGTTTAGTTACGGTTTTCGTTCCAAACAAAATGGTGGTTTTTCCTGTTTTTGGTTCTGTTGCGATTCAAAGCCCTGGTTGTTATCCATCTGTTTCCATTTTACGCATTATAAAAATGAGGCCAAAACTTAATACCCGTCAAGTAATTTTAGTGTTTATTTCTACTCCCTCATTTTAATAAAAGAGATTTGTAAATTAAAATGATAAAACTAGACCTTAGTATATATTTTTAACAAGGCAAGTGTCTTTAAAAAAATGCCAATTAATAAATTAACGGTATAAAGAAAACTCATTAGTTAATTTTCTTTCATCTTGTAGATATATTTAGGGAGATATTCCTGAAATTTCATTCTTTTTTAACGCATAAATTCATTAACTCTAATTTCTTTCTCATGTGTGTGAATCTTTAATTAAACTTTTTTGTAAAAGAAAAAAAAAATAGAACTTGGCTTTTTTTTATTTTGGAAAAAAATAAACTTCGTCTTCCAACTGGTTCTAGCACTAACACAGCAAAAGTTAGAAAATAGTCGATAAGGCATCGTCTAAGTTTTTAACTTCTCGAGATTTTTCTTCGATTAAAAATGTAATTAAGGTGTCCAAGTTTTCTCATTTTTAGTACATTGTGATAAAAATTGAACTTTTTAAAAAATTGAGAAACTGGAAGCATATAATACTAACTTTCCAGAACATATGCATAAAAAAAAGTGTTATATGCTTCTTAATTCTTCGGTTTTTATCATACATTGAAAATCGTTTAACACGAAACTTAGGAAACTGAAATATTTTTTCCTGTTAAAGGATATTGAAAAAAAAGAGAAAAACACATATATTTAACAAAATTAAGTTTATTAGAGTACATTTTATTTACGTAGATATGTATGCATGCATGTATTCAAAAAATTCATTGAAACAAAGGCATTAACAATAACTTTATGAAACTTAATAGAAAATTTTCTTTTGTTTTTAATCACCAGCGCCAAGAAGCTCCATCTTCATCTTAAGCGAAATAGCAGTTCGCTTACCCCTGAGCTTTTTGCCATTGTGCGAGTAAAAAAGCCCGTCTAAAATAGAAAAAAGTGTGAACCAGACGCAATGATTTTTTATTCGCACTGCAAAGCTCTGATCACCGAATTCAAAGCCAAGTGATGTGAGAAGAGATGTTTTTGTGTGGCATTTTTAGGAGTGGAGGGTGAAAGTAGCTTAGATAAATAAAACTGGCTTGTCACAGGCTATACCGAGGATATTCCAAAGCCAAGTTACGCGCGGTTTCTACGAAACATATGAAACTACCATATTATTTCACACCCCTTTTAAATTACGCCAATGCAGATGGTGTTTTCGGTATTTGATATGGTATTGTACATTCCCATAAGAATGGTATTGTCCATTCCTATAAGAAAAAAATTGTTCAGATTAAGTGATTTTTGTTTCGTGTTAAGAGAAAAAATACGCATGAAAATACATTGTAGTTTGTTGAGATCGTTTTATTATTTCGTGTTAACTGATATTTCGTTTTAAGCGTTTTCGCGTAGAACCTATTTTACTGTAATATAAATCGATTTATATACAATTAGATTGAGTAAAAATGTTTGCATTTCTAAACTATATATTTTTTTGGGGGGGATTAATTATTAAATCGAAATTATAAATTTTATTTCATTTTAAAAAAGTCACCTGAAAATCATTTTTAAAATTAAGTTTTGGAACATAATTAACACGCGATCAATATTTTCCTGTATCCATAAATGCATAAATAATAGCGGTAACTCAGTGGTCATGGAAACAAATTCCATTATTGGCGCCACTTAAAACCTGCCGTGCAAAGGAATTGAGGAAATCAAACCTACATCATTCACTATAAAATCATCATTTATTTCCCTAATTGTTAAATCTACACTAGGTAATATTAACGCTGTCTTCCTGTTTTCTGGATCGGAATAATTTACGAAACAGTCAACTTGAATTTGAAAAATTGTACAAAATACACATGGAGAGAAGATTTTTAATCCGTTAACTATGAAGCTTCAGTTTGAGAGAGGACAACTGTGTGTGCCTGGGCCTACTTTCGTATAAGAACCCAGGGTCTCGAGAAGTCTTTAGATGTCTCTGCTTCAGGCAGGGACATCTTAAGGCAGGAGCCCTGGGCCTCGTCCCCGCAGAGACCTCATTTAGTTCTCTAATCTGGCTGAATAAGATCAAGCGATCCGGATAATTTTAATAGTCAAATATTATTCCCGTACATATTCTCCGGAAAATAGCATGTCAACCGACAAAAGTAGTAAGACTGTATTACTATATGATGACTGTTATCCATGTCTAGTTCTATGTCTAATATCAAAAACTACCATTCAACTCATTTAGTTGAAATGCGGCCATCGGTCGAGCTGGTTTGTGCCTAGTTTTTTGAGACTGTGAGTTGCACGCATCTATTTGTTTCAAATTACTTTTCGAACGAATATTTGACAATGCATGCTATATACTGCCTATTTCTAAAGATCTCAGGTAAAGTTCACCATTGCATAGGGGCCTAGGGCCTTGAAAAATCTTAATATTTCTCTAGGCCCAGGGCCTCAAAGAGTCTTAAGACGTTCTTGGCTTCAGACCTACTTAGCTGATTTGCTTGACAATGGTCATTGAAATATCTGGTATCCCGGAAACACGTTGGATCAAGGACACATCAGATACTACGAATGCCATTTAAACGATCATTTTGTCTTGGTATTTTGTCGTTCACTCTTGGTTGACCCTTATATTCTCGGTTATCTGAGTGACCATGATTTGTCCATTTCTGCCAGCAGTATGTCGAGCAGTCGAATGGTACTGCGATAGTTCTTCATCCCCTTCGACCTGCTTCCTTTATTCCAATTACATGTCCTCTGAAATTGCGAAATGTGCTAATATTGTTTTCGATTTCATCTACGTACAATCCACGTGGAACTCCATTCGAGTCGAAGTTGTGTTTTAGGACAGATATGTCTTTGTCCGGATGCTATGTTGCATTGTGATGGTTATCGAGCTAGTAAATCATTGAGAATCAATAGTTAATCATTTGTATATTGTGTCATAAAGCATATGTATATGCAACTGCGCCCAATTTGAATTCCTGGTGCGTCGCTTTTTATATAATAGAAGATGTATATTAGCTCAATAATTAAAATATTCATTACTGTTTGACAAAAGAAAAAGTTGCTTTTGTAAGTAGCCGAAATTATCCTTCAAAATCTATAACAGGGGTCTGCAACCTTTTCACTGTGGTGTGCCATACCAATCTACCATTAAAATTCAGCGTGCCACACAGTAGAACATTTTTGAAGCGATTCGATTCCCGCAAAAATGTATGCGAAGTTAGAGAATAAAGGACAATAATATAGATTTGCTCACCTCTTTATTGATTTTAAAACCGCTTCTGATAGCATTAACATAAAGGCTCTTATTGCAGCCATGAAATAGTTTAAAATTCCTGATAAGTTATAAAAGCTGATAAGCCTGAGATTAAGTGATACACAGATCGTAGTCAAGGTGCAGAATGATCTTTCGGACCCATTGGAAATAAAAAACGGCGTTCACTGGCGAGTTTTCTCTTCAATCTAGCATTAGAAAAAGTGGTAAGAGATTCAAATATCATTACCAGAGAAAATATCTTTAATAAATCGATACAGTTGTTGGCTTTTGCTGATGATATTGATATCATCGCTCGAACAGCCACTGCACTAAGACCGGACTTCTTAGCTCTAGAGAAAGACCTCAGAATGGGACTGAAAATCAATGAAAATAAGACCAAGTACATGCCTTATACTAAATTATGTTTTAACAATTCTCATTTTAAAATTGAAGAGTATAGTTTTGAAGTTGTTGACAGCTTTTTTTTCACTTATTTAGGAACGGAAATTAACAATAAAAACGATTGTACTACTGAAATCCAAGAGAGAATTTCTATGGCTAATAGATGTCTTAATAGAATTAACAAATGTGTAGACCAGTGAGTGAGTGAGCGAGTGTATGGGTTTATGGCGCAAGAGCCAAATTTGGCTAAGCCGCGCCAAACATTCGCTTAAAAAAATTAACAATATAAAATTACTAGAAATTTAATTAAATTTTAGTTAGAAAAGGTAAAATCGAAATTATGTATAAAAAAGTCGATCTGAACAAATTAAAAACAAAGACTGGTGGAGGAATTCCTCCACCAAGTTCGTATGTATTAATAAAAAAAGTCATTTTTTAATTCTAGACTGTGTTAAAAGCAACGATCTCTGTCCTTTTTAATGACTAGTGCAGAGTGTAGGCTAGTGCAGAGTGCCACTGAGAATTAACGCGGGCCATATGTGACACGCGTGCCGTAGGTTGTCGACCCCTGGTCCACAATGTAATTTTAAAAAATTCCAGGTGACTAAAAAAATGTTGGAGAAAAATTCATTTTCCTCATAAGTAAACGATTACAAATCCTTTAAACTGCCCGAAAAGCTGAATACTAGTAAAAAAAGGCTGTTATTTAAGCATAATTCAATTCATTGAAGTAATTTTTACTCTGTCTTTTCTTATCGTAAGAAATGCAAATTCACTTGAATAATTTGACAACATATTTTGGAAACTTTACACAAGTACCAAAAATATCTAGTTGTAAAGTTTGCCTGCACCAACCGGTCGAAACGATCAGGGGTGAAACAACCGAATAATTTCAAAACACTTCTTATTAATCATCAACGTGATGTATGGCCTCGACCTTTTAAGTACCTGTCAACTGGCTTCACATTTTTGAGAAGATTATTGAAATGTTACACTACACTAGTTGGGGTGGACAGGAAACGTTAAAGCTTACTTGGATTTGTTACTCCCACTGCCCAGCTCTAGTTGTTATTTTCTTTATATATATATATATATATATATATATATATATATATATATATATATATATCTTATACTTAAACTTGTCTTTGAAAAATTATAGATCTGGAGTTTATCGTGGGGGTATTGAGATGAGAAAAAAAACTGATAAAAAGCATAATTATTACAATATTTTTTAAGCAATTTAAACTAAGCAGATATGAAATCTTTTTGAATAATTGTTTCGATGTACAGTAAGACCTCGCTTAACGCGGGGGGTATACGTTCCATCAAAGTATGGGTTAATGTGAAACAGCGTTAAACAAAGTTATCTCATCATGTAAATAATGGGGTTAGGGGAAGATGGGTAGAAATTGGCCAGGTATTTTACCATTAAATTTATTAATTATGTGTTTTATAACAATAAAACAAAAATGTATTTCCTTCAAATATAGAAACATAATAAATGAACATACATATAAAAATAAATAAATTTCTAAGTCAGTATGTAAACATTTCAGATCTTACAGTATCTTCTGTATTTCCAATTTTCTACCTTTTTATCAAGAAAGCATCTAATGTAATTTGCGTTTTCCTTTTGCGCTCTGTAAGAAGTTGTTTGGTAAGTGGATAAGGTTCTATAACGCCCCGTCTTTCCTTTGGAGTCCTGTCAAAATATACTCCTGCTTTTTTTTCTTCATGCTTTGTTTTCGTGTTTTTAACACCCATGATAAAAACTAAAAACCATAATATTTGTCACTATAGCAATAGTTATATAAATTTATACTGACAATAACGTTAACAAATGTTTGAAACGATAAAAATACGTTCGTATAACACCGCTGAAAAGTAGAAACATAGATAAAATGCTTCGGATATCGGGAAGCCTACCGCTGTGTGCAATTTCGGGGAATCCCACAATTCAAATAAGAGCATTAAACCGAAACAGCACTAAACGAAACAGCGTTAAGTGGGGTCTTACTGTAATATATTTTATTTCTCTTGGTATAACTCTACAATTTTATAAACTTAAGACAAAAAAAGGTTTTTTTTAATATATTAGAATTAAGTATTAATTGCGTGCGTGTGTGTGCGTGATCATTAACTACTATTCCTGCAAACGAAGTCAAAATTATTTACATTTTTAACACTTGTGGACTGAATTAAATTAATCTTAACCACACTCTAGAGGATATTGTAAAATTGGTACTTTATACAAAGGTATACAGAATATTCACCTCATACAGTCGGATCCGGAATTATCGAACCACTATTTCACGAATTTTGCGATTTAATGAATTTTTCTCTTTCCCCGATTAAAACGAAGGCAAAACCCCCTATTTAACGAACTATAGATTTTTTATAGTAACTCCAATATTTCGGCTTCAGTCAGTTCTTTATTTCCTTTCCTTTTTTTAGGCTGTGAAGGTTCTGCAATACTTATAATATCCGCCATTTTTTAAAAACGGATATAAAAAAAATTAACGCTAAATTTAAAAACAAAGCGCATAAAATATAAAAATAATGCTTCACTAACATGCCTCACTAATCTCTTTCAGCCTCCAAAGCCACACTAAAAATAAAGCATATAACTTACCATAGTCGAACATCGTCCCAGAGCGGCGCTGGTATACGAGATAAAGCCATGCTGACTCGCCAGCACGTCAGTTGTAGCAAACGTGTTAATGAATAAATAGTAATAAACGGAAATAATAGTCCAACATCCTATATAGAAAGGAAAATGGAAAATTGCGAAGAAAATCGCTTTCTATTGAGTGGGTGAGGGAATGATTATTAACGTCGCATTCTTCAACCACACGAGGTTTTTTGGCGACAGACCACATAATTTTGAACCATGGTCAAGTGATGTGGACGACACCTGAGCTAGCACCCCTTCTCCTAACTACCACACCACATCAAATCGCTTTCTATTTTGCCTCTTACTAGTGTGATTCTCTGATATGTATATGCATATTTATATTAATTGCAATTATTTAATAAAAAATAACAAACTGAAATTTAAAAAAATTTCTGTTGACTTAAGTAACAATTTCTTCTTTTATATTATTTGTTTTGTGTTGCTGCTTATTATAGAATTTCCAAAAGCTATGTGCAAAAATCTGTATTTTTTTTTACCCCAGTATAATGAATAACCCCAAATTAACGAAGAACATGTTCGAACCACCGAAGAATTCGTTATATCGGGGTTCGACAGCATATATTCCATAAATGTATGGCCTTAATATGAATATAACTTCAATAGTTCACTCTGAGAATTATAATCAAAGGGAAACTACTGACATTATCACCGATCGACATCTCTTCAAATGCCTCTGCATCAATCATGTATCTGTTGGCCTCATCTAAAGTGCGGTTGAGAAATATTACCATAATGAGGGGTAAAATTTATTACCTGTATGTCAGGTCTGGCTAATTGAAAACGAAAAAAAATCTGATCTTAATACGAAACATCATTAATTTATTTCAAAATTGTTGGTTTAACCTATTAGGGCCACGTGATTTATAAAGTTCAAGCACTTAACCCCCATCATTAGAGTCATCAGTCACCGATTAAAAAGAAACTTACTCACTCAAACAATATTTTGTAAGAAATATTTCATTTTATCAAGATGAAGCAACATTTTAAAAGCTGTCCACGTACTTTTCGAGGGGGTAATTTGCATCTCGCGTTGATAGTGGTGTACCAGGTTTGCGCAGTTGTGGGAATATTAAAGCTTGAAGAGAAATGGTGTTTTCAGTTTTCTTTTTTTAATCAATTGCTGCAACTGTTAGTAAGTTTCTAAGCCTAATAACTCTTTTTTCCGTACACTTAAGAGACGTTTTAATCACACAGAGGATACTTTAGAACATAAGCCAAGGGGTGCGATTTTTCTTCAAAAATTTACCTAAAATTCAAAATTTGGGTATAAGCCAAATAGAAAAAAAAGAATTCCGGCAATTTTCAAATCGGTCGCCTGATAATGAATTCAAAAATATTCAAAATACAAAAAAATTTAATGAAAAATTTTAATTATGATCACAGTTTGTGGTATCTCTTTTATCGGCATCATTTAGCATCAAATAAATCATATACTTTTTTTCCTCTTAAATTCTGTTAAAATCATTTTTGAGATACAAAATAATTTCCTTACTATTCTTATTTGATGAAAAATCCGAAAGGTAATTCGTTATCAATAGATTTTCATCGGTAAGTGTTCTAAAGCTTCTGGAATCCAATGGTAAGTGTAGTGTAGTGAACATAATTTTTAAAAATGGAACGTTATTTTTTTGGAATATATTTTCTATGTCGTAGAGAAGTATTATTTTAAAGTTAAAACATTAAAAGAAAATGTTATCAGTCTTTTGCTCTCATGATTTGGGGGAATTATTAAGAAAGATAATTTTTGAACATCAAATTTTTTTTTCACTATCAGTAATGTTGCAAAGAAAAATGTTAAATTAATTTTAAAGATACTTTAGAACTAGATTATATTTCTTTCTTATTATCATAAGTAAAAAAAAAAAAATCAGTAAATCAACACACGAGGTAGATAAAATGATTCTTCAAAAATATTATGGGCGGGAGGAAAAACTTAGTGATATTTTATTTTGTGTTTGATATATGAATAACTCAATAAGTATTATCATTTTCTGTATTATATTGCCACATATATTACATATTTTGTATTGTATTGTCATTTATTACATATCTTGTATTATATTTCACGTAAAATGTATTTTGTATCATATAGTCACCCATTATATATATTTTGTATTATATAGACATTGCATTTTGTGTTTATCATGAGGAATGATGTTTTGTGGCGGTCTCCATCAAAGAACTGATTTCTTGTTAGGATAATGACGTTCAAACGCTCACGTAGTTTCACGAGGGAAAATATCCAAGACCCGGCACTACGACGCTTATATTCAAAGGCAGGTCAACATTTAACTTCCATTTATCCAGCCAACAGAGAGGTAGCCAGCGCAGTTCCCACACTAATCTGCGGCCTCAAAAGTCCACCGCGTGAGTGGTGACTAAGACCAATAGCTGAATAGTAATCCTGGTTACGTCCAAATAGAAATTATTTTGAATCAAGGGAGGCTTTGAAGAGTGTGGCGTATTCTATCTTTAAAGAGACACAAAAAGAGGAAACACATGCACTTCACAGACACTAGAGAGACAATTCTACACGCTTGAGCACTCTATGACACGCTAGCACACTTCAACGGACTCTCTCACTTATTGTGACCTGTCATGGTTCTTATCAACAAGGATGTCAATGTAGTCCTAACACAGCCTTTCACAAAAGTGATCCGGCACGCCTTACCAGTGTCCTCAACAGCACTACATCCTTAGCAGTGGTACAACAATGTTTTGACTATCATCGTTATCTCCGTATTAATTTTTATGTACCTTTTTCTAATAACAATTTAGGTATCAAAATTTGCTACTTTTTTGTTTGTTTGTATTGTTTATTTTAAAGAACTCAATTAGGATCTTTAAAATGTATTTAGGAAAGTAAATAGAAAGTTTTTATTACCATTTTAAAGAAAACAATTATTAATACTTACAACAAAAGTAAAATAAGATATGAATTGATCAGTTTCTTTGAAGTTAAACCTTTGAACTTTTGCCTTTTTACCAAAAAAAGGGTCATACTAAAAAGAAATTAATAACTTGTGTGTGTGTTCAGATTATATTAGTAAATTAGTTTTGAAAAAAAATGGGACAATGGGACAAAATTGTTAAATTATTGTATTGTCAGCGGTCCTTGACAATCGAGCAAAATTTCAAATTAATCTTAAGTTTTCTGACTCAAAGATTCTCTCTGTTGCATACAGGTGAAGCTAATAAAAGCGTGTTAAAAATGAGAAGCTTCCGAAGTTAAGCTTTCTTTTATTTTTTTTTAACTGAGTATACTTAACAATCTTTTCTGTGTAATGAAGAAAAATTAATAATCATTATTTGCATGTAAATCCTTTTAGACAGAATATTTGAGATGGAAAAAAATCGCATAAAATTTTCGTCCCGTAAGAATTAAATGCTAATTTGTCAGCTCTAAACACTTCTCTGGTTTGCCAAATAAGGTACTAAGTGTGAAAATTAGAGTTTTTTTTTTAAAAAATCACTACAACTCCCTGCATACTTCTTTAAATTAAGCCTGGAAAAAACAATACATAAATAGTAGAGTTTATTACAAAAAGATTTTTAATATTTTTTTAAATCGTGGGAGTTTTATAATAGATAGTAAATCAAGTCCTTAATAAGATGTGACCATGGCCTGCATATTTATTTTTATTTATTCCCACAAATGTGTAAGAGGATTACGAAAAAAAAAACGTACCAAATATAAAATTTAATATGATTATAGGGAAATAAACTGCTTCATGCTTAGAATACTTTTAGCTGGTCATTTATTTTAATCACATGCATGATTTACAATGGTGTAGGCTCAATAGATTTCTCTCCCCACGCAATACTGGAAATAGGATAGGTACTATAATCTTTTTTTCAATGAAAATATATCCTGTCCTCCTTAAGTAGCAGACTTTAAAAAAAAAATAATTTAAAGCGACTTAGTCGAGTAGATGAATTGAACTGATTGAAGAGATTATTTGCTTTACTGGAAACTGAGATATTTGATTCCAGATGCAGACAAGAGAGAGAGACATAAAAGCTATTATTATAAAAGAGATCATAAAAAATTACACGTGCAAATTTCCGACTCGTATGTGACTAATAACGAAAAAATAACCACAAATCACGTTCTTTTTGAGAGCATACTTGAATTGAAAATGATTTTGCTTAGTGTGGAAAAAGTTTTCAGGTAATGAACTATTGGCATATTTTAGCCAAATGCGTTTTTTTGCTGAAATCTCTTACAAAAAAAATATTAAAAAATTTGGTACTTACGAATTATCGCAAACGCATTGGTGACATTATATTAAAAGATGCACGTAGTAGCCAACTCAGCACGTGCGATACATGTGAAATCGGGGTAGCCAACTTGGCGTGTTATCTTGAATGTTGGCATTGTTGCGATAGTACGTAATTACCAAAATTTTTAACGAAATTTTTGAGATTTTTTCATAAAGTTTGGCAAGTCAAAAGTGGACTGCAAAATCTTTCCCATTCAACAGTTTGTAAATTTTTTGTGAATTTTTAAAACTAATTTTTCTGTAACTAAAAGTTTTCACTTCGATGAACCTCGTAAATATCAACCATGGTCAAGTAACGAGGAAAACACTTGAGCTCATACTTTACTCGATAGTAGGGATGGGCATTAAGTCGATTGCGATCGACCGGTGGACTGCCAAGACATTTTGGAGTGACCGCCTTCACTAAGACGCGCGTACTAAAAGAAACATATTTACAAAACACAAGACACCAGCTATAATGGAGAAACGGCTTTTCATAATTAATGTTACTGTGTTTACTTAAGCAAATGATTCTATAAATGTGTAGAGACGACACATGCACCTTCATTAAAAGTGAGGGATGACGCTTTACACCTTCACTGCCGCTGTAAGAACGATCACTGCCATGCCAGTCGTATAAATGAATTTATCCAAACACGCCGATTGAAGGGGAGAAAAGAGCTGATTATTAGTTCTTCCCGTGATAGCACGAAATTAGTTATTGAGACATCATCCCACATCCCATGTTTCTACAAGTTCGGGTTTTCGCTTTGGTGTCTTGCACCGCGATAGTGCGAGACTTGACAGCGAACGAATTAAGTACATACGTCGGTTTCAGATTCATCGGCTCACATATGCTCTCTGCTAGCTACATTGAATGCGTTCACTGACTAACAGTCTCTCCTAGTTGTTCAAGTATTCAACTTGATAATTTTGTGTTTTTGTCGTAAAAATAGTAACCTGTTACATTTTAAAAGAGAGGTACAATGTTGAAAACAAGTTGAAAAGAAAACATTCACTTTTAAAACAGAATGGCCACATGCTACTGAGTGGACCGCAGCACCAAAAAATATTAGAGGTACCCTGAAATGTCCCGCTCACCCCTGTTCTATAAACTTCCACTTTACGCGTAGGTGAGGTCATTGAAATTCGACATATTTAACGCCATAAATCTCTATTATATCGATTTATTTGCACCAGGATTCAAACACACGATTCGAAAGAAGCACAGCTAGCCACGAATTAATAACTGTATCAAGTGTGTTTATCACTTCTCTATTTAAATTTTCTTGCGATGAATTTTCTTTAACTCATGACAGACTTAGACCTTCAAAACATCGGATGATCCGTAATTCTTCTCTCTTATCCGTTTATGTATTATACTATATATTTTAATGGCGACTCCTCAAAAAGTGCCCCTCTGACACATTTCATGGTGAGATGAGACAATATTGCAACAGACAGTCACCGAATCCGATAAATCAGCGTATTAACCCTTTAATTGCCGATTAAAAGTTACGCGGTTTGCTTCCCAGTGCCTCCGTTGTTCACATAAGCGAGTGCGTACGGTGCATTAACCCGGGATCTGTCGCGAAGGGCACCGAGTCATCCTAGTCTCACGAAATCTTTAATTCTGAGAAAACCGTTTATTTGTTACCAGTGACCTTGACAGTATATCCCAAAACACAGTCTTAATAGAAACTAAAATTCATTTGTCATATATATCCCTCTGTTTTGGGAGTGGCAAGCTTTTTTTTAACAATTTTAAGGTACTTGGGGTGACTGAGTTCCTCACGCGACTACATTTGTTCCAAAATATTTTCTATGGACATGCAACATTTCCCCCCTGTGAACAATTTAGTGGTTTTGATTGCTGTGTTGTATGACTTATTATGGTTCATAAATGTAATATATAAAAAAAAGAAATGGGCATCTGGGATCTCTATTGGATAAAGTTGATACTGATCAAGCAAAGGAAAAATCCACCGAAATAATGCATATTAATTATGATAGCGAAAGCAAATTTGAGAAAAGTGATGTGAACATGAAACATTTGAGTTGAGGGGAAATTTTTCAAATGCTAACTAAAGAACTCCATCAAGAAAAATATGTCGCCACAAGTGTAGCACAAGACACACTTCAGCATGTCAAAAAGACACAAACATGAAAAAGTTCAACATGCTATTGGTCGATCATCAAAGGACAATAAAACTTGAACAAAATATTACAAGTTTTGCCTGTAAATAATGTTCCTGTAATATTAACCGAAAGTGTCTGAGATTTGTGTCCTTTATAAAGTCACGCACATTTGAAACTTCTTGGTTCAGTTGGATTGATATCTTTTTCTCATATTATCAAAGAAAAATCAAAAAGTCTTTAAAAGTAGGTAAGTAGACTTTCTCTTAGTTAATTTATTCACTGGAATATATAATGAATTTTGTTGAGTACAAAAAAAATAATTATTTAAAAAAAATTTAGGGGGACTCAATCTCTCCGCGCGAGCATTAACGCTCGTACCGAGTGCGCGCCTGCTGCCGGATTAAGGGGGAAAGATAAGGCACAAATAAGCAAATCTTTCTTCGAAATAAATAAATCCTTAATAAATACTGTCAAGGTCATTTTATTCATTCCAAGACCTTCGGAATAGTTTCACCGATAGCAGCTGAAAGAAAAGAATCAATGTTTCGGAAAGACGTATATATACGCCCGGAGCACTTAATACACCGGTTGAGTGAGACATATATATACGCTGGTGGCAGTAAATAGATTAAGACTCGGAAATCATATGATTAGAAATATTCCAATAGTTTCCGGATGAGAGGTATGCAAGTTGAGATCTCTGGAATGACAAGGATATTTTTTTGGCATTAGTAAATTGCTTAGTAGTCGTGCCTAATAGTAGTTTGTGTCTTTGTGTAATAAAATGCTTATCCGGATAAATATCTTCCATTTTCCCAGTCGCATTGTGCATTATTAATACTATAGCATAAAGCCCCGATCACTCTTGGTTTCAGTGAAAATTCTCTCTCTACATATAAATGTAAATATTTTTAAATTGCCTAATATTTCTTCCTGATAAATTTGTTAAGCTTTCGGTTACAAAACAACAGATTAATCACGGAAATCATAATTTTGTGCATCACTCATAATACGAGAACGACACTTTAACTTACGCTCTTACTTTTTGACTACCACACTACGCGAAGATTTTTAAACTCAATTCCAATTGATGTACAATAGCCTCTATTGATGTGTACGACAAATCTTCAAGAAAATTCCGTTTCGACACGTGACTAAGTTTAACATCGCGAACCCTACAACTCGAGGGTATGATGACCACTCATCTGTTGCTGCTCTGTAATCTTTACTTCAAATTTTTTCATTCAAAAATGTTAATTTTTGTCATGCATTAAAATTTTTGATTTATAGCACAATTAATATTTATGTGATTGTCATAATGAGTTGAATATTTGTGGTTCTGAAAAAATCTAAAAAATATTAAAAAAATGCAAGTGCTATATTTTATTAAAAGTTATAAATTCGCAGATAAAATAACTGCTTCTTAACAGCGTAACTTTAAAGTCATCAATTAATTTGAATATAACACATTTAACTTCAAGTGAAGGTCATTTATTTTCTAGATAGATATCACATTACGCAATTACTATTACGTTTATTTCATGTAAATATTTGTAGAATGCATTATAAATTACATTTTTAAAAAAGGAACAAGGTTAATTTCCAAACAGGGGAAATTTTGTATTGTTTTTCTGTTTATTTTTATTCCTTTCTGCTCCTTTCTGTCTCTCTTAGTATTGTGATTTCTCTTTTTTTCTCTCTACATTTTAATTTTATCTCTCTGCTTTATATAAACAAACTATATATATATATATATATATATATATATATATATATATATATATATATATATATATATATATATATATATATATTACTCTTTTTCTTTATTTGTTACATCTATTTCTTTTTCTCTCGTTACTCCGTTTCTTGCAAGATACAGTATAACTTTAGACAAAATTAATTCCTTAATCAGTAGTTAAAAAGTTTCTGGTTAGAATCTCTTTCAACTTTACTAATTGATTTCCAGCTAAATCGTGAGAGTGGGTTGACTCTACACTTAAGATTATATGTGACTTGACTTGATTAAGAAGTAGAAGATCCTTAAGTGTCCTCATAATCTGGCAATGGCTCACAATTAAGAAATCCAACATCCATTGTTTAACGTATAGCTGCAGAACACCGTTAGTTACTTGGTAGCTATACAATATGAAAGGTGGGTTTACTGCATTCAATGCAGGGCTCATGTTTAAAATGTACCATCCTAATAAAAAATGAAGTATTTCATTCCCAAATATTAATTATAATTATTAACTTTTAGATAAAAAATTGGAAAAGATTCATAGTAAAAACGTTTCAGAATCTTGTAAAAATTTATGCAAATATGCTTTATTTGCTTACATTTTTACTTTATATAACAAGTAACATAAAAAAATTAAGTCAATTCCTACTTAGATCAACAAAGAAAAATTTTTATTTTAGCTACTTTTTATTAAATAGTTACTATTAATATAAATATGTATATACATATGGAATCACAACATTAAGTGGTAATTAATTTTTATTAAATATCATTAAAGTCTCATATTGTCATCCAGAGCAATCGTATATACAAAATTTCAGTTCAACTGAATACTTTAAAACGTGAGAAAGATATATTTTCAAGTTTTCATACAAGTCGCTTAAATGGTCGCTAAGTCGCCAACGTGGCTGTATTTGTAATTTTTTAAATAATTAGTTTTAATTAATAAATTTTTATTAATTATAATTAAATTATTGTATTGTCATCCAAAATAATCATGGATATAAAAATTTCAGCCCAATCGAGCACTTTAAAATGTATTTTATTAATGATTGAAAATTCCACCAAGATAAATAAATAAATGAATATAAAGAGAGTGTGACCTAGTAGTAGGAATTGAAAAAAGGGAATCAGAACACAATAAGATCTCAGTTTTACTGAATTAACTTGATACCAAATCCAGACAATATGCCATGCAGAGGGGAAAATAAAGTTAATAGACTTCAGAAAATTCAGTAATTAAAGAAAAAATATCATTACAAAATGTGTTTTTGGTAAATATCTCTCATTTTAGATCATTCTCATGTTACTGAAATCATAATTTCAACGCTGAGTCACCTGTTTTTTCTATGAGAATACTTTAAATTCCAAACTTAATTGGTGAATGATTGATGATTGCAATTTAGTTACATATACGTTACCGTTTAAGTATAGAATTCAGTTATTTTATAGAATAACTAGGTATTCCATGCAATAAGTGGGCAAGTCAATTAAAGCATATAATTGATGAAAAATTTCATACTTTGTCTAGTTATAGTCTAAGGATAGACAATTACAGTGAAAAATAAACAATTTCAAAGATATTTTTTGAATTAATTAATCATAAATAGCTAAAATCTCTCGAAAAATACATTTTCTTTCTTTAACGGATGAATAATTCATAAATAATAACGATAATTTTAGAATATCTTGATGCCCGACTGGAGTAAAAAAATACATAAAAGAAATGAAAAATTTAAGATCAACTCATACGTCTTGTACGCACCGGGTAAACAGCGTATATGTTCGAAAAACAATTTTTTTGTGTGATGATATGCTTTTTAGATGTTAGCCTAAAAGGGACAAAGGAAGAAATCGAAAAGTTGATTTATAATGGGTTTCCTTCAGGTATGGTCCGTCATGAGACAAATGCGTGACGCCGACTAGGCGCTGAGCTCATTGATAGCTGTTGACCCACGAGTGATGTAAATGCCAATTGTTTGATGTTTGAACCGTGTCCTAACATTAAAGTAATATCCCATTGCCGCGTTAGGGCTGTGGTAACTCAGTGGTCAACGTATCAGATCATGGCAGGCATGTCATGGGTTCGATCCCAATACCACTAAAGACCCGCCATGTAGGGCAGCGATGCGCATTAAATCTATCGAGAGCTGAAAAGTCCTCCCTGAGGTGTGGTGTGGTAGTTAGGTGAGAGGGTGCCAGATCAGGTGTCGTCCACGTCACTTGACCATGGTTTAAAATTACGTGGTCCATCGCCAAAAGCCATCGTGTAACTGCACAGTGCTACGTTAATATTCACTCACTCACTCACCATAGGGGCACCATAGTTAACAGGTTAACCTTTAAAAAAATCTATTTTACATAAGGTAAATGGTCCCAATATTATAAAAGTTTCCTTTCCCATTGATCTGTCTGAATTTGATGTAATCATGGTGACACAGTTGGGAAGTTTCGAGAACGAGGGATATGTTCAGATACCATATTCATCACTTGATTGAATCCCAAAACTAAGAGGTTCTTCACCAATGGTCCTTGTGTTGCTTCTAGGTATGAAGTTAATAAAATGAAGCCAATCACTCTTATCTCCCGATAAATTGCAAAGACAGAAGTGCAATTTACTCTGTATACACTCTATGAGAAAAAAAACGACGCATTAAGAAAGAGTTTCCCGATTGTAATGAAATTTCGTATACAGAGACATTGGTACCGAACATGCAAATGATTAAAATTTGGTGTCCAATGAATAAATAGCGAGAGCTACAACTCATCGGAACTGCGCACTCAGCAGGTGTCTATAAGAAGTGATTCTCAGTCTGATGGTCAAATTTTCGGTTGCATTGCACTTTAGGATACTTTCAATGACTGAAAAAATGCCTTGCCTAAGGAATTCGAGCTCATTATGAGCAACTGTCAGAGTTTGAAAGAGGTCGTATCATTGAACTGAAAGAGGCAGGTTGGGCAACTCGGAGAATCGCTTCGTCAAATGGGTCGAAGCGATGTGACCATTAGAAGATGCTGGCAAGAATGGGTAGACAGTGGTGGACTTCAGCGTCATGATGGCAGCGGTCGAACTAGGGCCACAGCAGATCAAGAGGATAGATTGATTGTCAGATCAACTGTCACAGCGTCTGATTCATTGTTATCAACCATTAGACATACTACACGCACACGAGTGTCCACCATGACCTTTCACAGACGGTTGATAGAGCAAAATTTACGGTCGTACCGACCACTACGCCACCTACCATTTGCACCTGCACGTTGTCGAGCCAGATTACAGTGATGATTAACTAGACAGATTGGACCTAAAGTGTTTATATAGTGGGAACATATAGTGTTTAGCGACAAATTTCGGTTTCAACTATGACCTGGTGATCATCGAGGACGTGTCTGGAGAAACGCAGGGCAGCGTGCCGATTTTGTTTTCACTATCGCACGCCAAACAGGCCCTCAACCAAGAATTATTGTCAGGAGCGCCATTTCTTTTGACAGCCGGTCCCATTTGGTCATCATTAGAGCACTCTTGCATCGACAACTTTCTGAGAACTGTTTTGCTACTGTTTCTTTAGCAGCACCCTGGTCTCACTTTTCAGCAAAATAACACCAGACCATATACAGTACGTGTTGCTATGAACTGTCTTATAGCTTGTCAAATACTTCCTTGATCAAACAGATCGCCAGATCTCTCTCCAATCGAGCGTGTCTAGGATATGATGGGAAGGTGACTGCATCTAACAGAGAATGTTCATGGCCTTGCCGGCAATTGGAGAAAATTTGTCAAGAAATGCAGTAGGAGACCACCAGGGTGCTTTATCACTATTGCACGGCCTGTGACAGCTTTAATCCAGGATAGAGTTGGGTCAACACCTTTTTGAGCTCGTTACTTTGTAACTATGTAACTCCAAAATAAACCGTCCAATTTTTCCGAAATTTTAATCATTTTCTATTATGTGTATAATCTTTCAACCCACCAATGTTTATGTTAATCGGACGACTCGTTATTGGCGCAGTGGTTTATTTTTTGCTGTTATAAAGTGTATTTTAAAGTCTTAAATTATAAAGAATTAATATTTTATTTATTATACTTATTTCGCACTTATTTATTTTTATGCTACACTTTTTTATATTTTAATTTAAATCATGAATTCAGAATTATTATATTTTCATCAATAATTTCATATGATGTATAAATTGCATTTCCGATTTTCATACTTCATAATTTGTATTAAACTAATAACAGTCAAAAATTTTGTGAAGTATTTTTTAAGTTTTCCTCATTTACATTTTTAAATCTTCATTAATTAATATCTTTATAGTTTCTCTCTCCTGTTTATTTTCTGTTAAATATATTTTATCATTTCTTTCAAACTAATATCGGTCAACTCACCTGACTATACGTTGTGGGACTCTGGTCAGCTTATGACCACTGAACATTAGGTCGTGTGCCGTGTACTAAAAACTTTTAATTGTATTGTCGAAAAATATTGGAGAGTATGTGCACTAATGGCATATGTGCTAATTGTAGTGTGCGGCACTTATAAAACAAAAATACATTTTATGTAACTCGTTATGTTTACCTTTTGATTAATTCTTATAAAAAACAAAATTGCTAAATAAATCAATCTAAATCTGAATTCATAAAAAATAAATTTTATACTGCCAAAAAAGTATTTGCCATGTCAAACGAGTAAAGTATATAATATAATTCGAAATATATACATGCTTTTCTCAATTTTTCATATTATACACGGTAAACTGATTTTTTTTTAATAATAAAGAAATTTGGAACTTATTCTGAGAGGAAATTTCTGGTAAGATATATATGTAATTAAATAAAAATGTCGTAGGTTATGATGTTCATGGAATTTTCATAATTTAATCAAAAAATAACATTTCAAATTCAATTAAATTTAAAAGGTAGTGATTCCTTTACGTTACGCTTCTGATAAAGGAATAATTAATTCTTTTCTAATTGTTTTATGAAATCATCGGCATATTAATTAGAAACGCATATTTTGTTATACTCAGAGATGTGACCTCTAGAACTTTCATTAAATGACTTCTTAGATTTCTTTAAAACTTTCAGACTACCTTTTTTTCTCATGTAATCACTTTTTTGAGTACGTAATTTTCTTTAAAATTTTCATTTAAAGTTTTTGAGAATTGAATTTATGAAAATGCATTTCTCAGGCATTATTTTGCCATTTTTATTTCCATTCCCTTAAAAATTAATGGAGAATTCAACTTAGTGTTCATTAGTGGTTTTTTTTTTATATTTTTGATTCAGCTTTATAGAACTACTTAAAAACTTTCAATTAAATTATTGCTTGGACGAATCAGTCAAGAAATGCAAAAAGACTTAAATTTGATATTAAATGCAACGGAGTTCGATCTCAAACTAATATTTTAAAATAAATGGCCTGAAAGGAAAGGCGTGAGATGAGTAAATCTTCTGATTTATTTGTGCTTGTAAAAAATGCAAAAAATTTGTAACATTTGACATCAATTGGTAGCTAGGACTTAATAAAACATTCCAAAGGCATAGTTGAAGCATCTAAAGTAATTATACTTTTATCGTTAGGCTTATTCCTGTTATTTTTCTCAATTCCTACCATTAACTCATTTTCTCTCTGTATTTTTTTGTTTATTTATTTGTTTATTTATCTTGGTGGAATTTTCAATGGTTAGTAAAATACATTTTAAAGCGCTCAATTGAGTTGAAATTTTATATAGTTGATCATTTTGGATGATAATACAATAATTTAATTATAATTACTAAAACCTAATTGATAAAAAATAATTATTTAAATAATTACAAATACAGCTACGTTGGCAGCATTTTTAGCGACTTAGCGACCCTATTGGCGACTTGTGTCAAAACTTGAAAAGGTTTTTTTTTTCTCAAGTTTTAAAGCATCCAGTTGAACTGAAATTTTATATACACGATTGTTTTGGATGATAAAGATAATTAATAAAAATTAACTACCGCTTCTTGTTGTGATTCTGTCATATATGTATATACATATTTATATTAATTGTATCTATTTAATGAAAAGTAGCTAAAATAAAAATTTTCTTTGTTGATATAAGTAGGAATTGACTTAAATTTTGTTTATATATTACTTGTTTAAGTGAAAGTTCTGAAGAATAATTTTTAGAAAGCATTGTATGTCCTCATCTAAATTGATGAGATTTTTTTTTAATTTAAAAAGACAAATGTGTGAGAGATTATTATTGTTTTTATATGTTACTAGCCGTTACCCACCCAATTCACAGGGTATTTCACGATGTTCTATAAATGTATACTGTTGACATATATATGAATTAATGTTATTTAGCATTAAGCATTCGTTTGTACTGAAAAATATATTTATAACTGTAACTCTCGCATCTTGATATAAAAAGGACATAAATTATAATATCTAATTTCTACTTATATCTAAAATAGAAGTAGAAAGATGTTTTGCGCTCACTTAACCTAATAATCAAGTACATTTCCACCAAAGCAACTTTCAGTAGAACTCTACTCCATAAAATAAGCATGCATGCTAAATATCAAATCTAAATCTAACAGAACAAAATCGGAATTTTTATCATCCATACCTTGCTGAGAGCATTCTTAGCGGATTCCAATTCAACAAAAGAAGCATGCAAACCAAGTTTTATTATTATAGTCTTAGCAGTTCGAAAATGGAAATTTTGTCTATCAATACGCCCCAGTAACTCTCTCCGCTTCACCCTGGACTTGATTTCCGTAAAATCCATTCTTAGTGGAACTCTTTTCAACTCAAGAAAAATGTGCTCAACAAATTTCAAGTAAATAAGTTAAATTCAAAAACAGGAATTTTTCTATAATACGCCTTAATCCCTCACAACCCCACTCCTTTGGGGGTCCGTTTTCGCAAAACTCTTTGGTATAAGAACTATATTCTGGATAAACGGAACATACCTTCGAATTTTCAAGCAGGTGAGTGTATTAGTTGAAAAGCGGAAATATTTATCTATTACACCCCTTAATCCCACTCAATGACCTTGAGGATCAATTTTCCCTAAAACTATTTTGTAGCGGATCTCTACACCATTTAAGGAATCCGTTTACCAAATTTTAAGACTGTACGTCTAATAGTTTAAAAATGGAAATATTTATCAATAATGCCTCTTAAGCCCGCGCAACGCCACTTGGGAAGCGATTTTCCCAAAACCCATCTTATAGCAGATCTCTACTTAATGAAAGGAATAAGCTTACTCAAATTCAAGATTTTACGTCTAATAGTTTAAAAAAGGAGTTAATTGCCTATATATAACGCCCCTTAATTCTCTACAACGACACTTGGGAGTTGAGTTTGACAAAACCCATTTTGTAGCGGATCTCTACTCTAAGAAAGGAAATCCACAAACCAAATTTCAAAACTGTACTTCTGATAGTTTAAAAATGGAAATAATTATGCATAACGCCGTTTAAGCGCCCTCAACGCCCCTTGGAGTTCGATTTTCGTAAAAATCCTTATGTAAGGAATCTCTACTTTATGAAAGAAATCTGTGTACCAAGTTTCAAGACTGTACATCTAATATTTTAATAATGGAACTAATTATCTATAACGCCCCTTGGGGTTGGATCTTTGCAAAATCCGTTCTTAGCTGATGCCTACTCCATGAAGGGAACCTAACGACCAAATTTCAAATCTGTAGGTTTAGTAGTTCCAGAGATATCGTGATTAGTCAGTCAGTGAGTCGCTTTTCTCCTTTATATATATATATATTCTAACACTTATACCTTTTTTGTGGAGTTAATTATATTAACAAGTATATGTATATATATATATATATATATATATATATATATATATATATGGGGCGCTGGTACGGAATGGCACTTCGCTTATGATTAAATATAGATTTAATTACTTGTACTTATTTACATGCTATATACACAATACGGATAACTACA
The DNA here is from genome assembly GCA_019973935.1 of Trichonephila clavipes. Taxonomy (NCBI): domain Eukaryota; kingdom Metazoa; phylum Arthropoda; class Arachnida; order Araneae; family Nephilidae; genus Trichonephila; species Trichonephila clavipes. Next base: position 72,553 of record BMAU01020172.1, read on the forward strand.
CAGTTCATCATCGTAATGTCCGTCAACGTCTTATTTAAACACGAGGCGTCATCGTCTATTCGTCCTTCTCCATGGCGTCGTTGTCGTCCATGCCTACGTATTTCTTCAAAGCCGTCGTACCACGTTCTTATTGCGTCGGCTCCCGCCACGTCGAGCGTCTAACGACTGGCAGGCTCCCAAAACACTCAGTGCGTTCGTGAGCATCAGGAGTAGAATAATTGGAGCGGCTTGGAAATAGTGGTCGGCACCACACACACACACACACATATATATATATATATATATATATATATATATATATATATATATATATATATATATATATATATGCCAGAAGCTCAGTAATACCTCATTTTTTAAACCATTTGCATTGACTTCGACTTCATGTTCTATCGATATCTGCTACATACAGTGCGCCTGCTCTAGTCATGGCTTGGAGTACATATAACGATTAATTCAGTCAATATAATATAACTAACTTAAAATATGGTCAACGACTGTTCTACTTTCAAATCATTCACAAAACACGCTAGTTCATAAGCCGTCCAAGTCATTAAATTACCGTAAAATCAGGCGTATAACGCACACCTAAATTTTCAATCTGTGCAATTTTTAATTTTTAGGTATATTTGTAGTCAAACGCTCAACCCCTTTTTTTACAAAGGAATCTGAAATGTGTATGCGTGATGCTCTTATGCTTCGATGTCGTTTCTTCGAGTTATTATTCCGAGCTTTACAGAAAAAAATAGTGTAATTCTAGATCTAAAGCCCTTTTTGTTCATTAGGTGTGCAATTTTTTTTTAAGTAAACAGTATTCCAATATATGTGGAAGTCTAATTTTTTGTATACACACATCTCTTTATTTTACTATTGAAGCTATCATTTTCATACCCGGCGTATAAAGCGTACACGTAAATTTCGATCTTATTTTTTTCTTTTAAGTGTGCGTTGTACGCCAAATTTTATGGTAAAAATATATGCCCAATAAACCAGTGTTACAAACTCTTTTAAGAGGCATAGGAACACAGCTAGATGATAACTTCATGGTTCAAACCTCTTGCGTTGCATTGTCTGAGGTTCAAAGAATGGGATACCAGTGCATGTGTCATTCTTCTTACTTAACCATTTATCTACTGCATTATGATTTACTGCAGGTTTTTCAAGGAACATTTTTTTTGGAATCACTACATTGAAAGTTAAAGGATGTGTATTAGCAAAATACTCAACTTTGGGAAATTTAATCCGTTAGAGTTAATTAATTAATTAAAAATATTCAACTGTAAAACTAATTATATACACTGTTCACTTAAAATAAATAAGGAAATCGTTTGCAAAGGCTTTCATAACATACAAAAAAAAACATTTACCTTTTGACATTAACTATTGTTTGGGAACAAAAATGACAATCTTCGTAATCCGCTGAAAATGCCGTCAGCTGAAAATGCAATTCTGCTATAAAACTATTCGCCTTCTCCGCTAAAATACTTATCACAGAACCCATGCTGCCCTATATTTTGGAAGAGTGGATTTAAAAGCATATTCCTGCTAAGTATCGTCCGAGTATTTGTAAAAGTGGTTATTCTATGTAATTTTAAAGAGAGTGGTACTTATAAGTACCGTCGGTAGATAAAGGTTAAAAGGTTCCTCTATAATTCTAGGACTGCATCTCTGTTATTTATACGGACTTATCAAACACTTCTTTTTTTTCTTTAAGAAAGTAGTGAACACCTAATTATATATGCACATAAAATATTAAAAAATACTTGTTTCAAATAAATAAATAATGCTGGTGCAAATAAAGGAAAAATAGAAGGCAACTCGATTAGGAAACCGAGACGGACGCAATCGTTATTTTATTGGCGGTCTATGTGATTTCAGTTCTTAATTTTTGCCCATGTGTTTCAACTACATATTCTTTTAAACTCCGTCTTAGTAATGGCTATGTAATTGCAAACAATAAAAAAAGCTGAATCAATATTCTTGATCAAAATGATTGTTCTAGTGAATTTTTATACTGGGGACAATTTAGTGATCTAGTTTAGGATGATAAACACATCTTCCAATTTTTCCACGTCCTTCAGAGTCTGTAAAAGAGGGAAGTCTAGACATTAAATGAGAAACCACGGAACCACTACAAAAACGCTGCGAACCCCCGAGGAACCACGAACCGCAGTTTAAGAGTCGCTGCTTTAAATGAGATTAAAAAAAAATGAAATGTATGCAGCTGTATTTCTTTTGGGGAAAACAAATCATTCCAAAGATTTATTTTAATTCCCAAAGGTATTCCATAGAAATTGAAGAGTTGCGTGAGGATTTTTACATTACAACAAAAAAAATTTAAGCAAAGCATCTTCTTTAAATAAAATTTAATCTCATTGATAAATACATTTTGAATATCTTAATATAGTCTTTAAAAATTCAAAAACATTAATTTTTTTTAAAAAAGGAATATTGTTGAAATTAAACCCGGGGTGGTCATGTGGGGCACATAATCATCTTCAGTCAATGACTTTGTCAGTATCCTCCTATATGACAGTCTTCATGGGATTTAAAATGCATTTGTCACATATCTCCCTCTTTTTTGCGTAGGAATGTGTGTGACAAATGGTTTTTTTTTACAATCTTAAGGCACTTGAGGTGACTGAGTTCCCCAAACGACCACTTTTGTTCCAAAATAATTTCTATGAACTGGCTACATCCCTGTGAACGACTTAGTGGTTTTGATAGTTGTGTACTATGATTGATTATATGGTTAACAAATGTAAATAAACGGAATATGAAAAAAGAAATGGTGATTTGCAATCTCTTGGGGATGAAGGTGAAACTGATAAAGCAAAGGAAGAACTTGATGAAATAATGCATATTATTAATGATAGCGAAAGTAAATTTCAGAAAAGCGATGAACATGAAACGTTTGAGTTGAAACAAAAATTTTGAAATGCTATCCAAAAAACACCATCGAGAAAGATATGAAGCCACAAGTGTACCACAACACACACAGTGCCCTGTCAAAAAGACACAAGCACACACACAAATACAAGTTCAACATGATATTTGTCGATAATCAAAGGACAATAAAACTACAATAACTTGAACAAAATATGAGAGTTTTGCTTGCAAACATTATTCCTGTAATGTTAGTGAAAAATTTATGTGATTTGTGTCCTTTATTAAAGTAACGCACATTTGAAACGTTTTAGTTAATTAGTCAATTAGATAATTCTCTGGAATTCCAATTTTTATCGTGTACAATAATTAAAATTAAAAAAAAGTACTAACTTTAGTTTCGAGTACATGCTTTCTTCCGAATTAAGAACCAATGAAAAGTAAAATGGACTCCGTTTTGAATAACTTATTTTTGATATCGATAAAAGTAATAAAAATATTTTTGCAAATTTGAGCTCATGCTTTTATTTTTCTACACTACAATTACTAATTGAATACAAATATAAGAATACAATATTTAATTTAAAGTATTTCTTTAACTATTTCGTAGAAAACAGCTTTCCTTAACATTTTATTTCATTTTTCTATAAATATTATTCATAAATGTTTTTGTCATGAAAGTCAAACAGTTATTTTGATCTTTATTCGTAGAGGATTTGTGTAAACATATATTTGCCAAATCCAGTCTTTTCCTTAAAAGCTTTCATGTTTTATCAACAGCTTTTTCCTTTTTGTTTTTAAGTGTTTTGAAATTTTTTGGATCTTTCTAAAGACAAATAATACAAAAGGAAAATGCATTGGAATTTTTTTAAAACCTGAAATAGGAAAAAGGGGGATTCAAGTCTAAAAATAACTTCTATGCACTCTTCTAAGTACCATAACATAAAAGTATCTATTCTAAAAAAATTTAGTAATGCGTTTTTTTTCATATAGTTATGTTTTTGAGTGCAAGGGCTATTAAAAAGTAACTATAACATGGACATTTTGAAGACTTTTTTGCACAAAAATACTTGTTATTCTAAAACACAATGTTTGATAGTTAATTATTTGAGATTTAGGAAATAATAGAGAATTCATTTACATGGGAAAACGCAGAATTGAAATTTGAATTCTAATGAGAATATTAATTCTAAATAAAAAATCTTAGTCTATGAATTGAATTTGAATAAAATTTATCACAGTTTTAAAAAATAGAGCATTTATTCGTATTAAAGGATAAGTGAATCAACAGTCACATTCCAAGTCAACATATATTTATAATTTTACTTTTCAATGTATTCTACATATCTCCAGAAAAAAAAATAATCAATAGCTGTTTAAAAATACACTGAAATTTTTTACTGAATTATTTGAACGCTTATTTTTGTATGAACTCTTCAAACATCATATTCAATATTGAATTCAGTTTGATTTACATGTTTATATCCCATCTTAAAGAAAAATAGTCAAAATTTCATTAGTTTTTTTATTACGGTTTTATTTAAATTTATTTTATTGATTCTCCACATATATCATTACAACATTAGTTCAAGGTTATATTATAATGAAAACAATAGTATATCAATTTATTTAAATTAATATTTTCTGTAAATTTTTCGGAACTATTTGTTTTCAGTTTATTCTGCTTACATTTATAGGTTTCCAGGAATTCAATTTAACACGGTGAATCTCTAATTTATATTAAATTTTCTTAATAAATTCCTTTGTAATGGATTGAGGATCAATGGTTTTACTTTTGTTCGATAAATCGTAATTTATTCTGATTTACCTGATTATCCTCACATGTTCCAATTCATTCGATTTATATTTGAATCTTATTAATTAATAACTCAGATTACACAAATCTTGTTAGCTTTCTTTATTTAAAAAAAAACAACTTTGGTTTATATTTATTCTATAAATTTGAATTGAACTGATTTATTTCTAGTTAACTCTTCCCGATTCAACATGTCATTGCTACGTTAAATATATCAAAATATATTGACTTATTTAGCTACCCCCCTCCCCATATTTCCACTTACTTTTGGCTATGATGTGAGCATAAAAATAAAGTACAAAAAATGTATACCTATTTTATAATATGTGTGTTTGAATCATGGTCTTCACTCATGTTTATATGTTTCTCCAAATTTATTCTATTTACCATTATTTAATTAATTTTTAACCAGATTGTGGCACAAATATACTTACCACTGATTCATTAATATAATCTGTTTATCAGTTATCTTCATCTGTCTAATTTCTGCCCAGTGTAATATTTCCAAATATATTTAAGGTATCCGACTACGTTCGGAGTCGTGATTTTAAAAGAGCGCATAAATGGATAATTTCCATGATATTTAGTGTCACTCAGATTAGAATACATGCATAAAATTGTTTTAAGGACATTTTGACAAAAAAATTCATTTAAATATAATATTTTGGCAAAAAATTAACTTAGAATAATCTTTTTTCCAAATGTTCTCCTTTTGTGAAAAAATGCTTCTATTAGAATAATATTTTGCCTCTATATAGCTCAGACCTCTGTTCAGAGACTCAACTAGAATTTTTGAAATGTATAACTTAGAAGTGGGTTTATTCATATTTTACGACAACAGAGGGGAGCAATTTTAAGAAAAAAACACGAATAATTATTTCAATGGAAATAATGTGAATTTTTCAAAAATATTCTAGTTGAACCTCTGTAGAGAGGTCTGAGCTATATACAGGCAAAATATTATAATAGAATCCTTTTTCACAAAAGAAGAATATTTAGAAAAAAGATTATTCTAAGTTAATTTTTTGCCAAAATATTATATTTAAATAAATTTTTGTTCTTAAAATGTCCTTAAAACAATTTTATGCATATATTCTAATCTAAGTGACACTAAATATCATGAAAACTATCCATTTATGCACTTTTGAAAATCACGGTTCCGAACGTAGTCGGACACCTTAATGCGGAAACAAAAGGTGTAGAAATGCTTTTCAGTAGTCCACAATGGGTTGTGGTTGTGACGTTTTCGCTTGGTACGTACTCCATCCATTCCATTCACATCAAAGCTTATAGTTCAGAGCAGGTGGTGAAGAGACGGAGCACGTGGCCGTGGGGTCATTGTTCATTGTTTGACCTCGGAGCCTTGCCGACACTCAGACTGAAAGTCATAATGGACATAGGAGTACCAAACGGGCGACAATAGGCGAAGCCTGTTTGTGGGAACCCCCCTGGGTTCCACCCTGGACACCAAAATTAATTTGAGGCAAAGAATTATCAGAAGCCATTTGTATAATAATAACTTATATTTATTCAATTGATTCAAATGTCAAAAACTCTAAAGTCGTATAATATCTATGTGTCTACGTTAAATAAAAGGGCTTTACCTTTATAAATTACGAAATATGAAATTAATCAATAACTACGCGTAAGATCAATAAAAAAGGTCTACCGAAATAGGAGGTCTGAGAAATACACGCAACTCGAATTATTAGCTTTCATTAATTTAAACTAATTTTATTAAACGAATGCTTGTTTTAAGCGGTATTAAACTATAGTATATCACTTGGTAGTACTTTGATATCTTCACAGGTATATTAACCTCTTAAGATTCCTTCGTTGAGCACTAGAAGCAATGTTTCACTATCGTAATCCAATTGAATCCTCTAAACGTTCACTCTACTGCAGATGGCTCAATAGCCTTCATCCCTGCTAACTTACAACGCTCTACTTAAATATCCTATCTACTTTGCATATCCCGTTCTCCTCTTAGAGTTGATTGGAAATATATGCGAATATATAATCCCCAAAAGACGCCTAAGAATATTAGTGGGAAGGTTCCGTACAGATTCGTCACATGTCTAACGAAGAACACTGTCGCCTAGGCAGATGGCGAGAGAATGAATATAAGAAACAAAGGCGGTGTGATGGACAAGTGACCAGAGGTTGGACGAGAAGTCTGGCGCCTTTGCATTCCCGACTGGCCAGAGTGTGCGATTCTTAGTTCTGTACGAATAGACCGCTAATGAGGCCGAAGGCAGTGGGCATACTTTTGTGGCCTGCCAGTGGTAAGTGAGGAGGGGCGTGCTGTGAAGCCACTCCTGGTGTTTAAAAAGTTTTTTTAGGGAAGACAGAGACCAAAAGAGACGAGAGAGCAGAAACCAGCAGAGATCGGATTCGAGTCCTATGCGGATTTTCCAGGGGAAAGCAAAGAGAATGAACGCCGGTGGTGTTGTAGAAGTTACTCAACCAACTTCTTAGAAATTTGGGCAAGTGTCCTTTGGACAAAGCAGTACTGTGAAGTGATTGATCTCCCCGTGAGATAGACTGAATACACTGGCATGGCGCAGAGACGTTAATTTATTGCATCAATGATAATTAATTGGTTGAGAAAATAAATCTTTCTTTTATATCCACATTTGGCTGTGACGTTATTAGCACGCTACCAGTCCACTACGTCGCATGGTAAACATATTATTACGGAACAAAGGTGTCTTAAAAATCAAAATAATTTTACTTAAAAAGCTAAATAAATTATTTTCCTTAAATCAATCTTTCTTAATCCAATCAATCTTTCCTTGTCCCTCAAAATATTATAATGTAAAATTGCTAGAATAAAATGTCCAGGGAAAAGATTAAGATGATTAACTACGTTCTTAACCGTGAATTTGAAAAAATGTATAAATGAAATGATTTTATATATATATATATATAAAAATAGATAGATAGATATTTAGTGCCAGTTAGCTATAATGTACTTATAAACTAGTTTTAAGATTATTATTACATAGAAAAAATTATTTGAATGCACTCTTTTTGGCAAAAAAATTAAGATAAACGGATATATTTTCAAACATACTTTTTCAATTCCTACCATTTGTTCACACTCTTCCTACATATATCTATTTATATACATCTTGTTCAAATTTTTAATCGTTAAAAAAATACTTTTATTCATCCACTCACGTTCAAACACACTTTTTTAAACTTGTAGTGGATGATACTTGATGTTAATAAAGCTTTTTTCACATATTAATTGATTAATTAAATTTAAAAAATGAATTAAAAGTAACAAAAATAATAGCCCAAAAGCATATATATAAAGGAGAATCGTTCGTTATGTACCTATAGCGCAATGGATAGCGTGTTCATCTTCTAATCCGATCGTAGTGGGTTCGAATCCCCCCTGGGTTGGCCTAATTTCTGAGAATGTGATTTTTTTATTATACTATTTGATTGGGATAATTATATCTAATTAATGAATAAATAATAACAATAAAAAATAGTTCTACACCCTATATAGAAAGAAGAAAAATGGAAGATTGCTTTCTATTTTGTCGCTTAATCTTATAATTCTTTCATATGTATATACATATTTATGTTAGATATAACTATTTAATAAAAAGTACTAAAATAAAATATTTATTTTTTGACTTAAGTGAGAATTGACTTTATTTTTTTGTATTACTTGTTTTATGGAAATTTCACCTATAATTATAACATTCATCCTATGTAGAATACCTACGACCTCGATGCAGGGGACATAAACTAAATTTTTTAAAAAATCACATTCTCTATGGAGTTTCCATCAATTTAAGTAATAACCGGGTTTTTTTGTTAAAAATTTTTTCTCTAATCTGCTGCATTAAAATAAGAAATAAATCCACTCCTAAATTATATATTGGAAAACTTCTAGTACAAGTTCCCTACAGAAGGATATATATATATATATATATATATATATATATATATATATATATATATGGGCGCATATTATTATTTTTATTATTATTATAGAAGTATTTTTCATAAAAGGAAAATGTTTCGAATATATGTCTTTTCCCCTTCATTTTATAGCCCCGAAATTGTACTTAAATATTTTTTTTTGTAGTAATATTCTTAACACAATTTTATGGGTATATTCCAATTTAATTGAGACTAAATATATATATATATATATATATATATATATATATATATATATATATATATATATATATATATATATATAAATGAAATTCATTTAGGCGCTTTTCTAAAATCACGGTTTCGAAGGTAGTCATTCACCTGAAACCAATGGCCCCAACCTCCGGGACGTGAATCAAATGGTACTAGACTCCCAAAGAAGATTAAATTATTTCCATGTTATTCTATACAGCGTGTTTCTCCCGGGTATGAGCTATTTTTCATGGAAATCACTTTATACTCCATGTTTAATCTTGCAACAGTTTTTTTTTTATTTTGACGGTATTTTAAATACAATTATAAATTAAAATTATTAGATCAAAACAATTTAAAATATAAACAACCAATGTCCCATCATCAGCCGGTCGCAATAGAATTATCAAACGTTGACCGGTCCGCGGCGATAAAAAGTTTGGGGAGGAAGCATTACCTTAGGGCAGCGTTTCTCAAACTGTGGGATGCGCCCCCTAGGAGGTGTGATACCTCTTCGAGGGGGGAGGGTCCGAACATATTGAGAATTAGAAAACAAATGATTATTTTAAGAAGTTATTAGATTACTGAAAGTAAAAAAACAAAATACATTCTGACATAATAAAAAAATAATAAAATACGCATTTAAACTAATACACTTATAAGTGTATCAGTACTGTATACAATGCCTTTTATAATTATTTTTACAACATTAAGTTAAGAACAAGTTTAATAAATACCAGTAACTTCATGGGTCAGTCAGATATAAAATTATGTACAAAATTAACACTTATCTTGATAATTTGAATGGTTTATAATTAATCCCTTCACTCACGATTAAAAGCTATGAGATTCGATCTTCAGGGTCACTATTTTCCACGTAGGATGTATTGGGGGGTAGGTAGAAAAGGAATAAACAAAAGTAAAAACTTCTGAAATAAGTAAATCTTTCACAAGCACTGTCCAGGTCCTTTCATTGCATTCTAAAGCTCTGGGAATAATTTTATTAATAGCAGTGCACAGAAAATATACTTCGGAAAGACGTATATTTATGCCCGGTGCAAGTAACGCTTTGGTTGAGTTAGACGTTTATATACGCCAGTGGCCCTTAAGAGGTAAAGTCGTATTGTAACTAAAGCGTCAGAATATAGTATTATCGAATCAATGCATTGTTATTTATATGGAGCTGGGGTGATGAAAATTATGATTGAATATTGAGCCGAAAATATTGAAAGTTTGAGAAGCACTGCCTTTGGGTTCTCAGGGGTGTAAACTTTGTCTCGAGGACTGTAAATATAAACAAATAGATATAATTCTATTAATTAAAATTAAATAATTCGAATCTTTTACACATTATTAATATAGGATTGATGCTTCAAAAAAGTGTAAAATGTTTAAAATATAATCGTAATTTTAAAAACTATAAGCATATTAATTTAAGAAACATACAAGAATGTTTCTTATTTTCATATGCTTATAATTTTTAAAAATTACAATTATTATGCGCAATGTAAAAATTAATTAGAATTCCTTACTGGAATATTAAGTTTTGTGTTGCGCATGAGATTTTCTTAAACAGTAGATCAAATTACTAGCAATAAGTTTATTTATAAAGTTAAATGTATCCTTATTACACAGTGCCTATTTTTATATAAATAGAATAAAAAATTATATTTTTTAAAAAAATAAAATAATACATTTTTAACTTGTTTAAAAAAATTTCAGAATTTTTCAAATATTTTCAAATATTTTCAAATGAAAAAGATATATTATACTAAAATTAGGTAGGGTTTAAAGAGTGCGATACATTTTATAAGTCTACGAGATTTTATGCATCAAAGGTGACTGTTTTAGAAAATAGCACACGCAACGTAAAAATTACGTAATATTTATTACAGACATGTTTCTTATTTTGATATGCTTATAACTTTTTAAATTATGATTATATTTTAAACATTTTATACTTTTTTGAAACCTCATTCCTTTATAAGTAATGTCTAAGGTATTAGAATGATTTAATTGTAATTTCAAAGAATTATATCTACTTGAAAATTGCTTATATTTTCAGCCCTCAAGACAAAATTAACACTCCTGAGAATCCTTTTACGAATTCGACTAATTCCTGTGATAGGGTTTGATAACTTATGGTACACGTGCCACATGTGGCACACGGTACAATTCTCAGTAGCACTTAACACTACTCATCAAATTTGTCATTTTTTTGAGTGGATGGAATTACGAAAAAATCTGAAAGATAACTCTAAAGATAAATTTGTAGCTATTTTGTAAATTATTGAATGTTATTTCTGGAGAGATTTCAATGTTTGAAGGAAGAAAATTGCAGGTACTCTGCTTTCCACTTTTATATATAGTTCTACCTATCTAAGTAAAAAATCTTTCCTCATATGAAAGATATTTCGAGTCTGCAAAGAAATTGTGTTTAACAATTGAATGCTCAGAATAGTGTCAAATTGAAAGTCATAAATTGTATCCCTGATTTTGCGAAATGTCAGTAAAGAGATGCAAGCACCGTATTCGAATTAAAATTTTTATTTAACTGTAATGAAGGGAACTACTTATATAATTTATGTCATCTATTTCCTATTTTGTAATAAACATGTTTAAAAATACATAATTAGTATGTACAATTTTAATTTTTTTAAATCTTTATTGAAGAAATAGTTATATTTTAAGGGGTATATCTCTATGTTAAGAAATATATTTAAATGATGGAAAGTTAATACATAATAAAACTATAAATCTATACTATTGACATCTCTTCTATAACTCCTCATACATTATTGTTTAAAATTTGTTATTTGTTTTTGTAATCAAATTGTTTAAAATATGTCCTACTGTGCGGCGTGTTGAATTATGTGGTAGATTGGTTTGGCACGACACAGCCAAAAGGTTGCTGACCCCTGTTCTATAATTTCTACTTGATTCGAATTGTCGTATTGAACTCCTGTTTTTACTAGACTCATCATCATTAATTCCATTAATGAATCATTATTTGTTCCGATTTATGAATCATTTTGTCACAATCCGAAAGGATGGGAATCATTCGACAAGCCTTAGAATCCATTCAGCTTGTGGTGAAATCTTCAGAGCTGTGAATTCCAAATGCTGACGTCATGACCTCCACCACGATGGCTCATTAGCCCTTAAACCCATTCGAATTCAATTCTACATTTCGCTGGCCCGCCCAATTACAGCAATAACTTTTGTTGATCGGATAAATAATGCCTAATGACCCCTCAGGGACATCAAAGCCTAGTCAATAATTACACACACGATCCAACGGGAAAACTCGTGCCTCCATTTACAACCGCTGATAAGGCCAAAACCCGGCTATCTGTCAATCAGGTGGTGTTCTCGACGAAAATTGCGGATCTTCGGCCGGTCCGGAATTAAGTGATGGGTGTGACCGCTTTATACTTCAAGGTATCTGGGCATCAGTCTAAGTTGACGTGTCTCTTTCATTTTCGCAACTGGATTCTTCAAGAGCTAATTTATCACGGAAAAAGAAATGACACTGGCATGGTTCGACCTCTGAGAGAGGTGACCCGTTAGGGTACTGATCGGTTTTTTAGAATGGAAGATTGATGGTGCTGGCCTGCAGTGGAGATCGCTGCGGAGCTGGCTCCTGTGCTCTATATCTCATTAAACGGACACCGCGGGAGGTTTGACAACCCGTGAGGGCCGAAATAATTTGGTGTCTTCTGAAAAACACCGAAGGAGTTAGTGACGATGACCTGCCGAAATCGGATTAGGCGTAATGAAATTTTGATATGTGATCTTTGTCGAGTTTCTCGACCTGTTTTGCTTTTCTGTTGCTTGATTTAGATTGCACTGAGATATAAAATGCTCAGTTTGGTTAACGTTATATCAGAGGGTATGTAATTTTTAAAAATATATATATCGGTAGCTTAAGGTATCTCAGGGGTGTTAAATTTCTTTAGAGGACTGAAAATATAAACAATTTTCAAACAGGTATAATTCTTTAAATTTAAATTAAATAATTCAAATCTTCTACACATTATTTACAAAGGATTATGGCTTCAAAAAATACAAAATGTTTGAAATATAATCATAGTTATATAATTTAAATCTAAAAAAACTATACCTGTTCGAAAATTGTTTATATTTTCAGCCCTCTAGAGAAATTTATATATAATACCTGAGATCCCTTAAAGTAAATGATAATATCACTCTTTCTTTTGAAATTTCGGTTACAATTTATTTATTGTGCGTCTCATGCTCTTTCATATCATACCCTTTTTATGCTTTCTTTACTGGTTCGCAAATCATGGATTAAGATTATAACAAGTAATATAAAAAAAATTAAGTAGATTCTTACTTAGATCAACAAAGAAAAATTTTATTTTAGTTACTATTTATCAAATAATTACAATTAATATAAATATGTATATACATATGACAGAATAACAATATTAAGTGGCAATTAATCTTTATTAATTATCATTAAAGCATCGTATTGTCATCCAAAACAATCGTGAATAGAAAATTTTAGCTGAAATGAGTGTTTTAAAACTTGAGGGAAAAGAACCTTTTAAGTTTTGACAAAAGTCACCAAAAGGCTCGCTAAGTCGCCAAAAATGATGCCAACGTGGCTGTATCTAACATTCTTTGAAGAACTGGTTTTAATCAATTAATTTTTAATAATCATAATTAAATCACCATATTGCCATCCAAAATAATCAAGTATATAAAATTTCAGCTCAATTGAGCGCTTTTAAATGTATTTTTTTAACGATTCAAAATTTGAACAAGATATATATAGGGAGATTGCTAACTAATTGAAGGAATTGGAAAATAGAATCATAAAAGGATAAATAGGAGAGCACCCAACAGTTCATTAAAGAAAATTCATGAAGATTGGAGAAAATGTATTTTCTTTTTTTTAGGTTTTAGTATTAAAAGGCATCTGACTACGTTAGGAATCATAATTTGGCAAAATCATATAAATAAATAATTTTTTGTTATTTAGTCTCACTGCATATTCTGAATATGCACATAAAATAGCTTGAAAACATTATTACAATAAAACATGATTTAAATACAATTTTTTTGGCTAAAAATGAAGAAAAAACGAAATATTTTCAAAACATTCTCCTTTTGTGGAAAATGCTTCAATAATAATATTTGCATGTATATAACCAAGACTATTCTAAAGAGTCTGAACTAGGATTTTTCTTAAAAAATTCGCATTATTTTCAACGTAACTATTAATTGAAATATTAACATATGTTTTCTGTTAAAATTTCTCTTTACTCTGGCGTTTTAAAATTCGAAAATAAATCATTTTCTAAAGTAAATAAGTACATATATTCAGGAATCCTTATTCAGGCTTTGTACAGAGCCTGAATTAGGATTATTAGGTTTTGTATATTAAATTGAATTGTCTTAATATTTGAAATATATAATTTGGAAGTGGGTCTGTCCATATATATCAAAATATCAGCGTAGAGAAATTTTTATAAAAAAACGCCAATCTACTTTGAAAATATAAATTTTTCAAAGATACTAATTCAGATTCTGTACAGAAATAATACACTCAGGAACATTGAAAATAGCGTCCCAAGAAGAAAGCATCGGTTTGAAATGAAATTTAATACACATGATGACACAGATGAGAGATTCACTTGATCTAAAAAACAAGACAATTAAACGAATACAGGGTGTGCTACGACACAAATACTGGGCAACTTCAAAAGTGCGTTGGTCCACCTCCAGCTGCAATACATGCCACCACACGGACCGGCATTCAGTTGATTAGACACCTTATGTTGTCCGGAGGCAGATGGGCCCACAAATCTTGAACAGCCAACTCTAAATCATGTACAGAGTGACACGATGGCATCTGCCGTTTTAGCTGATCTCACACGTGCTCTACAGGGGACAAATCGGGGGAGCGGGCTGGCCATGGAAGTGTCTTAAAACGACGTAGGAAGTCTTGAGCAACTCTTGCTGTATGCGGACGAGCATTATCTTGCAGGAAAATTGCCCCTGGGAGACCATTTAGGAAAGGTCCTACATGAAGTCGAAGAATATCATCAATATAACGTTGGCCGTTAAGGTTCCACACATCACAATTAAAGTGGACTGGCTATCATAGGCTATGACCCCCCAGAAAATTACACCAGCTGTGCGGGCAACGTGACGTAGAACAGTGTGGGGGGAATTGTACCGCCACCAGGGCGCCTCCACACCCGTACACGGTTATCATGTGTCCCCAAAACAAACCGGGATTCATCACTAAACACAACCTTTTGCCAATCTGTGACATTCCACATTGATCTGGCTTGGCACCACTGTAGACGCAGTTGCCGATGTTCCGGTGTTAAAGGGAATGCCCGGAAAGGGCGCTAGGATTTAAGATTTGCTTCTGCAAGGTGTCTGGAAAGTGTTTGTGGAACAATTGCTACGCCTACGTCTGCTCGTATCGTTGAACGAGTCACTGTGGGGTCCACAAGTGCTTGCCGCACGATCCGTCGATCCTCTCTCCTCGTGGTCTTCCTGGTCGCTCCAGACCCGGTTTTCCGCGCGTGGGTACCTTCTCGTGTCCACTGCTCCCAACAATTTCTAACGGCACACTCTAAACGATCCACCTGGCCAGCAACACGGCGCGTCGACCAGCCTGCAGTTTTATCCCGATGATCAGGCCTCTCTCAAACTCGCTTAACTGTGAGAAATGTCTTCTAGCAGCACGTTTACCTGGCATGTTTCGCTTACCAAAGTCTTCCTGCAATCGGTGGGTAATCGCCACTTTTATGAATCTTCGAATTTGTGCTGGCTTATATAGCACCCTCTTCCTGATTGTAGCGTCACCTCGGCGTGTATGATCATGCGTATTGGCACAAAACTTGAATCATTTGCATATCACATTACGCTGTACTTATTTGCAAAGTTTCGCGATTGTACTTAACTTCCTTCTTGGGTCGCTATTTTCAATGTTCCTGAGTATATATTATACATAAGCAAAATATTATTATTGTAAAAGCCCTTTCCATAAAAGGGGGGAAAATTTAAAATTTATAATTTTTTAATTTTTTGTCAAAAACTGCATTTAAAGGTTTGTTTTTATGGTATTAATATTTTTAAACAATTTTATATGTATATTTTAATTAAAGAGTTACAGGAAAAAAAATCTATACATAAACCTTTAATTTATATGCTTTAGCAAAATCATGCTTCCAAACGTATTCAGTAACCTTAAGTATTTTGTCGAAAATATTTAATTTTTTTTCTTTTTCTTTCAAACTTTCACTTCATTTAATTAATAGCAAAAATACATACAATACGAATTAAAATAACTGAGATATTTTATTTACCAAGACAAATCAAAAACATTACTTCACTTTTTTGCTCAAATATCACTAAAGATACCTGAACAACATAAATTTTAAAACAAGCAATATAAAAAAACGTTAAGTAAATTACTACTAAGGTCAACAAAGAAAAATTTTATTTTAGTTACATTTTATTAAATAATTACAATTAATATTAATATGTATAGAGATATGGCAGAATGACAATATTAAGTGGCAAAATAGAAAGGGAATTTCCTTGCAATTTTCTATTTCTTTTTCTATATAGTTTGTTAGACTATTATTTTTGGTTGTTACTATTTACTCATTAATTTAATTTAATTAATCCAATAAAATAGTATAGTACAAAGAAATCACTTTCTCAGAAACTAGGTCTTTTGGATTAGAAGCCCAACGCACTATCTATTGCGCTACAGGGACACAACGAACGATTTCCTTTGTATGTAAGCCGTTGGAGTATTATTTTTGTTTTTAGTATTTATTCACTTTTTAATTTAATTCATGAATTAGAATTTGAATCAACTGTATTAACATCAAGTGCCGTTCACTACAAGTTTAAAAAAATGTATTCGAAAATTTGAACAAATATATACACACATATAGGTAGAGAGTGAACTAATAGAAGGAAATGAAAAAGAAAGGAAGACACATCATACTGTGCTTCTTTTATTGTTAATTAAGTAATATGGTAATCAAAATACTGTAATTTTTATATATATAAGTTATGTTCGGCCAAAAAGAAAACTCGCCAAAACACAGTAATGTTTTCACTATTTTTTTATATTTAGTTTAAGTGAACGATACATTTTTAATGTGTTTCACTTCTTTAAAGAATTGTAAATGCTCATGTATTATCCTATAAATTTAACCTTCGAACCCACAAGAATTGCTTCGTGAGAAATTAACATAAAAGGATGAAGGCAAGTTCATTGACGAAAAAAAAGTCACAACATTTATGTGAAGCCAGCTTTATAAGGCCTTAAAGTCTTCAAAAAATGTAGCTCTGTACTTGGTAGTATAGAGTGACGTTTGGGAAAATAGATGAGTAGCGTGAGACTTAAGAAATTAATTTTTTGATTTATTATTTGTATAAGTGCTAATTACACTATTTATACTAAGATATAAGTTATTCAAACTTTTGAGTGTATCAAACAATAGAATATATTGTTTGTAATGGAGGAGACAAACCACACCTCGTCTCTCGTCGGTGTTTCAAATGAATGATCTCTCCACTCTCTTGGGGTGGAGGTGGTCCCTTCTTATACTTCGAATTTCACTCGAAGTTCCTGCTCGCAGATGGAATCCACTGCCGTTGTTTTTCTCATGGACGTCGTGATGTCAGATGAAAGAATTCCGCAATATTTTAGGGGTGAACGTGTGGAAATGAACTGTGTAACACTATCTGCATAGGGAAGCCGGTGTAGCAGCTACGAGTTGGGAAATGTTACGACTTTAACAAGAAACGAGCAAAATTTTCTCTTACATAGCATTCTTCTAGGGTTACAACTACAGTATTTTAAAAAGCATGAACAATTGCATTAAATTTTACGTATGATTCAGCATACATTATTTTTCTAGGAAGCGTCGGCCATATTGCAGCAATCGAATTGGCATCTTTTCATATGATTGAAAGGCAACATTTTCTATACAGAAAATTAGTATTATTTGTCGTTGGATTCTATTGGTATATGTGTTGACGGCCTTTTTTATATGTCGATGAAATTGAGAAGGTGCCTCACATCGATGAGGTGCTGGTAAGGCAGAATTACTGATGTGAGCAGCGTTAGGATGGAATTTTTATGCTCGTTATGTCGAGCCTTGATAATTCACTGTAGATGGGAAAGAGTACAAGGCAATCTGGAAACCAGGGTGAGAGAAAGTCTGGGATTCTGTTGGAAAGTCGAGTTGTCCTAGATTGCCACGAAGCCTGTTGAAGTGTCTGGGTTTCGTCTTTTTGGTGTCTTTTTAGAGATGGAATACGTCACGCTTTTCCAAGCAATACTTGACGCAGAATCACTTCTGTTTGAAGGTAGCCGGAATAACTATTCGGTCATTGGTCCTTGTCACTCCTCGTGTGGTGAAGTTTGAAGCCGGAGATTGGCGTGGTAACTGCTTCAAGTCACTTCTCTGTCGGTTGGATAAAAGAAGATCAAAGGTTAACTTGCCTTAGAATGCAAGCTTTAGATTATCCTATCTTGAACACTCTTCCACGAGAAACTACACAACCGTTGAGATGTCACGACTTCCGTAACAGGAAATCAGTCCTTTGGTGGAGTCCAAAATAATGATTTTTTTTCTGAAGTTAAATTTGTGTGATTGTTTATTGCAATATTTTCCCTTCTTGGTGACGAGGTATGTGCCTTATATTTTTCCTTAAACATTTTTAAGAGTATTTTACTTTTTTTAATATACATTCCTTATTTTTTATTACTATTTCATTGTTTAACAGTCACACTTACACGATCTTTTCATTTCTTGGAATTTTGAGATTGATTTTTGTCTAATTATATTTTTAAGCAGCCTGCTCCGTTATTGTTTTGATTTAATTGGCTTGTGTTTTAAGCTATAATCGGTCATTGAAATATATCCTATTGCAAGAAATATTAACAAATAAATGATTATATAGGCAATATTGGAATTCATATAAAGTTGCACAAGCACAATAATTACTGTCACTTGCAAAAAATAGAACTTTTTCATTCTGATTTGATGTAATATACATATGTATAAGTATTTGCTGTTAATAAACAAATATTACTTGAAATACAAGAAAGACAGGCTTGTAAGACAATTATTACCTAATCTTATGTTATATATAAAGGTAAGAATACATCGAATCTTCAATACCTAAATGGTGTCGTCCACGTCACTTGACCTTGGTTCAAAATTACATGGTCCGTCGCCAAAAGCCCTCGTGTAGCTGAACAGTGCGACGTTAATATTCAATCAATCAATTCAATACCTAAAAAAAAAAGAATAATCCTTTCTGTGTGTGTGTGTATTTTTCTGTTTGTTCCGATTTTACAGAAAATTTGGTATTCATAAATAAATCTAAATCGACGTTATACTTTGCTTTGTACATTGCATGATTATCGTAAAATTACGGATTTCTTATTTTTGCAAAATGTTACTGTGTCTATTAAAAGCTAATTTATTACATTTCTTCAGCAGTACATCAAAATGCTTACTTTAAATATTTAATTAAATTTGCAAGCACTCATAAAAATATGATATGAATTAGCACCAATGAAGGTGTTTATGTAGACTAAACAGGGATATTCTTTGACTTTCCTATATATACCCTGAATCTGGAAAAATGTATAAAAATTCCAATAATTTTACCAATAAAACTATTTTGAATTAATTATAATATATATTTTTTAGAAGAAAATCAAACAGTGTACCAATAAAAAGTTCAAACTATAAGAGAGAGACTGTTTTGTTTCTGACAATTACAGCTCTTAAATATGTTCATATCCAAGTATACTAATATTTTAATTATATTGGCAATTAGCTATTTTTTGACTAGATGCTTTATGTTCATTAATTTTTATAATAGTTATTACCCAATAAACCACCATTTTATTCCTTTAGATATATATTATATCGATTTTGTTCTTTAAATTTTTTTTCATTTTTAATTATTTGTTTTGAAATTGCTTTTCCAACAAACTAAAAGCGTGTGAAGCAGGCATATTAAAAAAGGTTCTAAAACGAGGGTTTAAAATTTAATTAAATTTTCTCCAGCGGAACAACATATCCTTTGAAGTATTTCATGCTGAAAAAAAAATTTTAATGTATTATTAATCATTGGATGTTATGACTAATTAATTTTCCTGGTGGACAGCTTTTCACTTAGTACATATCTAAGAAAGTTTAATAGTTCTTGTAGAATAAAAGCAATATAAAACCATGCAAGAATAATTTTTTAAAGAAAATATGACCCTTATATTCTTATGCAGCAGTTTCATTAGGTACTGAAACTTTAAAATAATCCCAAATTTTAATAGAAATTCCTCTTTTTATTAATTTTAGAGTAAACTTCAGTTAAAATCTAAGAGGGAAAAAAATAATTTTGTATGAAGAAATTTTGCAATATAAGTATGTATGTCAAAATTTCATTTCCATTAAAAGAGGGTCAAATAATAATTAAAAGTTCCTGTTTATATTTTATAAGAAATCTATTTACAATTTTTAAGAATTCAAAATTCCTTTGAGGTTGTGTACTTTTGCACATTATGTGTAATAATTTAATTTTTGTTGGCCTTCACCTAAATCTAGTAAAAAATTTTCCAATTTGAAAAAATGACGAAAGTCTCATACTTGATTGTTCTAAATTCAAATTTGTATAAACCAAGAGATTATTTGAGGTCTAGATTTTTGGAAGGAATTGCAAAGGCTTTTTAAAATACTCTGTTTAATATCTTGTCAATCTACTTAAGATAATTTCTTTTAAATATATTTACTTTAATATTCTCTTATCTCCTGCAAGAGAGTATGAAAAATTAAAAGTTTTGTTGTATACCAATAGTTGATAAAGTCATACTTACATTTATTGATCGATATTATCTATTTTGGCTTTTTGACAGGAATATATTCTCACGGAAAATAATTCAATAAGCTGAGAGGTGGTTTGTTTTAAATGTCACGGTTTCCGTACAAAAAAATCGTCAATTAGAACTTTTAAGGTAAGAAACAAAATTTCTTGAACAATTATGTTTGATGAATACTATGCACTTTTCTGGTTCACTGATTCCAAACTCTCCTACGCAAGTTCATAAAAAATATACATTTATTTTTTAAAAAAAATTTGAATATAAAAGATAAAGTGGTTTCCATTAAGTTTTTATTTATTTATTTTGTCATTTAAGCTGATATTTCAAAGGTTATAGGGAGAAATTCCTTAACACCGGTAGCGGCAACAGAACATGAATGTTTGGAAACTTTCAAACAGAATAAAATACGCTTTTAATTTAAATGGCAAATCAATACCATTATCTTAAAAGGTGTCTATCTCATTTGCTTTCAATGAAATAGAAGGACTTTTAAAAGTCAAGGCGACCTTTTTACACTAAAGAAAAAGAATTCATTATCTCGAATCTTTAGAGAAGTATCTTGTTAAAAAATCCTTTTTAAAATACAAGCGGACTAATTAAATTTTTTTTCTTACTTTGAAACAGAAGAAATGCGAGTATTTTGAATACACAGAATTCAAAAAAGGGTTGTTAATTAATTAATTAATTAATCAAGTGTAACATTGGCCCAAATTTCAATCGTTCATAAAATTGTATTTTTACAACTGTTTTTATGTAATATCCCTTGTAATTTTTTTAAGACTCACGAGAGAAAGGTAGGAATGACCTTTAAGACCTGATGAGCTAAAGTGTTAATAAAATAAATGAATTATTTCAAAGAATTCCTGTAAGCCTCCCTTTCAACAACATTTTTTTTGTCTTTGCATCCGATTTACTTGATTGCAGTTAAATCTAATTAGATATCTTCAAAACGAAAAAGAAAAAAATAACACTTTTTGGGCTGAAAAGAAACTTTAAATTGTTAATTTTGAAACAAAATTATAGCTCTGGTGAATTTTTAATGCTGTTTTGCATATGCACTTATTTTAAGATCATTTTTTTTGCAATTAAATTTTCTCCCATTTGTAAAATAACAAATAACTTTTCAGTTAAAATGTATTTGCATTGCTGGGTTCAATGTAATATTGCTCATGGAGGTATTTATTTGTCACAGCTGTGTTTTATTTTTAATCAAATTGATCAGTCGAAGGTGTAGCGATAAATGTATAACTTAAAAGCCACCACCTACAGCCATCTGCTGTTTTAGAATCAAAATTAAATGTAAATAATTTACCGAAAACTTAATTCAGTACTCAGTGTGACTCAGTATTCAATCATAATTTTCAGCGTGCCCCCCTCCATTCAATAACAATGTATTGAATTCATTTATACTATACTTTGATGCTAAAGTTAGAATACGACTTAAGCCTCATTAGTGCCATCGTTGTATATACACGTCTCACTCAGACAAAGCGTTATTTTTCCTGTACGTATATATACGTCCTTCCGAAGTACGATCTTTTCTGTGCACTGCTATCCATAAAATTATTCCGAAGGCTGTGGAATGCAATAAAAGGACATTGACAGTGTGTCCGGTGGTAACGAATTGCGCAATTATTTTTGAATCGACATTTAATTATGACAGAAAATTGGGTCGCACATATTGAAAGTTTGAGAAGCAATGTCTTGATGAGTTTAATGAATTAGTTGTATTACTATTCGTTATATTATTTTTCTTTTTAGTTATGTATTTAATACACTGTACGCGTTGTTAATACGTTACATTTAATTCTAAACTCTTAGCGGATATGCAATCGAAACTCATGGACAAAAGTTACAAAAAATTATAATCATTATTGATTTTGAAGGAAAACGTTCCATTTAGGCTTTAATCCTTCAAATTTCCAATTTTTTTAAGTATTATTTTTTATAATGTATACATGCTGTATTCTTAATCTGAAAATGTAAAATATTTTTTATTTGCACTATTAGTGGTTATACAAATAGCATTGCGTTAAATGTTCCCTAGGTTTCTCTTTGTAACCTCCAAGACCAAAATGTTAAAAAAAGACATGTTTTCTTACTGTGTTTATCAAATCTGTTACTTTGAGGTATTTAAGATGAATATCTGCATAAAAATAATTAGTCAAAATATGTAAAAGAATGTTTTAGAAAAATGATTTTACAACCTTACCGGGAAAACAGATTTAAAGTTGTACTTAGTTATGAGAACGTAAACACACCACATTGAAATAATTCAATAACAATTATGTTACACTTCGCAATGTCAAAAAAATTATTCATTATATATATGAAAAATTATCTTGAATATTCCTTTAGTTTAAGTTCAGATATCAATCTATATAAAAAAAATTTATCTCATTATACTATTTTTACAAACAACAATAGCTAAAAAAACCCTGCTAAATTGCGGAAAATACAATACGACTGTTTCTCATTTTTTCGTCGTCGCGTAACATGCGACACATACCAAACGAGCACAAAGAGAGAAATGTAACAATGAGCTAAATTCATGAGACGCCATAGTCACATAATAGAGAAAACCATGGGTTTCCAGCCAATCAGTTCAAAAAACTCATGTGACGTCATAATCACACGATAAAATCAATCATGTGTTTTCGACTAATCAATTCATGCGCTTCGTTGTTGCTAACTTTTGTGCTCTTAGAAGAAACTTTCTCTTGAAAAGAGCATATTTGTCAACAATAATAACGTAAGCTATAAACGAAATGTATTTTATTTAAGAATACATGCATGAAATAAGACAATTTAAAGAATTTTTTTATAACAATTTTACATCTTTATTATAAAATTTGAAATTTTACAAATAGAACAACAAGTACATTTAGTTTGATGTTTGTTTTAGATTCAATGGAGAACTCATGTTTGTCTTTACCATGTGATTGCCATGAATTGAGCCCATTCGGTAAAAATGAGAATTATATAAATTTACACAATTACAGCTAACTCTCTTTATATTACTATACTCTCTTTTTTTCTGGTTATCCGTAATTCATTTTGCATCATATATTGATCGATAAAATCAATATTTAATTTTTATTTTAGTAAGAGGGGGTGTTTTTTTATTTAAATTAAATAAGTAATGATTTAAATTGAATACTTTTAACTAAAAATGCCTTAGAAATGTTCAATTTTGATATTTTTTAAAATGACTTCATTAAAAATTTTTAACCTCTTAGTATAGATATTAAGCTTACATATTGTTATGTAGATCGGGGCTCGAGGATTTTATGCAATCAGTCTCAAAGAGAGAGATAAATCTTCAGGAGCAATGAAAATTTATTCTCGAGAAAAAATCCTTGAAATACAGCAACTATATTCGCAGAACAAATCTCAGAAGGCCTTCACACCTTCTACAGTGTTCATTTACAACTATCAGTGTCTAAAATATAAGTATGTTAAGGATTATTCACAAGCACTCGTTCGTTCTACTCAACGGCAGAAGTAATAACTAATAGCTAGTAGACTCTTCACAGTCAAATCAATATTAATCTGCAAAGGTCAAAATAAGACTAACTCTGTTTCGGCAAGAGACTCCCTACTTATAGGCCTTACGGATTATTCTCTAAAAATCCAATTGCATCATAGATCGTAATTTTTGTAGATTTCTCCCACAGTTTTCGAAGGAATCCATATGGTCACTAAGTCGCCAAAATGGTCATCAAGTAGCCAAAATTTTGGCCATGTGCCAACATGTTCGCCAAAAATGATACCATCTTGGCTCTATCGCCAAGACTTCGCCAAGTTTCCATTTAATCGTCATTATAATGAAAGAAAAGGCGTTGCTTGCAATTATTACAATTTTAACAAAAAATATATACAACATACAGTAATACAAATATATTACACTTCAAATGTAAATTATTTACACTATTTTAAATAATCTTTGCACAAATATCCTAACAATATTATAGCATCCATGATTTTAACACGTTAAGTCTGAAATTTCCTATGTAAACTGTGTTTACGATCATTTTAGAATTCCATAAAAGGAAATATAATTTATGGAGAAAAGTAATTTTAGCTCCTTGAGGTGTATTTCATCAATTTAAATAAATGATCGGAAACTTTGAAACAATTTAAGCATACGATTTCTGAGTTTCAACAATCTAACGGGTACTCGCGATCGTTGTATTCATAATACTAAGCTGCTCTGCATTTTCATGAATGAAACAGTCAAATCTATTAATTTTTACCATTTTAATATTTTCGATTAAATTTACAAAACTTTATTCAAAAAGGGTAATGCTTTCCAAAATTTCTTAAAAATCCATTCATATTTTATTTTTGTCCACGTCAATATATTAGAAAAAAGGAATGATTTCAATGTTACATTTTTCAGAAAAGTTTGGATTAATGTGCTTTTAATACAGAGATATAACTCAGAAAATCCATTTAAAAACACACAGGTAATGTTAAAAAAATGTAAGTCAACTCCTACTTATGTCAACAAAGAAAAAATTATTTTGGTTAACTTTTATTAAATAATTACAATTAATAGAAATATATATATGCATGTGACAGAATCACAATATTAAGTGGCAAAATAGAAAGCAATTTTCCTTTTTCCTTTTTAAATAGGGTGTTAGACTATTATTTTTGTTTGTTGCTATTTATGCATTAATTAAATTTACTTATCCAATAAAATAGGGTAGTAAAAAATTTTTCTCGTAGAAATTTATCTTATTTTAACATATAAAGTTAAAATTCTTTTCATTCTTACAGACTAGAAGAATATTCTTTTCAAAAGTGATGAACATAGTCTTCAGATATTCAGCTTACTTTTGTCAATATTAGCATGTATATTATTATTAACATCGTCATAAATTCTCTGTAATCCTTATAAAAGTTTAGTTTAAATTCTCTTCACTTGGAAATATATATATTTAATTTTACTCTCTTTCAATAAAATTTTCATTTTTCTCGTTCAATACAGTCTTAACAAAACAAGAAAGAGCATTTGGAAGCCTTAGAGCCAAAAATCAATTGTCTTGCTTTAGATCTTAAAATTTTCATTGTGTTCAATATTTAATGCAATTATTAAACTTCGTCAAAAGTCTCAAAAACTCTTAACTAATTCTAAAAGAGAACGAATTCACTACGTTCAATATTACTTAATCAGCTTACGAATAACTGAATTCAAAGATATCCTCCATTTGAATTCATTATTAGGTAATAATTAAAAGTTTAAATTCATATTTACTTAATGAAACTATTGTAATCTTATTTAAATTTGGCATTGTAGTAATTATTCAACGGAGGAAGTAGAAAAGCTTTAATTTTGAAGTTCAGGGAAATTCGATTGTATTCGGGTGAGAGTTTATTGAATATATTTCCGGTGGACTTTTCTAAATTACGATAACGGATTCAATACATTTCATTATAATTTTATTGAGCTCAACTTTTTGTTTAGTTTGAATTTTTTATACATAGAGAGAGAATTTATTATTTGATATAATTTATATTATTAAGAAGTAATAGAAGCAATTCAAGAGAAATTTGAAAAATATAACCAGTGATAGAATTTATTTCACAAACTTTCGTTACAAAAAATAAATTTAAATAAACCACCTGGAAGGTTTGTTTATACACACACACACACATATATATATATATATATATATATATATATATATATATATATTTATATATATTTATATATATATATACACATACATATCTATATATTTATATATATATATATACATACATATATATATATATATATATATATATATATATATATATATATAAAATATATATATATATATATATATATATCACTCATTCACTCATCACGATATCACCGGAACTGCTAGACGTCTACAGACTTGAAATTTTGTAGGTATGTTACTTTCATAGACTAGAGATCTGTTAGAGAGGGGTTTTGCGAAAATTGACTTCATAGAAAGTAGTTGATTGATTGATTGAATATTAACGTCGCTCTGTTTAGCTACACGAGGGCTTTGGTGACGGACCACGTAATTTTGAACCATGGTCAAGTGACGTGGACGACACCTGAGCTGGCACCACCTCTCCTAACTACCACACCACACCAACGGGAGGACGTTTCAGCTCTCGGCAGATTTAACGTGCATCGCCGCTCTACACGGCGGGTCTTTAGTGGTACTGGGCTCGAACTCGCTACAAGTCAAGCCACGATCCGATATCTATACCACTCGGCTACCGCGGCCTTCATTGAGAGTAGAGTGATATGTATAGATATAAATATATATAGATAGATAGATAGATAGATAGATAGATAGATAGATAGATAGATAGATAGATAGATAGATAGATAAACTCACACGTTCATAACACCTTGAAAGTTTTTTTTTTTAATTTGTAATGGTCATGACACTCTAGGACTTTGAGTCTGGACAATTCAGAACAGATGTTTCGGAAATGTGAGTTTTGAACTTCCGGTTGACGTTTTGGATAAAAACCCTGTTTCTAGGAGATTTTGCCAACCGCTACGTGTTTTCATAATGCAACCCTAATCATGAGCCCATCGTCTTGTGTTCTGGGTGGTAGTAAATAAATGTTGAATGCTTCTTAAGAAGGTTTTTTCTTATATTAAATGATTTCTTCTCATTCCAAGAACCTTTACATCCACAACCCTCTAATGAAAATGAAAAACAAGTAAATAAAGCCTTCCAATTGAATCTACTTTACATATATAGATATAATGATTCATGAAATTTTAAGAATTCATATTAAAATAATTATTATATATATATATATATATATATATATATATATATATACATATATATATATTCGTAGTTTTCCTGGCCCTCCAGGACTTCTACGTAAATAAATAATTCAAGTAAATAAAGCCTTCCAATTGAATCTACTTTACATATATAAATATAATGATTCATGAAACTTTAAGAATTCATATTAAAAATAATTATATATATACACTGCTGGACAATTGCTAAGGATGGATAACACTATCATCCATAGCAACCACAAAATGAAAGGAAGCAAAATGTGGAAAATTAGAATAAGTGTGGGATATTAGTAGGAAGAAGTATGAGTATGCAAATATTTTTTTCACGTCTGTTCATCACGTTCATAACAGCTTTAAAGGTTTTGACGCGTGTGGACAGTTGTTGTTTCAAGTCAAAGTTTTACAGGAAAGATTTAATAGACGAACTTAAAATGTTTGGCATGTCTTCCCGACATCACATAGATGATTTTATGCGTGGCCGAATTATTAGAAAGATCAAAGAAGGGTGAAAAATAACAGATGTTGCCAGGGAGTTTGACATCGCTCACAGCATTGTTTCATGGCTGTGGAAGTCATTTAAAACTACTGAAATGTGTAGTAGAGGGCACGGGGGAGGTCGTGTTAGAAGTACGACGCCTGCAGAAGACACATATATAGTCCTATCAGCAAAAAGGAACAGGCGTACCACAGCTCAGCAGGTGGCAAATCAGTTTCTTGCTGCCTCAGGAAAGCAGATCTCCCGAAACACTGTTGCCAGAGGATTGAGGGGAGGAGGACTATACGCACGCAGTCCTATTGTGTGTGTCCCATTGACCAGACAGCACCGTACTGCCCGTTTGCAATGGTGTCGTGAGCCTCACAGTTCGACTGAACAGGACAGGGCATGCGTACTCTTCTCAGATGAGAGTAGGTTCAGTCTGTTATCGGATTGTAGACGCCAACTGATCTGGCGCGAGAGTGGTACTGCTTATCGTCCAGAAAATATCCAGGAAAAGGACCGATATCCGGCATGCAGTATCATGCTGTGGGCGGGCATCATGATCAATGACCAGCCGCGCCTACATGTGGTTGCGAATGCGACTATGACGGGCCAACGATACATTGATGAAGTTCTACTTCCTCATGTTCGTCTTTTCCGTGGTGCTGCCGGTGATAAATTTGTTTTTATGGACGACAACGCAACATGTCATCGAACACTCGCTTTTCAGGATTGTCTAGACAGCGAGGTTATTCAACGTCTCGTATGACCAGCGCGTTCTCCAGATTTAAACCCCATTGAAAATGTGTGGGATGCTTTGGGGAGGCAAGTTGCTGGTCGAAACTATCCTCCGATAAACAAGAACACCCTCATCCGTGCACTCACAGAGGAATGGGATAAATTGCCTCAACAGCTGCTGGATAATGTTGTGCAAAGTATGGTACGACGTGTGAAATGTTGCATCACACTCCACGGTGGACATATCCCGTACTGATACCTTTCTTTAAGGTGCCTGCTGACTTTTAGATGCATTGTTCCATTTCTCCGTACGCAGATCAAATGAACATTTTTTTTTCGTTCAGATGTTTCACAGCTTTTGTACTTTCCAGAACAATAAATATTATTTATTCTAATGTCTGAACAGTGTGGCAACTATATTGTATCCTACTAGGCCTCATGTCTAGCTTAATGTTATGCTACATAGCAATTTGTGATCCGTTCTTAGCAATTGTCCAGCAGTGTATTTTCGTAGTGGTCCTGGCCCTCTAGGACTTCTACGTAAATAAATAATTCTTAGCCTACCCCCCTAACGGGATGTAGTCGTAACTTTAATTCTATACAAATCTGTGGACTCAGCCTTTTTTTCAATTATCCATTATGTAATCACCTCGTACAATATATTTCCACCAATCACACGATCTGTCCGCGTAAGTCATGTAAATTTTGGAACTTCTAGTCTGAGTTTCATATAAAAAGCCGAGATTCGTTGGAAAATTTATGCCTCTTTTGCATTTGTCAACATGCTTTGTTAATGCTTGCTATTGATTAGTTTGTGTCGTTTTTAATTTTAAGTGTCTACATGTTAGAGTAAAAGAGAATTTCTATTCTACAAGTCTCATTCATCATCTCAATGTACCTTATACTTCTACAGTATAATAAACAACTGATAAATCTTCGAAGCAAAGTCCTCAATAATTAGTTAAGAAAAAAAGAAATCAAACCATTCACCAGCGACTTTATATATATTTATACAGTTGGACTCCGATTTAAGGAATTCATCGGGATCGAACATTTTGTTCGCTAAATCAGGCTTATTCGTTATATTGGGGTCCAAACAAAATGCAAATTTCTTACATTTACCTTTTAGAAATTCTGTAATAAGCAACTACGCAAAAAATTTTCATTGTTGGAAATTTTACACTTTTTATTCATAGCTAGCTACTAGTGAATTATTACGCACCAGTTATTTGGAAATTTTAAAATACTGACTGATAAATGCTTGAAAATCTTTTTCATTCCGAAAGTTTTTTTTTTTCAACTTTATGCAAAGAAGAAAATACTGGGTCATTTATATTCTGCTGCATAAGGTATGTTTCCGCTGTTTCCAAACAATGTAAAGCATTACAAAATAAGAGTTTCATTAGCAATTTCTACATCAGAATCGCTATTCATTGGTTCTGACAAACCAACAGTTTCCTGATTTTCAGTTGCACAGATAGGCTAATTGTCGTCGAATGTAACATAATCGTTGAAATCTTAAAATATTTCCTGCGTTAAGGAGTGCGATGGGATAAAATATCAGTTTCCTGTCTTATCCAAAACTATCGCGGAAGGTAACACTCATGTTTTATCTGCACCTGTTAAGTCTAATAACGTTCTGCACTTTTGTCGTAGACAGTTGCTCCTTTCAAAAAAAACTTTTCATCTGTTCGGGACAAGAAATAATATATCTGAAAAAAAAATCCACTTTTTTCTTACATAAACTAATGAAAAAATTTTTTTAAAGTGTTGAAATAATTCGTTAACTCAGGGTTTATTATTAGATGAAAAAAGGGGTTTTTTTGCCTTCATTTTAATCCGGGAAAAAGATTAATTCGTTAAACCACGAAATTCGTTTAACAAGTGATTGTTAAATTCGTGTCCAGGGGGGCACACGCAAAGGAGAGGGGCCACGATTAGGGACCCACCCCCTCCCATGGCTCTTGATTTTTTTTCGATTGATTATAATCCTATGTGTATAGTTCGCAAAATTTAATTAAGTATCCGTAATTAATCATTAATTTTACTAATTTATGCGAATTATTTATTCAATAACTTATTTTTTACTATTTTTTGTTCCCGACAGTGGATAAAATCAAAAGAATATGTTTGACGGCATATTGAGGTAACATACAAGAATAATGGACTTTCAACATTGACCCCTTCTTTAAAAATTCCTATGTGCACCAGTAATATACATACATGTATGTATATATATATATAGAGAGAGAGACTCTAGAACCATAAGAGTTTGAGAAGTTTCAGAAATCATCGGAACTTATTTATATTAAAATTTTTAGCAATTGCACGAATCTATTTTTTCTTTATTTATGATTTTTTACAGCTTTATTTTCTTTATTTATTGAAACAGCTCTGCAGCTCCTGCGCAAGCTAGAAAAGGTTATGAAGGACTGTGCCTGTGCTAAAGTTCTTTTT
The DNA here is from genome assembly GCA_019973935.1 of Trichonephila clavipes. Lineage (NCBI taxonomy): Eukaryota > Metazoa > Arthropoda > Arachnida > Araneae > Nephilidae > Trichonephila > Trichonephila clavipes. The sequence continues at coordinate 103,784 of BMAU01020172.1, forward strand.
TCTAACTATGTCCCAATTGACTGGTTAATAATACGAGACTCTAGATTTTAAAAATCTAACAAGATGGTATGAAAATTGAAATCTTTTTCTTCAGACATTAACCCTGCAAGTACTTTAATTTTCTGAAGTCAGATTTTCTTTCCGAAATGATTATGTGTGTAATCTTTGTTATCTCTGTTGCCAATCTTCGTTGAATTTCATTTTTTTTTAAAACTGTGCATATAGCTTTATATTTTTAACTTACCTCATACTTACTCTGTTGAAATACACTCTGTCGCAAATAATATATGCACCCAGCAGAAATCAAGCTACAATCACGAAACTCGGCAAGAATGTAGTCTGGTAAGAGATATGCAAATGATTAAAATTTCGAAGCCAATGAGACAAGGCTAAGTGTGCTATGCTCATATTAGTTGCGCAACTGGGAGAGTTTAAAAGCATGAGTACGAGCGCCGTACGGCTATCCAAACGAATCTGATGACTTTGATAGACGATATTGAGACTTAGGATGCCTCTAAGACGTAACCGGCGGCAGTACGAGCAGCTGACGGACTTTGATAGGGGCCTTATAATAGGCCTCAGAGAAGCAGGTTGGTCGAATAGACGTATCGGCCGCCACCTCGGTCGGAGCGATATGGTAGTTGCTCGGTGTTGGCAACAGTGGATCACAGAAGGTAGAGTGTACCGTCGCGGAGGGTCAGGACGTCCCAGGAACACAAATGATCGCGAGGATCGTGCAATCAGAAGAGTGGCCACTTCGGCACCAACAACGTCGCTAGCATCGATTCAACGCCACTTACCTCCTTCCAGACATCCAGTGCCATCAAGAGAAACCATAAGGAGACGACTGACCGAAGTTGGCTTGAGGAGCCGACGTCCGCTAAGACGCTTACCACTGACCCCACATCATAGGCAGTGTCGACTGGATTTTTACCGACCTCGGGCAACTTAGAGTGTGACAGACTGGAGACGTGTCATCTTCAGTGATGAATCCCGATTCAGTCTCAGTGATGATGACCACCGCACACGTGTCTGGAGGCGCACCGGCCAGCGGTCCGATCCGGCATTTATTGTCGAGCGGCATACAGCAATTTCACAAGGTGTGACAGTGTGGGGAGCAATTTCTTGGGACACACGATCATCTTTAGTGGTCCTTCAAGGCACTTTGACAGCTCGCAGATACGTGGACGATATTTTAACGCCGATTGTGCTACCCATGCTATCAAGTCGCCCAGGTGCCATTTATCAACAGGATAATGCTCGTCCACATACTGCGCGACTCTCCCAACAATGTCTTCAAGGATATGACGTCCTACCATGGCCTGCCAGGTCACCAGATCTTTCGCCAATAGAGCATGTCTGGACGCGCTGGGAAGGCAACTGCAGCCGTCCCGAGATACAGGAGAATTAACTGCGCAGATGCAAAGACTATGGCAAGATCTTCCACAGGGGGTCATAAGTGATCTAATTGAATCGATGCCACGCCGAATTTCGGCTTGTATAGCTGCCAGAGGTGGCTTTACTACTTACTGATTTTTAACCTTTTGCAAGCTGTAACCGCTAAATAAAATGATATTTTGTTCTGAATTTTTAATCATTTGTTTATTTTCATATACACTACATGCATACCAAATTTCGTGAATGTAGCTCAATTTCTTCTGGGTGCATATATTTTTTTGCGACAGAGTGTATTTGACTACAGCAATCCGAAGCTTTTATAATCATTAGTTTTGAGAATATAGTGCATGTACTGAAATATATACTTAACATTAAATCACAAGAGAAATTTTTTGAATAGTTGATATAGTTAACTCTTACTATTCTAGAGAGCTATCTTAAAAAAACAAGTAATATAAAAAAATTAAGTCAATTTCTACTTAGATCAAGTAAAGTTTTTATTTTACCTACGTTGTATTATAAATAGTTACAATTCATGTAAATATGTATATACATTTGACAGAATCACAACATTAAGTGGTAATTCATTTTAATTCATTATCAATAAAGTATCGTATTGTCATCCAAAACAATCGTGTCTATAAAATTTCAGTTGAACTGAATGTTTTAAAACTTGAGAAAAAAACCTTTTTCAAGTTTTGACACAAGTCGCCAAAGGGATCGCTATGTCACCAACGTGGCTACATTTGTAATCCTTTAAATAATTAGATTTAATCAATTAATTTTAATTAACTATAATCAAATTAGTCTATTGTCATCCAAAATAGTCATGTATATAAAATTCCGGCTCAATTGAGCGTTATAAAATGTATTTCATTAGCGATTGAAAATTACAACCAAGATAATAAATAAATGTGTAGAGAGTGTGAGCTAATAGTACTGAGGAACTTAAATTTTTTTTAATAAAAGCGAAACCAGCCTACTTTAAGCAGTTTTATCGACTTAAAAGGTATCACCTAAGTAATGTAGTAAATTGAATTCTTCCTTGTCCAATAATTTTGTATTTTTATTAAATACTGGTGTACAAAATAAAGGCAGTTTTCAGATTTTGACGATTTTCTCCGAATTCTTATGAAATTTGGTATGTGTATAGGGCTGATACAATGCAATAAAAGAACAAATATAATCGCGTAATCGTGCGTAACATTCATTGAAGTCAGAAGGTATGAAAAAGCAGTTGCAAAATATAGCAAAAAAATTTGGTTAATAGGAGGTATGGTACCCTTTTCAGATAAGCAAGTCTCACACTATGATCTCCTACTGGGAATAAGAGAATTGATGAATTCCGTGTCAATTAATCCCGCTAGTTCACCCACTTTGTTTTCAAGCCTTAGATGGTTATCGGTTGCGAGCTGTGAGTCCATAGCACGGTGGGCCTGTAGGTAGTGGATAGTGAAAAGACTATTCAAGCAACAAAAATAATGAAAGGGAAAAGAGTATGAAAGTTAAGGGAAAATCCCTCCCGAAAGAAAACAGGAAAAGTTGCAGGAAGGCAGGACTTCCTGAAGGAGGAAGTCGTGCCTGGAAATAAGAGGTCGGAGGTATTGGTACCTATAGAGCGCTGGGGAGGTTAAAAACGGCCCTGAAAACAATCACGTGTTCGCGACTTAATTCAAAACTTATTTTAAACTAACTTGTACTTGCTGTTTCATCTGTAAAATTTAGACAAAATTTCAAATTTTGTAATTGAGTTAAGATGCTCAAGTATAATATTAAAAAAAAATTCTCAAAAAGAGAGGGAGAGATTTTAAGATTTAAAAAAGAAATCTGATGCTATTCATTTTGCTTACTTATGTGCGTGACTATTCAATTCCTACTACTAGCTCGCGCTCTCTCTATATTTATTTATTTATTTTGGTGGGATTTTCAGTCGTTAATAAAATACATTTTAAAGTGTTTAATTGAGCAGAAGTTTTATATACATGACTATTTTGAATGACAATACTATAATTTAATTATAATTCATGAAAATTAATTGATTAAAACTAATTATTTAAAGAATTACAAATACAGTCACGTTGGCATCCTTTTTGGCGATTTGTGTCAAAACTTGAAAAGGTTTTTTTCTCACGTTTTAAAGCATTCAATTGAACTGAAATTTTATATGCACGATTGTTTTGGATGACAATACGATACTTTAATGATAATTAATAAAAATTAATTACCGCTTAATGCTGTGATTCTGCCCTATGTTTATACATATTTATATTAGTTTTAATTATTTAATAAAAAGTAGCTAAAATAAAATTTTTCTTTGTTGGTCTATGTAGGAATTGACTTAAAAAATTTTTTATATTACTTGATATTGACAAAAATATGTTATTTTTAAAAGAAAATTTTTAAAACACATAAAGTTGGCAGGAAAAAAGCGCATTAACTTGATGAGCTGCAAACGCATGATTATATTTATCGTATGATTATAACGTCACTTGAATTTATAAACTGATTCACTAGAAACACGTGCTCATCATTTTAATATGACTATGACGTCACATGATTGTAGCCCATGTTATTAATTTATATTTTTTTTTACTTCATCCTGGATAAGAGCCAAAGCTTCATCACAAATTCCTAACTTTTGATATTACGCATGGAATGACACAAACAATTTATTTTTACTTTATCAGAACACGTTCCTGTATTTATTTATTTCTTCACAGTCATTCCGAAGAACCCTACAAGAGTTGTTACTCACTTAAAACGATGTTTAACGAGGTCGGCATGGCCTGTTTTTTAACGACACTTCCATTATGCATCAGCAATAAGAATAAATTTCCGATTCCAAAACCTACAACCGCAAAAGCCAACACGCATTTTTATCTACGAAAATTGAATCCTTTTTCCCTCGTTCCCATTTTTAATTTATGTCCGGTAGTCTTCTCTCGCTTGACCCTCCGCTCCCTGCACTTGAAACCCAGGTAGGTATGAGTCAACACGGACTCCGTCGCCAGAGAGACGGTGCCCTACCTATCTTGCCTCATTACTTGCCTTTCAGATGAAAACATATAAAAATGGAGCGAGCAAAAAAAAAAAAAAAAAAAAAAAAAAAAGAAATCAAATAACAACTCCGATCGTGGGAGGTTGGAGCGCGTGCTTTGCTTCGAAGTTCTTTTTATTATTTTTTAATGGGAATTAATTTTGTTGGCAAGAGGGTGTGGACTTCCGTGGTAAAGCGGGTGGTAAACGTCCATCACTGGTGGTGCAAGCATTGGTGGATGATGTTGTTGGCAAGACTGATTCCATTTTTCCTTTTTGTTTCTTTTTAATGAGATCCCCTACGTGTCTGTATCGGATAAAGTTGAATGGAAGGTTTACCTGACGTTTGTTTCATCTGCAGTTGAAGGCTTTAAGCAAGTAAATTCTTTGTCCCTTCAATCAGTGCTTTAAATAATGTATTTAATAAAATGCACAAGACAAATTGTGCAAATTGTGAGATCAGTATAATTTAAGGTGTCCGAAAACAAGCTGAAATGACCAAATTTTCTCAAAACAGATATTCTTTTTATTTTATTGAATAGACTTTTCACTTTACAAAACTTTCTTTGTCTTGTTTCTACGTTATCTAGGTAACCGCGGTAGCCTAGTGGTCAAGGTATCGGATAGTGGCTGGCATGCCACGAGTTCAAGCCCAGTACCTCTAAAGAGTCGCCGTGTAGGGAGGGGAGCAATGCACGTTAAATCGGTCGAGAGTTCAAACTTCCGCCCGTTGATGCGGCATGGTACTTAGGAGAGGGGGGTGCCAGCTCATGTGTCATTCTCGTCACTTGACCATGGTCCAAAATTAGGAGGTCCGTCCTCAAAAACCCTCGTGCTGCTGAATAGTGCGACGTTAATATTCATTCACTCACTCAATACCTTAGCTAGAGGCCAAGGGACAATCAACTTTATAAAATTCGAAAAACCAGAAGTGGGTCTTTAATCTATACCAGAAGTGGGCATTTGAATACTTTGTGACATTTTGAATACCCTTTTGTAACGACCAAGATTTGAAGAACTTATCGAAATTCTGTTCATTAAATTGTTTTTCGCTTAGTTCGCGTGACAACCAAACAGAAAACTTGGACACGAAACAAAGCAAATTAATGTAATCCAGAGCAGTAGCCTGGTGAATTCCAAGCATGAAGCCCAATTCTAGGGAAGTTAACAAGAAAATTCTCCTGGTTATACTGCGTAGCACTGACATCTGGTGGCTTTCCTCTGATCGGGGTTCATCTTTCTAGAAAAATCTCCCAAACAAAATTTCATAAACCATATTTGGCATGTTTGATATGTTACTGCTTCCCCAACAAACACGTCACACAAGTTTCTTTTTGCCTTTATTACGTTATTCCCTTTATGACGAATATGTACGCGCTTTCTTCAATTAATCCTCTAACGAAATTTTTGGGCTATCAATTCGCGTTATTCATAACCAACCCTTCGTAAGAAGAGAATCGTGATATTTAAATTAACTTACTATAAAGAGTTGAGGCTTTCCTATCTTGAGAAAGAGAAGGAGAGAAGATATATTCGAGTCAGGTGAGATTGCTACTGAAGATATAATATTAGAATTAGTGTGATTTGATTCTTATTAGAAAGGAACTTCAAAGTGACGATTGTTCTTTGATATTAGATTTAATCGGATGATAGGTTAGATCCTTTATTAAGATAAAGATCAAGTATGATAGTCTCCTAATCGTTCACGATTTACCGTCATTGTTCCACTTTTACGGTTAACATTGAGACATTCTGTTTCTATTCTTAGTTCAAATTGTGTCTGTTCTTTGTGTGGAAATAAATAGATTAATTGAATCATGTCGAATGTTTCTTCCCTTCCTCCCACACATCTAGGTACCCGAGTGAGAGAAGCGTGAGCGTCTCACACCTTTTTAGAATTGAACAACTATGTCTTAAGTGCACTCATGTTGACAGTTTTACAATTTTAAAAAATCGAACTAAACTGCGAAAACGTGTATAAATCATCAATAGTACACTAATCAAACTTTTTAAACTGGTTTCAGTCGGATATAAATTCTTGCTAAGGATCGACAAAGCATAAAAGTACACAAGCTTAAAAACGCAACAGAATTGTCCCTTATACCCAATAAATTCATTTGATAAGTATCAAGAGAAGAGTTGAATGTCATTCAAAATCATACTGAGTGCCTAACCTATCTCGCGGGCTATAAGTTGCCAACTCCAGTAACAGTGTATATAATATTCACTTAAAATACATACATTAAATACTTTTACATACCTAAAATATCATGTGAACGAAATTAGATCATACATAGAATGTACTGGCTGGTATACCTGTTCTTCGCACGGGTGAATTAGAACATTAAACCATACAGATTGAAGGGGAGAAGTTTTTAATGAGTTCATTTTACGTGAATGACAAATCAAACAAAAATATTTTGTGTATTTCAGTTGGAAAAAAAACATATTTGTTAAATTTTAAGTATATAGATATAATATCTGATAAAAAGGATTTTTTTTTATTTTCAACCCCCGATAACTCTCTTGTGGGCTGATTTTTGAAAACACCTTCCTAAGCGGATCTTTACTCACCAAAAGTAACATATTATTACAAATTTTGTGTAATGAGCGCTTAAAATAATGTAAACAATTTATATTTGAATGTGTAATACATTAATATTACTTTCTGTTGAATTTATTTTATGTTAAAATTCCATTATTCACAATCAATGCTATTCCTTACATTTTAATGACGATTCAATGGAATCAGAGCGAAATGTTTGCGATAGAGCCAAGTCGGCATTCTTTTTGGAGACCCTGTTGGCAACTTGGTGATTGATTGAACGTAGCAGAAGTTGATATGCAGTAGCGCCACCTGGTGGGAAACTGCAACAAAGAGAATAGCACAAAAACCTTCTACACAAAAAAATACTATACATGCCAGTTTTCATAATCATTGATTGAATGGTGTTGAAGTGATGCGATTTCATATATACAAACATCCATTTATATATATATATATATATATATATATATATATATATATATATATATATATATATATATATATATATATATATATATATATATATATATATATATATATATATGTATATATATATATATATATATATATATATATATATATATATGTATATATATATGTATACTAGCGGTCCCGACAGACGTTGTCCTGTACACACGTCCTAAATCCGAAAACTCCAAACTTTTTTGAATAAGTTATTACAATCTGGGACGTTTTGATGAATTTTTTTTTATAAAGAAAGTTATTACAATACCTGACATCATCACATGCACAGTTACCACAATTCGCCCTATCGATTGCGTGTGAGTATGTATTTACTATGAACTAAGTTTGATATAGAAGCTACTCTGAATTGAAACTTAAACTTGTTTTAATTAAAGAGTAAAATAGATATAAAACTCGAGCTATTTTTATAACAGGTATATTTTTTAATGCACAAAAAGTATATTTATCGTAATGTCATCATTGAATGTACAATGTTTTTGGTTAATCCTTGAGGGGTATAAACAAACAAATGCGAAGGTTTGTCAAACCTCGGACATGCAACGTATAATTGGCCGTGCGAAAAGCAAGGATTTTCTAAATCTAAACCACAAATTGTCATTGAATATTGAGTTGAATGTTTTTAATGTTTTTAATTAATATCTTTTTAACAAATTGCGATATCGGACCAAATTGTGAATTTAAACCATTCTCGAATCCACTGGAACTTGGTTCAGCCGTTTTAGAGGAGCTTAGTCACTTACACACGCACATAAGATTTTTATATATAAAGATATATAGATAAATAGATATTAAGAAAATTAATCTACGATTGCACAAACACGTGTTTGAATGAATAAACATAAAGGCTCAAGTGTGATTTAAAAATTAAATATTGAAAGATTTAATTACTTGTATATGTGGTATAGTTTACACTCAAAATACTTTCAATGTACTTTAGTAATAGATATCCTTTAAGAATGAAATTTCTTCTAAATTAATTTCTCAGTTAAAAATAATTTCTAGAATGTATAAAATTATTAATTAGTGCATATTTTCCCCTTTGTAATTACTTCGCAGATACAAATTCTTTATCATTACTTAATGGAATTATTTAACATTGTACTTAAATTGATTTTTCGAAAATGCAAAAGCCAATTTTAGGTATAAAAAATAGAATATTTTCCATTGTTTGCTTTCCGCAGTAAATTTAATTAATCTCTAATCTAGAGACCTGGTTTAATATTGCCTTTTTTATGGAACTAGCTTCAATAATGAAAACTAGAAAAAGGAGCTTAACTTTGCCGACTTAATTCCTCTTAAAAATTTCTTACTTAAACGTCATTACAATAGCATGCTTCATAAAGCAGCAGTTCTTTTATTTGTTTTATTTCCTAAAAATATATTGCTTTCGTTTAGATATCTTACTCCCTTTACCTTATTCAGCTGCTTTATTAAGTTATTTTTAATTTTAATGATCAAAATCCTTGCTAATTCTGTTTGGATTTAGAATTTTTATTTTTATTTATTTATTGCGGAAAATATATTTTTTTCCATGGACACAAAAAATGAATATGCATCTAAAAGAAATATTAATAATTATTTTCAAAAAGTATGTCAAATTTCACTAGTGCAAGGCTATTTGCAATGAAACTTAACATCTTAGAGTTTAATTAATTATAGGGATGTTTGTAGAATTTTAAAAATGTTACTTTGTGAAATATTTCCTTTCGTAGTTATTTTTTCATATTAAATTGTTTACTCAAAATAGACTTCAGATAAACAACATTTCGCAGACAGCATAGCACAAAAATAAAATTCAGAATTTTAATTTAATTTTTTTAATTCTTTGTTGAAAATTAATTGCATTTTAATACAAAAGGAGTTTATTATGATTGTTAGGACATTTACTTGCATAGCGTACTTTCACAAAAAATTTTATGTAAAATCAAAAAAGTAATTCTTGTAAATTATAAAAATAAGTTAGAAATTGAATAAATATTTTACTAAGTAGCATTTAGCATAAAATTAAACAGAAAAAAAATAAGTTATTTATTTATTTTAATTTAAAGTTTCAAATTTGATAAATAAAAAATTCTAATAAAATGGTTACATTATGAAAGATTCTGGTTACACACACACACACACATTATGAAAGAGAGATTAATGTATTTCGTAAGCACTTGTGATTTTTTTAGAGGTGATGGTCACAATTTCGTGACCGACAGTGTCGAGTCATGTGTTCGAATCCTGGAACGCTTTTAGACCGCAATGTAGTGGTGCTGATGCACGTTAAATCTGTGGAGGATCATAGGTTAACGCTATGTGGAAATTTGAGCATAGAGATTCAGCATGTTAGTTGTTCTCGTCATTTGGCAATGGTTAACTATTATTAGGTCCGTCGCTATTAACCCTCTAGAGAGTTTATGAAAAATCTCTAATAATTTTTTTTATAAACTGAACTGAACTCAGTGATGCAACAGCCAATGAGGGTCAATGTCTACTCTGCCCCCTGTCTCAGTTTACCTTACGTTAGAAGCAGGGGTGCATTTGCAGATGTTTCGGTGAAGGGCCAGTCTGACGCGAAATCCCCAGTGTTCCGTTCTCAAGCAAACTTGGTACTCACTTATCGACCCACAAAAGGGACGAAAGGCTGAGTTGACCTTGTCTATTCCAGGATTTGAACCCCCAACATGTGGCGTGGAAGCGCAATACACTACCACTTAGCCACTGGGCTAATTTTTTTATGACAAAAGGACAATATTTAATAGTACTTTTTATCTCAGTAGAAATAAAAAATGAAACATTCGTATCAAGAGTTACAAATAAAATATGAAAAGAAAACTATACATTGAAATACGGTTAACGAGATAACGCTAAAGACGAAATATTGGTTAAGGTATCCGACTACGTTCGGAACCGTGATTTTAAAAAAGCGCATAAATGGATAATTTCCATGATATTTAGTGTCACTTAGATTAGAAAACATGTATAAAATTGTTTTGCCATTTTGAAAAAAAAAAAATTTATTTAAATACAATATTTTGGCAAAAAGGTAACTTAGAATAACCTTTTTTCAAAATGCTCTCCTTTTATAAAAAATGCTTCTAAAATAATAATATTTTGCTTATATAAAGTAAAGACTTCTCCAGAGAGTCTGAACTATTTTTTTGTTGAAAAATTCACATTATTTTAAGAGTTACATTCTATTGAAATAACTATCACCTTTTTTTTCTTAAAATTTTTCTCCTCTATTGTCATATAAAACATGGATAAACCCACTTTTAAGTTATATATTTCAAAAATTCTAGCTGAGCCTCTGAACAGAGGTCTAACCCATATACTGGCAAAATATTATTATAATAGGAGCATTTTTCACAAAAGGAGGATATTTTGAAAATTGGTCATTCTATGTTCATGTTTTGTCAAAAAATGTTGTACTTAAATAATTTTTTATAGTAATATATATATTATTCTTAAAACAATATTTTATATACATTTTCTAATATAAGTGACACTATATATCATAAATATTATCCATTTATGCACTTTTGCAAAATTACGGTTCCGAACGTAGTCGGATACCTTAACACGAAATGATTAGGAGAAGGAGGATATTGAAACTCAGGCGACGCTTAATGAAATGTTTTGAGGATTTGATTGATTGATTGAATATTAACGTCGCACTGTTCAGCTACACGAGGGCTTTTGGCGACGGACCACGTAATTTTGAACCATGGTCAAGTGACGTGGACGACACCTGAGCCGGCACCCACTCTCCTAACTACCACACCACACCAACGGGAAGACGTTTCAGCTCTCGACAAATTTAACGTGCATCGCTGCCCTACACGGCGGGTCTTTAGTGGTAAAATGTTTTGAGGAAGTTCTGGATTATTGGACTGTCTTACTGTATCAGCGGAAGAATTCATTACAGTAAATGATAATAATGTGTGTACAGTCCCAATTGCGGCAAAGGCATTTTGGAGTATGTTCAAAGCTAAAAAAATCATTCATGCTGATTCCGGAGACGAAAAGGAAATGAATAACGCAGTTCCTGGTTCCACGTCATTCGAAATAAGGAACATCAAAAAAAGTATATGCAGTTATTTAGACGCACATTCCAATAATGAAATAAATAACGAAATAGATGACATTGAACAATTTGTTAACTATTTGATGCTAAAAAACAACACAAAGAAAAACATCATGTTATTTTCTAAAAACTTTTCTAACTTTCTAACTTTTCTATTTTCTAAATACTTTTCTTTTTATTTTCTAACTTTTCAAAATTTTGTATTAAATTCCCTTAAGTTTTTGTTTAATTGATTTTTTTTCAATACATATATAAATATCTATGTAAATAAAATGAGATCTAATAAACTTCACTTTGTTGAATAAATGGGAGGGGTTTTTTATGCAATATCTTTTAACACGAAAAAATATTTTAGTCCCTTCAATTTTGTGTTAAACGCGATTTTCACTGTATTTAAAAATAACTTAAAAATGCAAAATTTCTGTAACTTTACTTCTTTATAGAATATTATTGATATAATTACACTTGGTTCTTTTTTATGCGGTAGATGCGTTCCAGGGAAATCCGCATAAAAAAATCGCACAAAAAAAAAGACATACATTTATATGCAAAATGATGGATACGTTCCATTTATTCAAAAATCGCATAAAACCCAAATAATGTTTTAAAATGCACCAGAAATCGCATAAAAAAGATTTATAAATAATAAGATTTATTTTTTTTTCCATCATATTTTAATAAATGGCACATATGTATGTTAAAAACAAAAACAAAACTTAATATGTAACAAAAAAACAAAACTTCATTTAAAATCATATTAAGAATGTTTTCATCATTATTCGCTGTCTGATAATGTGCGAACCCGTTTGTGGATTGGTGCAAGATCACTTTCATCACTTGAAGATAAAATTACGTCATCAGATCTACATGGTAATGCTTCTTCAGGAAAAAAACTTACAATTCACTTGAGTAAATTTATCTTCCGGTTTTCGGTAGTAACCTTTTTTCACAAAGTTTTGTTTTCTAATGTTTTCTAATATGCAAGCTTTTTTTTAATTAGTTTCATAAAAAAACAAAATGCAATGCAAAATGCAGCATAAAAACACGCAATTTTAGCGGGATATTTTGTGTTTTTGTCTTTTTTGTTTTTAAGAACAAATCAAGAGAAAACATGTCAATAAAAGAAAAAAGTTCAAGGTATAAATTTGCATATAAAGGAGAAATTCTTCCGTTGTATTGATTGCGTAATAGTAGAGTTGTAGTTGTTATTCTTATTCGTTTTCAGAAAAAGTGAATCACCAAAAAAGAATTAAATATGAATAAAATTTTTTTTTCTTGCCATAAAAAAACCGCATAACTCTAAAATCGCATAAAAAAAACCCGCATAAAAAGAGAACCAAGTGTATTTATATGATAAAATATTTTATTTTTTGGTTTATACAGCAATAAAGTTTTTACGATTTTTACTAAATATTCCAATTATTTACGTATTTACATCCATTCAAACATTTCAATTACACAAAAGGACTTTCTGATAAAAATTATTTTGTTAGAAATTATTGTTTCTTTCAGAGGTAAGGGACTCAATTTCAAAGGCCCACATTTGCTAATGAATGCACTTAAGGTATCCGACTACGTTCGGATCCGTGATTTTCAAAAGCGCATAAATAGATAATTTTCATGATATTTAGTGTCACTCAGATTATAATATATGCATAAAATTGTTTTAAGGACATATTGACAAAAAAAAGTATTTAAATACAATACCTTGGCAAAAAATTAACTTAGAATAATCTTTTTTCCCCAATTGTTCTCCTTTTGTGAAAAATGCTTCTATTATAATAATATTTTGCCTGTATATAGCTCAGACCTCTGTTCAGAGGCTCAACTAGAACTTTTGAAATATATAACTTGGAAGTGGGTTTATTCATATTTTACGATAACAGAGGGCAGCAATTTTAAGAAAAAAACGCCAATAATTATTTCAATGACGTATAACTCTGAATATAATATGAAATTTTCAAAAATTCTAGTTGAGCCTCTGTAGAGAGGTCTAAGCTATTTACAGGCAAAATATTATTAGAATAGAACAATTTTTCACAAAAGAAGAACATTTGGAAAAAAGATTATTCTAAGTTAATTTTTTGCCAAAATATTATATTTAAATAATTTTTTGTCAAAATGTACTTAAAACAATTTTATGCATGTATTCTTATCTAAGTGACACTAAATATCATGAAAATTATCCATTTATGCTCTTTCTTAAAATCACGGTTCCGAACGTAGTTGGATACCTTGAGATTTATAGCATAAATATAAAGCTTAGCTATATGTATTTTGTTCGTAGATTAATAATAAATTGAGAAAAATTGCAAATGTCAAAAGCTTCTAATATACACTGTAGAACAGGCGTCGGCAACGTTTTAGCTGTGGCGTGCCAAACCAATCTAAAAATATGGCTCAGCGGGGACAGAATAGGACATTTTTTTAAACAATTAGATTCCCGCGATAATGCTTGCAGAGTGATAGAATACAGGTCACTAATGTAGATTTGCAGTTTCATTATACATTAATTTGTCATTTTTAAACATGTTACATTGAAAATAAACGGCATGAAATAAACCTATTTCTCCAACAAAATTTTTTTAAAAACTTTAAAATTGTACACATGTTATGCAGTTTTAAACATATTTATTTGAATGAGAATGAGACAACATAAAATATATAAGTATTTCCTTTCAATTTATACTTGAACTAAAAGGTAAATAAAAATTTTAATGCGAGCCTAGTGCTTGCACAGCTCCACTTTTTGAATAATTTACAAAATGCTCAAAATATACTAAGTACTCAAAATAAGCAAAGTACCCAATACTGTGTACAAAATAGCTGTAAATTTATCTTTTGTTATTTTTCAGATTTTTTTCGTTATTCCGTAAATGTCCATAATTCTAAAGATGTTTGTCAAATAAGGTGGATTTCAGATTTTTTTATCAATTTTTTCATCCACTTAAAAACTGACATATTTGTAGAGTAGTGTAGAGGGCCACCGAGATTGTACTACGTGCTACATGTGACACGCTTGCCATAGGTTGCCGACCCCTGCTGTAGAACATAAAATGCTACGCATCAAGAAGTAATAACCCGGTTGAAGATAGTAAGATATTTCTGTATATAATATATATATAGCAAAAAACGCATATATCAATATCATGGGAATAGAATGTTCCATTCGGGGATATATAGCTAATAAAACAGCAAGAACAAAAAATTAACTGTGTGCCGGTCACATTCAACCCTGATACGCACTCGTGTCAATAAATTAAGAACAATGCCAGCCCCGGTAAATAAAGGTTCAGAGAGACGAAACAAGCGTGACTTATTCGTAAAACCCATTCATAAAATAAAATGTAAGAATAAAAAAAGAGATATATGCATGATACCATTCATAAAAACTGCGATTTTTGCACCCTGGAGCAATTTCTAAAAAAATACTCCTTTTACCAAAACTTAATATTACATGGTTGTATGTCCCCATGTAATGAAATAATCCATACAATGCTTAGGCATGCTGAGTATCTAATTATCAACAATGGCATTTGGGGCCCCTATCCAAAATAAGATTTTGGGCCCCAGGTTCGATTTTACAAAGGGTAGGAGGTACTTGACGGTAGACACGTTTTGAGTCCCCTA
Source organism: Trichonephila clavipes (assembly GCA_019973935.1). Taxonomy (NCBI): domain Eukaryota; kingdom Metazoa; phylum Arthropoda; class Arachnida; order Araneae; family Nephilidae; genus Trichonephila; species Trichonephila clavipes. Next base: position 118,954 of record BMAU01020172.1, read on the forward strand.
GAACCATGCCCCCCACTATGCGAGGGCGTACGTTACATCACTGATTATCAAGCTAATCGTAAGGGAAGTTTACTCATCTCAGCTAGCATTGATCTCCAAAGTTCCGGTTCACATATAGGAGGTGGCTGATGAACTGCATCTCGTCGACCAAGTATCTCCCACACATGCTTTATTGGATTCAAGTAACGTGAGAATGCTAACCATTCCCTATGGAGGAAATCCTCAGGTTGAAGGCACTTGTTTACGGTGTTTGCTCGGTGATAATGGGCCATTGTCTTCCCTAAACACAAATTCTGCGCTTATGGTACATCTAAGCAAACATACATGTTGTTTTAGAATGATTTTCCCGATAAATTTGGCCTCTCCTGGTTCCAATTTGAACATCAAGATCTGTTTTGTAGGCCAGAATAATCCCCCCTCAAACGCGCACTCTTGAACCCTGGTAATGATGACATCCAATGATGTTGTCTTGGTGGTAAAGGGTACCTGGCGTTCTCCATATGAAAAGTCTGATGGAAATCAGATTGCAAGCTAAACCTGGACACGTCAAAACATCACACAAGCCTACTCTGAGGATGTACACATAGCCGCTGGCGACAGTAGTGCTGTCTGGCATCTGACCTGCCGGTGAGTATATAGACCAATATGTCTCAAACACGGCTTTACATGGTTTGCCTTTAAACTGTCGTACCCGTGACTGCAAATTGCAGACAAGATAGGTTGGATAATGTGCTCCGTCTGCTGCGTAACTCGGGGGTGACCTGTGTACTTTACCGTCTACTGACATTTCTTTCATCTTGAAATATTTGTCAAAGACTAGAGAGGAAACTTTGGGCAATTCCAAGTTCCTCGGATACTTCCACAGAGTATGCCCGCATTTCAGGTGGTCGATAATTCTACCACATATATAAAAAATCATCCACATGCATCCTTTGCATCTTAGCTATTCGGTTATTTGACTGAAAGACTTATAGAACGCTTGTGAACAATTTTACTTCTTTGCCACCCTCGTCTTTGTGAAACACTATCGGTGTCATTTGGTATAGCTTCCTATAATTTTCATATTATTCTTAAAGATGTGTATGATAATTCTACAGATGAAATTCTTACTTTCGATTTAGATTTCTGCGTGAATCCACAAATCACCCTTAAAAGGACTTGGTACCCTACAAATCACAAACCTATCGTTTTTTTTTTCATTTAATCTTATTCTTTGCATTATTATCTTTCGATTGATATATCACTTGTGCATGTCGGAAAGTTAGAAGTTGACTAAAACTTCATTTGAAAACAAATTAGGCAATTCAGCCACACCCCCTTTTTAGAAAAAAAAAGCTAAAAAATGCGTTATGATAAAAAATCTATTTTATAAATAGAAATAATATCTATAAAAAAGAATGTGTAGTATTAAAAGCAGAATATTTCCGAGGCAATACAATAATGTAATTTTTCTTCCTTGTGAAATGTGTGCATGTAAAATTTTTAAATTAAGGCATTTTATATTAATAATTTTATAATTTCAGTTCTTATTCCTGATATATTTTCATACAAATGTAATACTTTAATATTATAAGAAGAAAAACAGCTAAAATTTCTGTCGTGACAGGAAAAATATTTTTTTAAAGTTTTCTTGAGTTTTCTTGTGCAATTAATACTCTCTAAAAAGCTGATCATTTATAAAAATGTGTGGGTTGAAAACATATGAAAATGCAATTATTTTAAAAAAAAGAAAACGTATAAGTAATATCTTAAAGTGGTATTTTAAGTTTAATTAAGCTTATAATAATTATTTTTCAGAATTATAAACTTTAAAGTTGTTTTTCTCAGTTTGTGTTTTTCGAAACCTTAGTGCATTCAAAATGCTACTCCTTCGACAATTATTTACCAATCACTTCAATTTTTCCCTGCGTGTTAAAAATAAAGCATGTAATAAAACTAGGGATCCGTTTTGCTATAAACTGAATACTTTTTAAAAAAAAAATAAAATGTAAGACATGTTGGCTTTTTCGTTGATTTTTAGCCTGTATATCAACATTTTATTTTTTTTCTCGAAAACGAATGAAGTTATTCTAAAATCGATCCCTGAAGTTGTTAAGAATATCCATAAGAATATTATAAAAAAATTTCAGGTAAAAAAATTAATGTTTACAAAAGGAGTAGGATTTTCAAATTTTCCCAATTTTCTTAAAAAAATGTAAATTTTTAAAATTGTGTGAATAATATATGAAAATTTTCATCTGGTAACATTTTTTCTCGCATAGAAACATTGTATAAAATGTTAAAATATAATTTTTAAATACGTAAATAAAGAAGTTTGCTCAAAGGGTGTCAAGTCCCCTTAATCTATGGATATGAGTGTAGTTATCCGGCCGGACAAGGAATCTCAGAGACGTTTATATTTCCCCATGGAATATAAGCATCCCCAAGCATGTTCCAAATGTTTAGTTAGATGGCCTGTCGGAGATGCTTGCTCATCACTGCTGAAACGCTATCTATGGGAAAGAGATCTGGTGATCGCACCATCCAGGGAAGTGGACGAGAAGTATACAGACAAGCATTAGAAAGGTGTGTCATGCACTAAATGAAATATATTAAAATATGATTCAATGGTTCGTGGAAGAAAGAGCAAAACTACTGGATGTAAAGATGTCACGGACAACACTCACAAGGGGTTGGATATCGAACAAAATAGCTCTCCACACCATGAATGCTGGTCGTTTTGTTCTTTTCCATACTCATTTTTGGTCATCGAGGCTCAATTGTTAGTGGAACTCATAGCTAAAAAAATACTGCACCGAATGCAGAATTTTTCAAATGAACCAAATTGTTCCCAAAATGAAACAAATGAAATATTTACAGAAAATAAATGATGACTATTTTTGAATAAAAATGAGAATTGTCTTGTCATTAAAATAATACAAGAGATAAAGGCGTAGTGATTTAAAACCTTCTAAATACAAAAAAAGATAGAAAAAGACGTTACAAAATAAAAAAAAAACAAGAAAAGTATTTTTTCAAAAAAAGTTAAAACTTTTGATATACGTTTGGTAAATTACATTTCTTTTCTTTCTGTTTTTGAAAAGAAAAAAAAGTTTACGAAGGAGAACAAATGATATATATATATATATATATATATATATATATATATATATATATATATATATATATATATATATATATATATATATGTCTCAATATTCCTTTTTTACAGTGAAACATTACTAGCATCTGGGGAGAAAAATATGTTGTTTTCTTTCATTTAATTTATATGAAACTAGTCAGTCGGATAATTTGGAAGGACAGTCTTTTATTAAGTTTTTATATTGTATTTTGCAGAATTTGTGAAATATCTTTTACGGTTTATTTTCTAGTAACTAACACCATAATTTTTCTTTGAAAAAATAATCTTTTCACAATCGTTTCAGTTTTAAGTATTGTATGTTTATATCCTATTTATGACTTTTTAGTAATATATCTGAAAATTATGATACTATATCTCACGATATATAAGATATTTGGCAATTTAATTATGAGTAAAAAATAGCTGGAAAACTTATTACCTATTAATGAAAAGTTTGTTTTAAGAGAGGAGTGAAAAGACTGCTATTGAGAATATCCCTTGATGAAATTTCCAAGTTTGAATTTTGTTCATTTAATAACTCTTTAAGCTAACATTAAAAGACACATAAAAATGACTTTGATTAAAAAGTTTTATGCAATTTATTTCTTTTTTCATTTTAAATGTGGATTTTTCAAAAAAAGTTTTCAACGAGGGATTCGCGCAACCTCAGTTGGAACAGCAATGACCTGATGAACTTAAGTTTTGGAGAAGAAATGCTCTCTCTACCCGTCTCTTTTTCTTAAGACGTATATATGTTGTATACCTATTGTATCTGAAGCATATACACTCATGGACAAAAAAATTACCGCAACAAGAAATAATTGCGGGATCGTAACAAAACTGGGCATGAAGATACATGTCGGAGAGATACAGAAATGATTAGAAATGCTGCGTGATTGCGATTGCGTATAGCCGGTAGAGGGCGTTTAACGTCGTTCTCTGTGAACTATAAAACAGGTAAAACCGAAGCTTGTTTGAGGGTGCTGAATCGTTTACAAAGAAATAACTGAGGTATACATGCCATTAAATCATTTTCGAAAACAATATGAGCAGCTGTCGCAGTTTGACAGGAGGAGAATCATCGGCATGATGGAAGCTACGTGGTCTGCTACGCGAATAGCTCGTCAATTAAGCCGCTTTGATTGTGTTGTGAGGAGGTGTTGGGACTAGTGGATCCGAGAGATGTCATTTAGACGAAGACTTGACTCAGGACGCCCTCGACAGACCAGTCGTCGAGAAGACCGCCACAACTTAAGAGATGCACGCGTACAGCCAACTGCTTCATCGGCCGTCATCCAAACACAGGCAGCACTATCACTAGGGGCTCCGGTGTCTTCTCGAACCATACGAAGGTGCCTGGCTTTTGGAATTGCGATGCCCATTACGTGTGCTGCCCTTGACGCTCACCCATCGATGCCTGCGTTTGAAGTGGTGCCGCGCGCAAGGAAACTTGACTACAGTGGAATGAGACCAGGTCGTCTTTAGCGACGCGCGCGCGAGAGAGAGAGAGAGAGAGTCCAGTTTCAATCTCAGCAGTGATGACAATCGTGTTCGTGTGTGGAGACCCCGTGGTGAACGCCTCAATCCTGTATTTGCTTTACAGCAACACACCGCTACACAGCTGATGCGATGGTGTGGGGTGCCATTGCCGTCAATACAGGTCACTCCTAGTATTGATCCATGGCACCATGACAACCCAGTGGTATTTCCATGACATCCTACAACCATATGTGTTGCCACTCATGCAATGGCTCACAGGAGCCATTTTTTTAACAAGGCAATACTCGGCATCACATGGCAAGGGTGTCACAAGACTGTCTCTGCGCTATTACAATACTTCCTTGGCCTGCGCTATCCCCAAAATTCGCCTCCAATGGAGCATATCTAGGATCATTTGAGACGGCGAGTTGGGCATACCATGATTTTGGACGAGCTAGAGGCAAGATTACAGCAAATATGGAATGAAATGTTTTAAGACATCGTACAGAACTTCTATGCCTCAATGCCCGGCCGGATCGCATAGTGCATTCACGCTAGACGGGGTTAAACAGGGTATTAAATCCTCCGTTCTTTTGCCTTTTTCTCTGAAAAAAATGAACCTTTTCTTTGAATTTTTATCATTTACTTATATCAAAGTAGTCATCACGTATGTAAAATTTCGTTTCATTTTGACGACTCCTTCTGAGTATATAAACCTTTCTACTTTGAATGGATCTAATTGTATATATATATATATATATATATATATATATATATATATATATATATATATATTTCATAATCTCTCTTATTATTTTTAATTGCACCAGCTTATTTTTAAGCAATCCTAATAAAGATGGATTTTTTTTAGGTTATAACTTTTTACAGAGCTTTAAATTGTTTTCTCTTTATAAAAAATGGTATCCTACTTGATTGGGTTTAACACGTTTGCTGCCAGTAAAATTTATATATACCTTCTCAGAAGTCGAATTACAAAATCTTGTTTTAATCATTAAAACATTCTTTATATTTTAGTTGTAAAATCAGAAAAACGAAAAACCCTTTTATTTTCATGTTTCGCTCTTTTCTAGTCATGCTAATATTTCGGCTTCATTCAATTTTTTATTTGCTTTCCTTTTCTTAGGCTGTGAAGGCCTTGCATTACTTTTAACTTAACACTATTCTTCCGTGGTCACCTAAGATATACAGAGCAAAACCCCTTGAACAATCCCTTTAAAATCATTCATAGAATGGCATGGAGTTTCAGCTGGTATTTGATATGCTCATTAGGGAAGGAAGGTGAGTACTCAAATTGGAGTATCACTTGACATTTGGGTTGCAATGATGATACCATTTGACGATGTTGTCTGGAATGGATGAACAACAGCGTCAATAAATACATCCGCAAACTCTACGAGTCAATATCCATTCAGATAATAACATATCAAGGCCAGTGGCGGGCTAATTTTATAAAAAATTGAAACTAACCGTTTGAGAAAGGCAGTACTGTATTGGACTAAAAGAAGCAGTATGGTCGAATAGCAAGATTACTTAACATTTAGGTTGTAGTGATGCTAACATTCATTGATGTTTTGCAGGAATGAAGGAACCACGGACATACAGAGCTACAAGGACATTCAACTGTATGAGACAATATCCAGCCAGATAACAGTTTGTATTAGGGCTAGCAATGAGCTAACTTATTATTACTCGTATTAGTATATTTTGCTCTTAATGTTGCATTTCCACACTCGAGGGGGAATGAAGTGTTCAATTACCACGATAATGATAATGCCATTTTAAATACGTGTACATCACACACACACACATTTTCTGTTTTTTTTCTCATTCGGATAACTCCTTCCTGGTGCGTTAGAGTGAATATTATAAAATGTATTTCAAAGTGTTAATATTATAATATTGACATTTATATTTGTACTCATACAAAAAGTTCTTGTACATATATATAGTTATAAAACTTCTCATAGTCATGACGACTTATAGGCCGGGGGAAAAATGCCTCCAATTACGATGGAGAAGTCTCAACTGTCTGTGAAGCTGCAACACAATTACTAGCTGCTTGCCCTAGCTCCTGAAAAAGTTTTCTCCATAGACTCCCAAGCTGCAATTTCAGCTATAAGAAGCAACACACCAATTGACTGCCTTAACACAATTCAGTGCCGGATTAAAATTGCGAAGTTAATTTCATACCGTTGAATTGTGGCCTTGCATTAGGTACCAAGTCATGCTGGGATCTCCTGAATGAGAGAGCCGACCAAAACAAAAAATGCCAAGCAGGGAGCCGAGTCGTCTCGACCGAAAGGCCCCTTGACCGTCAGAAGAGCATTATTATAACATACATTGAGAAATATATTATCGTGACCCAAAACACCAAGAGCCTTGGAAAGCCATGGGAAACCCTGGCCACTGAGGGTTCTATCCCGAGGCACCTGGAGAGAGCCGAGGCTGTTGCCCACTTTTGCCTGACCACAGTATATAACTTTTTGGGAGTATACTACCACTGGCTTGGACTGGATACTGGTGAAGCCTGCCGGACTGTGACCTTGCCAAGATGGATGACAAGCATCTGCTCTAATGCACTGGACTCGATGAACACCCGAGTGACGACGTCGTCAGTCGGTACTGGGAGGTTTGGCGTGAAATGGTCAAGAAGCCAAGCACGGACGCTGGATAAATAATAAAATTTATAAAACTTTATACTTTAAAAACCTACAGTAGGATAATAAACTAATCCATACTAAAAATAGCCATGTCTTAGTAAAATATATATAGCTATGTCTTTTAATATCTTAAAAATGAAAAAAAAATGCAATTGCATTTTTTTTCTTTTTAAGGCATTAAATTACATTAATAATGGAAAATGTGATGCAAGAAACAACTATACGAGGATAAGTCATTAAGAGGACGCAGCACGTTTCGATTAACAAAAATCGGCCAAAAAACAAATAATTTCTTTCTTTTTTTTGTCTTAGTTATTTCTTTACATAATTCTCTATAGTCTCACAGAATTTGAAAGATCTAAATTTTAAAAAAATGTAGAGTTACGGCAACTTTTACGTTCGTTTTTATTCATATCTCAAGGGAAAATGAAAACTTTAAACTGTCTTCTCTCGGAAAGATAAAATAATTAGTTTGTCTTCGTTTAAAATGCTAAGGCACTTTTTTCTATTGAGCCAAATGATATTTTTTCTAACTATCGCTTATAATATATGCAACAAAAGTTGGTATGCTTCTTTGAAGCAAAGCAATGCTTATTTTTTTAAAAAATAATTGAATTTAGGGTGTATACATTTTTTTTAAGGAATTTTCAATAAGCATTCATAAAAAGAAGTATTGTACAAATACCAATTATATGTTATCACAAAACCAGTTTCAACTTTGGTTATACATAGTTTGACGTACTTCTACGTCATATTTCTTTAGGAAGAGTCATAATTTGAATTCACTTCATAAATTTTAATTTTTTTTGTCACAAAAAATTAAATGACAAGCTTTGTTGTGAAATTTTGAAAACAAAAAATCTGTGTTACAGAATGCATACACTTAGAGATCAACCAAAAAAAAACTTTGAAAACCATTAAATTTTAAAAAAAAAATTAGTAAATTGTATCTTGACCCCTTAAATTACAAATGCAAATGGCCGAATTTAAAGTAGCAACAAATGTCTCCAAATAATGGTGATAGATGGTACCCGCATACAGCTTTACTATGTCCAATTAATTTTGAGTAGGTAGCATTCATACCATATGTAATGCAGTTTCTAAAATGGCGATGGGGTTGAATGATTGTACGAAAGAAAAGCAGCGTTCCATGGTCCAAATTTTGTGGGTGGAAGGACTTGACCAAAAAAAATATCCATAAGAAAATGTTACCTGTTTATGTAGAGAAAAGTTTATTACGTAAAACAGTGTACAATTGGGTGAAGAAATTTTTGCCCTTCCAGAATTGTTGATGAAAATTGAAGCAGTCTTCCAATTTGATTGTGAGAAAATCAACTGAGCAACAGGTGCAAGAATTGATTCGGTCTGATCGAAGAGTGACAATCGACAGCATCGCAACGAGAGAAGGATGTTCTCATGGCTTAGCATACAGCATAATGTATGATCGTATGAATTTCCAAAAAGCGTGCGCACGTTGGCTACCCGGGCAACTGACTGAGGAACACAAAAAAGATTCGAATGGGCATTTGCTGTCATTCGTTTGGTACCCAGAAACAACAATTTGCAGATGTATTTGACTTTCAACATGAAGTCCTATTGCTGATGACACAGTAATGCAAAGAAATTTAGGCTGTGATAAAACGATGGATAAGTGCATCAACATTGCAAGAGATAATGAGGGAAAAAATAAAAATTGATTATCATATTAAATTATTTTTTCCGTTGCCTTTGGTGACGTGCTTAGTGACTGTCCTTTGTATATAAGTAGCCTCCATATAAGTAAGAAAAATCTATAAATACGAAAAATTTAGCAAATTTTTCGTAATGTATAGATTTTTGTTACTTATATGGAGGCTGCTTATATTCCAGGAAAATCATTAAGTAAGTGATAAAAAAATAGATAAATATTCGTCTAGTCTTATAATTTAAATATTAAACGCGTTTAAATGCATTTATTTAGAATTTTGAAACATTTTATAGCCTGCCGTTTTTATTCTTATTAAAAAAATGATACGTATAACATTACTTTTTTTAAACTTTCTTTACTACAAATTATTTCCTCATAAGCGGGACTTTTTTGCTTTTGTTCAATAAATAACCAAAGCAGCAATTTAATTGATGATCCTTTATTTTCAAAATAAGCCTTTTCGCATCCATGAACCAGTACAAGATAATTCGTTTTACGTATACAAAAGAGATCCCAGGTTCACAAAATAATTCTTTTTAGAAATTCTTTTTTTTTTTGAAATCCTACGCTATATTTGAATAATTCTATTTTTCAGAAATTGAAAGATATTCCTTGTCTTCTATTTTTTTCCTCTCAATTATTCAGTATGTTCTTACTCAATTTCTTTTTTCTCGAATGTAACTAGAAAAAGAATTTTAGCGCCAACTCACATACGAATAAAACATGATTCAGAAATACAGAAATCTGTAGCACATTAATCAACTTTCCTCAAGATTTGCATGATAGTTTTATATTCACTAGCTCGATTTCATCAAATATTTCAACTTAGAACTCGCTTTGAAAAATCAAAAGTCAACTCTCTATCTTTTATGTACTTCGAGCTTTTTTTTTCTTCTTTTTTCTTACGGTTTTTTACTTGGAACAAAAAAATTAAAACGAATCGTATTGCTGAAAAGGAATGAAAAGTCGTTCCTGAGAGAAAAAAATATTTCAAATGGATCAAAGCATAAATGATTGCTTTTTCATTCGAGGCAAAAAGTTTGATTCTGAATGTTTGCTCTTAACTTTCTTAAGTTCACTAAACTATAATTCATCGGTTGATTGACTGCAATGCACAATTTTTTCTTTGTTACTTGTTTTATTGCTAACTTTGATTCCCAAAAGAGGTTTTAAACATTTTTTGTATGTCAAAATGTTAAACATGCATAAAATTTTAAAAAGCAAACTGACAAAAAAATAAAATCTGTTTTTTTAAAAAATTACATATTTTTCGGAAATCAGAGATAGTTATTCTGCACTTTATTTAAGGTCACTACCTACCTTCAGACCCAATTTTTTTATAAAAACAAATTTTTGAAACAAATTGAGTATTTTTAGGAAGAAAAATAAAAAAAATATATAAACACATAAAAAATTTTAAATATTGTACATTTAGAAAAATTGGCTGTTTTCAAGGAAATTTTACCAATTTTTTACTAAAACGGATAACACTGTATAAAAATTTCTAATACAATTATCATAATTGTCTTTATACACAATATGCATATTGTAGTGCTCTTCAAAATGAACTAAAATCTAAGAAAAAATATTAAAATACAAAAAAATTACAGACAATTATACATAATAATATGAAAATGTTGATATTTTTCAAGTTTTTTTCTGTATAAAAACTACCCTAAATAAAAAAATACTAAACCTACAACAAAACTTATGGTCTACTTTATGAAAAATAGTTTAATTAACAGTCCCATAAAATTTCAAAACGTTATCTTGTTTGGTTCTTAAGATATTACGTATCTGGTAAAGAGTTTCTTCCGAAAACATAGTTTTGAAAAAAAAAACTCATTTAAAGTTTTATCTTACTGCCTTTTTGAGCATAGAGTGATGTTTTTGTAAAATTCCCATAACATTATTTCTATTTTGGGTAAAAAAAAAAGTAAAACTGTTTTGGAAAAAAAATGTTCAAACTATAAGATAATAAATGCTTTATGTAGACGAAAAAAGACATTTTCAAGGTAGGAAGTCACCTTAACACATCTTCGACATTACATGAGTGTGCGCATTTTAACTTATGTCGCACCCTAAGGGAAGACGAGGGCTGTTGGTGACCAGCCACAAAATTTTGTTTTATGGTCAAGTGAGGAGGATGACTCCTTAGATCAGTGCTTTTCAAAGTTGCGATTCTCGCGACCCAATATTCAATCATTATTTTCATCGCCCCCATACAATAACAATGTACTGAATTCAATACTATACTTTGACGCTAAAACTACGATACGACTTTAACCTCTTAAGCCCCTCCCGAGTATATAAACGTCTCTCTAAGCCAAAGCCTTTATTTCTCCAGACGTATATATACGTCTTTCCGAAGTAGAATTTTTCTGTGCACTGGTATCCGTAAAATTATTCCAAAACTTTGGAATGCAATAAAAGGACCTTGACAATGTTTGCGAAGGATTTACTTATTCCAGATTATTTTTGCTCCTTTATTCCTCCACCCTCCCCCAATACATCACATACGCGTGTCTACGTGGAAAACGGTTGGCATTTGGAAGCGAATCACGAAACTTATGATCGGCAGTCAAGGTTTAATTATAAACCGCACAAAAATTATCAAGATAAGTGCTAATTTTTGTTATAAATTATATATATGACAAACCAATGGGGGCATTGGTAATTAATAAACTTATTTTTAACTTAGAATTGTTTAATTAATTATAAAATACATTGCACAGCTCTGATATATTTATAAGTGTAATACATCAGTGTAAATGTGTATTTTATTTCTTATTATGTCAGAATGTATTTTGTTTGTTAACTTTCAATAAATTAATAATTTTTTAAATAATCTTTTGTTCTCGACTTTTCAATAGGCTCGCGCCCCCTTGTAGAGTTCTCACGCCCCCCAAGGGGGCGCACCCCACAGTTTGAGAAACACTGCCTTAGATGGCATTTGATCTCCGAAGTACAACACCACGTCAACTCGAGGACTTCTAAGCCTTCTGACTATTGCGAAAAACAATGGTAGTGTGATATTTATTAATTTATATTTTTGTTAATTTACGTCACACAATGAAGTACAGTATATACATTGAAGTTATTAAAAATATTGTTTAGATCAAGGATACTCAACCTTTTTTTTTCTGCTGGCCCACATACACATGTCAGCTATTTCACGCGGGTCACATACATTTGTTAGTTATTTCACACGGGCCACAACCTGAGGATAAATGGGGGAGGGGGGAGAAATGCTTTAAGACCAATATAACATTGGAAAATTAAAATAAGGAAAATTGTTCAAAATATTATATAATTCCTGTTTTGCTTTGTTTTAGTTATAATTTTTTATATTTTTTTATTTTTGTCACTAACACCAAATTCGAAGCATTTAAGAAACACTCCTTCCCATTTTCTGCATCAGTAAAAAGGTTCATATAATTTCCAATAATATAACAAACTTTATAGGATATCTTTGTTACTCCTGTGATATTAACACTAGCAAAACACTTTGTTGTCGCAAAGATTATTCAAGAAAGCCTATTTACCACCTCTTGCAAGAGATCTTCGAAGGAAAAGTGTCATTAAATGATTCCTGTTTATTGGTACTTTTTTTAAATACAGCACTTTCGTGACAAATCAAACAATTATTGATTCATGTTTGTTTTTCAATACATAATAGTCAACATCCCAATCGTCTTGAAACGATATGTTTTCTTCGACTATTTTTCACTTGCAAGGTATGAAAGACAGTTAAAAATATGTTCCACCCATAAAATGGTCACTACTCCACTGTTGTGTGTTATCACTAACCGTAACCGCTCCAAGCAGAAAAAGAATATCAATTCGTACCGTGCGACACCGAGAGCAAAAGCTATAATTGATTTCATGGCAAAGAATTTCCCACAAAGAGCAATGACCCATGACCGGGCCATTTAAAAAGGCTCGGTGGGCCGCAGGTTGAATATCGCTGGCTTAGATCGTTAGAGTCCCGAATCGATGTTGGTGCGGGAGGAGATCACATCGATTATCAGCGAAGTTTTCAAAATATATTCCTTCTACCTTCTCTAGAGTCTCGGGATGGTAGCGGTCAGCCTCTTTATCCTCGAGTTACATCCGTCTCGAGAGCGGAGTAGGGGTTTTTTTCAAGGTGACAATGGCTGCCGGGGCTATGATCAAAGACAAAACCTCGCAATATTTTAAGGAATTTGTGTATAGAAACGGGGTGCATGTGTGCATCGTATCCACAAAAAAGAAGCCGACTTTCAGCTGTGTGACGGTAAATCGTTACAGCCTTGGCAGAGTTAACATGCATCAGTCCTATTACTCAATGACACTAGGACTCGAACTCATGACACCCCGGCCACAAGCCTGTGACCATGCGACTGCCGAAGACATTACATTCATTATGTGTATCGTACATTCAAACTTATTGAATAATTTATATGAAGAGAAAATTTTCTATTGTCATTTAAGACATATTTCAAAACTAAGAGTTTTTGTAGCTTCGAACTCTAAGGAGTGCTATAATATACTTCAGTAAATTCATCTGTTAACTTTTTTTTTAGATTTATACTCCCTGTTCAAAAACAACACTTTTTAAACTCTCTGTATCTCTTACAAACCGTTACTTGAATAAACAATTTATTTGAAGATGAAAATTATAAAACAAAAGATTTTTCTGGATAAAATAGTTTTTTTTTATTGAAAACTATGTTGGAACAATGTAAAATGTTTGTTAAAAATATGTTTTAAGACACGGGATATATACTATATTATAATATATATATATATATATATATATATATATATATATATATATATATATATATATATATATATTACATTATATAAGACAATATTGTATAATGTAAGAACGTTAAAAGAAATCTAATCGAGACAAAAATTTCTTTCCTTTATTTTAAAATGCTTAAATTGTGTTACGGATAGCGAAATATTTATAAGAATCCTTTTATACCCTTTATGAGAGAAAACATGATCTTTCTTAAAATGAATTATAATACATACTAACACTTTCACTTCATCAATTGTAGTTTTCTTAAGTAACAGACATTTTAAAGAAAGTATATTTTCTATGTGTGTGAATAGAGGAATACTTTATAAAAATTCTGAGAAAATGCTTTTAGAAAATCCTTTTTGAAATTATTGGTTAAATATTTATTAAGTTTCCCTTGTATTTATCTACTCATTCAAGTCAAATTTGATGAGTAATTAAATATTTTTAAGACAAATCAGAAATTATAACAGTCTAGATATTCAAATATTTTAAGGGGAGTGAATTCGTTATTTTTAAAAAGACAGTTTAAGTAAATGATATTCCACATGTGTGAGAGTTAATGTAGAAGTTTTAGTATAATATTGGAAAAATAGATAGTTAACAATGAAAAAACAGTTCGATTTGAAATAATTTTTGAAAAAAGTATAATTTTTTCTAAAGAAATTTACTCTTACTTAAATACTCCATGTAGCCCCATATCTTTAAATTTTGAAGTATTTCTGATTGGAATTATTGGGCGAAAATATATTTAAGGTACTCACACAAATATCTAAATTGTATCTACGAGGAGCATAACACAGTAAAAAAATTAAATAAATTTAATAATTAATTTCCTTATCTGATTAATTTAATTAAAGTTTAAAAATATTGGTTCTAAACTATAGATAGATTTATTTATTTTTCGCCAATGCTACGGTTGTGAAACAAAAAGAGGGGCGTTAGCTACTGAGCTCCTAATTTTTAATCACTATTATGTGACTGGGATAAAACTCATTTCTCAAACTTCCACACCCTGCTAATGTGAATGCACGCTGATTTTGAGCCTCGATTCATTAAAGTGCAGTAGTCTTTCTATTCGAAGCCCAGATGCTCAGAGATAGCGTATCGCGATTCCACACCACAGTTGCATGGCTTGAATCCCCAGCTGGGTAAAGGTCGACTCAGCCTTTCATCCTTTTAGTGGGTCGATAAATGAGTACCAAGTTTGCTTGGGAAATAAACATTGGGAGTTTCACGTCAGATTGATCCCCTGAGCGAAACACCTCCTCATACACCTCAGCGCACAGGGTCACGTACACTGAGATGGGCACAGTAGATAACTTTAATTACAGATTGATTGATTGTTTATTAACCCCTTAACTGCCGCTTAAAAGTTACGCGATTCGTTCCCCAATGCCAACTATTTTCACATAGGCGTGCTCATGCGGTGTATCGGGGGAGGGGGCGACACAAACGAGGAAATATTTTTTTGAAATAAGTAAATCCTTCGGAATCACTGCCAAGGTCATTTTATTGCATTCCAAAGTCTTCGGGATAGTCTTACTTATAGCAGCTCAAAGAAAAGAATCATAATTCGGGAGGACGTATATATACGTCCAGACACTTGACGTACGGGTTAACTGAGACGGGGGATATCTATGTCAATGCTAATTAAAGAGTGAATGTCGTACTCAGAAGTAATTCGAGGACTATACGTGTTGGATCTCGTAATTTTGAACCATGGTCAAGTAATGAGGACGACAGCACTATAGTTATGGAATTAATATATACAGAGCATTTTATTTCAGAAATTTAATGAGAGATAAAACGTATTTTGAGTTTATTTCTTTTATACTATGTCGATTAAAATGGATACCAACTCAAATTAAACAAGTGAGTTATTTTTTCATCATATTAGAATCACAGTATTTATTCGAATCTAAGCCGCACTATTTTTCCGGTGTTAATGCTACTAAAAATCAGGTGCGGCTTAGAATCGCAGGCAAAACATCTGTTGGAAGGGGGAAACATAGTTTCCACCCGTTTTAAAAAGGAAAAGGTTAACCATCCATTCTGGCCACTTGCATCGATGATTTATCCCATTCTGTAGTTAATCTTCAATATCCAGTCTATCCTAAGCATCGTAGTCTATCCGTATTTAACACATTCACTGCCAGTAAAATTGTTATATCCATCCATCCTCAGATGCCGAATTACAATAAAGCAGTGTTTCTCAAACTGTGGGGCGCGCTTCCCTGGGGGGCACGATAAACTCACAAGGGGGGCGCGAGCATATCGAAAATAAAAGATTAAAAAAATTTATTTACTGGAATGAAGTAAAACAAAATACTTTCTGATATAATAAAAAAATACACATTTACACTGATATAATTTATATATCTGCGATATTACGTCATAAAAAATTAAAGCTCCTACTTCTATTACGGTTTCTTTTCAAACCAAAATGAGAAAAAACAAAACCCAGACCCATAATCGAAAAAAAAATTTAGGAAGATAAAAAACTCATCAGTTATATTATTGTCATCAGCTGTAGGCAGCAGAATGTAGTTGCTGCGGTTTGACCTTCGAACTTACTTGTACGGTTAGTTACTTCCCTGCTTTTATGTATTTGTTTTTTCTTTTAGGGAAATTGCAAATAAACTATTTCTGCTGCGATTTTTTCCTTGTAAAATATTTTTATGATTTTTGGAAAAGCACAGAGAGCTCTTTGAAGGATTACTTGGCCAAGATTTATTTCTATGAGTTATTCCCAAGCATATAAAAAAGCATAATGAAAAACGTTTTACATAATTTTTTTGAACATTAATATTGTAATGAATACCCTTTTATTCCGGAGCTGTCACGCCGAGCACAGAGTGCACGAAATCGGTAGTTCTGGCAAAACTGTTTAATTGTTACCAATGGCTCTGACACTATCCTCCTGTTTCACAGTCTTAACGTGTGAACTAAAATATATTTGTCACATATCTTCCTCTTTTTTGGGAGTGACAAACGTGTGTTTACAATCTTAAGGTACTTGTTTTGACTGAGTTCCAAGTGTGATAACTTTTTTTCCGAAATATTTTCACTGTTCTTGAAAGTAGGTGAGTATATATTCTCTTAATTAAATTATTCACTGGAATTACGATTTTTATTGTGTACTATAAAAATAATTATTAAAAAAAAGATTGGGGTGGCTCAATAACCCCACTCGACCATTAGTATCGAGTGCGTGCCTGCTCCAGGTTTAAAACATGTTGAAGAGTCTTTTCACTTTAAATATTAAAAATAATACAATTATTTTTCATCGGAATTTTATATTATTGTTATTATTCAACATCAATTCTAAATGCTAATTCTGTGAGGCTTAAAATTACAGTTCGCTTTAAACTAATTATACTTTGAGCAATCATTTAAAAAAATCATTTTACATTTTTGTAAACATTGTCGCGCACCTGGCTTTACTCTCCTTAAAATTCAGTGATTATATCAATAATGTTTTATTTTCTTATAAATGAACTCGTGCAAAGATCGGGTACTTCAGCCGGTATACTTTTAATGTATCAGTGCTGCACAGAGTATTTTATAACTAATTAATTAATGCTAAGTTAAGAACAAGTTTTTTAAGTATTAGCGACTTCCATGGGCTTGTCTTACAGAGCAAATTTTTCATAGGAATGCTTATGATTAGAAATTGACCCACTGAGTTCTTTCTAAAAAAAGCTGATATCTATATTTTGTCTTCTAAGCAGCCACCGCATTTTGCAATATGTTCCAGTTTAAAAATTAGAGAAAGGAAAAATAAAACATAATAATTATCCTATTACTTAATATTTTTTTTTGCTTAAAAGCAACATATACAAAATTTAATACTTATGTCATGAATTTGTACGGTATATAATTAAGATTATTGCTTTAGCGTAAAAAAAATGCATTATTATTGCATTCAGTACATTATTAATGTATAAGGAGGGCGCGATAAAAATTGTGATTGATAAGGGGGGCGCCAGTATTGAAAGTTTGAGGAGCACTGCAATAAAGCATTAAACTTATCATAGTTGATCGTCGTGCGAGAGCGGCACCGGCATACGAAGTAGCACTGTGCCAGTTCGTCAGTGACAGCGATCGTGTTAAGAATAATTTTTGTATGCGCTTTCTTTAAATCACCTAAACAACACAGATATCTGTAATACTCGTAGTATCAAGATAAGTTCACTACGACGCAAGTATGAAAGGGGAGGAATTTTTTATTCAGAAAAAAATTGAAACAGAGGGAAGGCCTGTGAAAGTTTAACACGGATGAAACAGATAGAAGTCGATGGTGTAAATAAAATGATATAATTTTTCCTTATAAATGTTCAACAGTCTCTTTAATAAATTTTTTACATTCTTCTATAATACGTTCTTCTTAATATTGCAGAACAAATGCATTGGATGGCATGGAAGACGACACCGTGAGGGAAATTGGCTACAGCGGCATAAATTCCGAAGTCAGCTGTGACAATGGGAGTGATGAATCATTTTCGAAACAGGATGCTAACAGTTAAAGTAGATATAGATTGATCTATGTATTTGAAAGTTTTTAATAGTGGCAAAATAAATAAATTATTAATTTCCTAGTATTTCTACCATTATTTTTTCCCGCTAACGTTACAGGAATTTTATTGGCACACAAAACTGTCAAGTCTTATTCAAGTTATTGTAGTTTTATGGTCCTTTGATGATCGACAAATAGCATGTTGAACTTTTTCTTGTCTGTGTTTTTTTGACGCGACGTAGTGTGTCTTGTGCTATACTTCTGGCTTTACATCTTTCTTGGTGGAGTTCTTTTGGTAGCATTTAAAATCTTTTCTTTTAAATGAAACGTTTCATGTGTGTGAGTGTGTTTTCATCACTCTTCTTGAATTTACTTTCATTATCATGATTAACATGTGTTATTTCAACTTCCATTAATAGAGATCGCAAATGCCCATTTGTTTTTTATATATTCTGCTCGTTTACATTTATAAACCACAATTAGTCGTACAACAGGGCAATCAAAACATTTTTAGTCGTTTGCAGAGGAAAAATGTAGCATGTTCATAGAAAATATTTTGGAACAAAAGTGGTCGCGTGGTGGACTCAGTCACCCCAAGTACCTTAAGGTTGTAAAAAACAGTTCTCACTCCCACAAAAAAAAAAGGGAGATATGTGACAAATACATTTTAGTTCCCATGAAGACTGTCGTATAGCAGGATAGTATAAATGACATTGGTAACAAATAAGCAGTTTTTTCCCAGAATTAACAATTTCGAGGGCCTGTGGTGACTATGTGCCCCGCGCACCCACTGCCGGTATTAACGAATCCGCAATAAAATTTAAAAATACGGATATAAGTTTTTTAAAAAGAAATAAAGGGGAACATATATTCTTCGTAATAATAAATATTAAATACGGCAAACTTTTTCTGAATACACATCCAATTATGTCTAGTTTATATGTATCAAACAACATTTTAAGTAAAAATAAGAGTGTACATTATCGAAACAGTTTTCGTTTGGAAAAAAAATATGCGTAATTGTTTTTGCTATACATTCTAGGATATATGCTGAAAAACAATAATAATCTCCAAAGGAAAATAAAGTGATCAGCATGATGAAATCATTAGCTCAATTTACAGATTCTCTCGGTTTAATATTGTAACAACAATGATAGCTAATAACTGTTACTATATGTTATCACAGACACTGTTTCTGCTATTATTAATAGCCTTGATTCCAATATACGATAAAACAGACGAAATATCCCAAAGGAATTCGATAACTATGATAAGATTGAGACCGTTCTCATTCTTCCATTTGCGACTTTCATTTTTGTATCATTAGCAGCTATTATTTTTTACTTTGTTACCTCCCAATCTAATATTCTACAATTTAGCTTATTTATCAATATTGCTCCATAAGACTTTCTCATATAAACATGTTTTCCTATGTAATCTCAATTTCAAACATAGCCACACGCACTATGTGTGTGTGAATTAATTTATAGCTAAGCCAAGAATATCTAAAACTTGTTTTCTTTAATATTGAATTTGATTTTTATTAAAAGATGATAGAAATACGTTTATTTATTCTCTCTTGCGCTCCTTTGCGGTTGAGGTTTTTCAGCGGATAGGATTCCAAACAATTTTGTGTATATTCGAATTCAAGAGACAGAAAACATGAAAAATATATTCCTTTATACGCTTTTTTTAAAATCACGATTCCGAACGAAACCCTAGTCGCTCTAATACACACACACAATAAAATTATATCTAAATATTTTATTAATACCGAATTGATTTAATATTTTAACATTTCATGATTCATAAATTAAAATTTATTAAAACCGAACTATTTTTGCATGGAGTTTTTATAAGTAAAAATCCTATAAATTTGTTTCTTTAATTCTATTTACAGAATTCTATTTCTGTTCTATTTATTTAATTCTATTTCTGTTACATGAACATATACAAAATCGATTCTTGATGGATTTTTAAGAAAGTTTTTTTTTTTTTTACTTTTTCTCCTTTTTTGGTATCCACGTTATTAATAGTCCTGCACTAACATTGTTGGTGACTTAAATAAAAATAAATTGTATACTACAGGAAACCCATCCATTTCCTAATATCATTCAGAATCATTCATCTCCGAACATAATTCCAAACGATTCCTTTCGTAATACCCCAGCAGTCCTCCATTCATTACATCTGCCATTCTGCATCTTAACGATGACTCATGAATCTTACTTTCCGACCCCACAGGATTCCAAAACCAGTAACTTTTCACTCAAAGACATTAAATGAATACTAGACGACCCTGACGAAACGATTTAGTTTTCCTTCTTGCCAATTACCTCCCGGCTACTACCAGGGATCGCAGCGCATGACACACCATATTTTTATTTTGAAAAGTCCAGCCTTCCCCGTCCCCCCTGCCATCAAAATCAACCATTTAACCAAGTCTCTGTTACTTAACTGCAGCTGTAAAGAGCTCTTATTTTCTTGTTACGATGCCTAAATGGTAGGAATTTAGATAATTGTGCCCACTGGTGGTCCTCACTCGAAATTATGTCTTCATTACACGCTGGATGTTATGGTTTTTTGAGATGGTTGGGGAACTTTTGTAGATTCTCCTCCAGAAGCTTTACGACTGAATGTATTGACATAGACGGGGGCTTGTAATAACGGAATTACTTTTCAGTTACTTCGCTTGTTGAGTAGCAATTGAAGAAAAATATGTTATGCCGTTAATTTATTTCCTTAAGGCATGTTTTCCATTTTTCATTATGGTTTATGGATGTCATACGGGTACTTTTTCGAAGCAAACGAATTGCGAGGTTGCTAATATAGATTGAATGCTGATGTAGGAACAGTAATCATTCACTTCCTTGCCAAGACATATTTAAAAAATCAGTTAAATAAATAAGCAGAAATATAATAATAAAAGTATGCAATAAATAGTAATAAAAGTATAATAATAAAAGTATGCATTGAAAAATCATTATTATTATTTTAAGAAGAATTTCATAATTTTATGTATTAGGCATCTATAATTTACCATTTTGAATTTTATGTTAAGTAACTGTATTTACTTTTTGAATATTTCTTTTTTAATTTTAAATATTACTTTAATGTATATGTTAATATTTAAAATAACACTTGTAAATCTGTAAACTATTTCATTGTAACTTTGTGTATGGCGGGTTCTATCAGCGAAATTTCTACTAAACCTCTTGGGGAACCTATTCCTTATAACTGTGATTTTAGTTAAAAAAACCACTTTAAGTAGAAATGAATTGATTTTATACTAATACAAATGCTATTTAACCCTGTCGTTGGGGTGTATGAGGTTAAACGGGAAATCTCGAAATAGTAGAAAGTTATTTGTGTCTAGGAAGTTGTGAAGCGGGCTGAAGTTAATATTCATCTTCGTATCGCCACGGAGTAGTAAAAAGAAATAAAAGTGATTTTGTAGCAAGCTGTGTCGTAATGCGAGAAGGAGTTATCTAAGGAACTGCGAGTGGAGATAAGTCTTTTTGAATAATCTCATAAGTCAAATGAAAAATATGGATTTAAGATTTTTCCTAAAGTTAAGGAATAAGTTGCAAATTGTTCACAAAGTGTTAGATCTAAAATAAAAGTAACTATTTTTTTAAAAACATGTCTGCTTCTCCGAACCCTCTTACACTTGCAACCTCTAGGTTGCGACAGATTTTTTGCTTTGCCATATTCGCAGCGGTCCGAATATTGATATTAGTAAACTTGCAACGTTTGTTCTGTAGAGCAGTGCTTCTCAAACTTTCAATACTGGCGCCCCCCTTTTCGATCACAATTTTTATCGCGCCCCCCTTATACATTAATAATGTACTGAATGCAATAATAATGAACTTCGATGCTAAAGCTACAAAAGGTGATCGTAATTATAAACCATACAAATTAGTAACATAAGTATTAAATTTTGTAAACTACTTTTAAGTAATAAATAAATAAATAAATAAAATAATAGGATAATTATTATGTGTGTTATTTTTCCTTTCTCTAACTTTTAAATTGAACATATTGCAAAATACGGTGGCTGCTTAGAAGACAAAATATAGATATTTGCTAAATATAGAAAAAGAACTCAGAGGGTCAATTTCTAATCATAAGCATTCCTTATAAAAACTTTGTTTTGCAAGACAAGCCCATGGAAGTCGTTAATACTTATTAAACTTGTTCTTAATTTAGTATTAATTAATTAGTTATAAACTACTATGGAGCACTGGTACATTAAAAGCATACCGGCTGAAGTACCCGCTTGCACGAGTTCATTTATAAGAAAATAAAACATTATTGAAATTATCGCTGAATTTTGTAAGGAGAGTAAAGCCAAGTGTGCGACAATGTTTACAAAAATGTAAAATGATTTTTTTAAATGATTGCTCAAAGTATAATTAGTTTAAAGCGAACTATAATTTTAAGCCTTACAGAATTATCATTTAGAATTGATGTTGAATAATGAACAATAATATAAAATTCAGATGAAGAATAATTGTATTATTTTTAATATTTAAAGCGAAAAGACTTCAACATGTTTTAACCCTGCAGCAGGCGCGCACTCGATACGAATGGTCCAGCGGGGTCATTGAGTCACCCTAATCCTTTTTTTATAATTATTTTTATAGTACACAATAAAAATCGTAATTCCACTGAATAATTTAATTACGAGAAAATATACTTACCTACTTTCAAGGACTTTTCAATTTTTCTTTGGTAACGAATAAACAGTTTTGCCAGAATCAACGATTTCGTAATCTGTGTGTCCCGCGTGACCATTTCCGTGTAAAAAGTGTATTATCGTTATGATAATATATATGTTAAAAATAAAAAAATTTCTAAAACGTTTTTCGTAGTGCTTTATATATTTTAGAATACTCTTAAATATATATATACTCTCCGTGGGTTTCCAAATATCATAAAACTCTTTTCATGGAAAAAAGCGCAACAGAGAAATACATTACTTACAACTTCCCTAAATGAGAAACAAGCACATAAGAGAGGGGTCATAACTAACTGTACCAATAACTTAGAAGGTCAAACAGATTACAGCTATAATGTGCGGTATTTCAAAAATAATGACAGTGATGAATTTTTTATGTTCCTAAATTTTTTCGATTCTGGGTCCGGGATCTATTTTTTCTCTGAATGAGTAGTATGTTAGGATTAAAAAGGAAGCGTAATGAAAAAATCTCTTATCATGGGATTACAGCAAATCAAATAAAAGTTTATTTGTTTGGTTATAGGACCAAAGATAGCTAATTAGATATTGAAGAAGTTTTTATTTTTGATGACTTAATGTCGCACGCGCGCGTCTATAAATTATATCAGAGTAAAAGAGCATTTTTTATTATGTCTGAAAGCATTTTGTTTTAATTCATTCCAGTAAATTAAATATTTTTAAATCTTTTATTTTCGATATGTTCGCGCCCCCTTGTAAGGTTATCGCGCCCCCAGGGGCGCGCCCCACAGTTTGAGAAACACTGCTGTAGAGGCAACTAACCTATCGAATAGAAAGTGTTTTGTTAATTGTAATGCAATTTTACTATTTTAAACGCTAAAAGACCAAACATATATTACACTAAAAATCAAAATTCTCTAACCACTACCAATATTATTTTTAATTGCATTTTCTTATAGCTCAAAATATTTAATGTGTGCTAGTTTATTCTTCTGATCTCTTTTTTATAAATTAATAATCAGTACTAGCTATCAATAAAATATTATGTATATAAATCCTCAAGATGAAAAATGACGCTGATTTCGCTTCCTCTAACTACGAATTCATTTCGTCACTGGTAGAAATGGAGAAAATTAATTAAAATAGTTAACAGTTATAAAAACTAAGTGTAAACGACTTATTTTGATTTACCTATATTCTGGCGTATAATGCATACTTTAACGTAAAAATTAAAATCAAAAGTTACGTGGGTGTATTATAATTCGGATATAAAAATGATAGCTTTAAAAATGTAGAGAATATGAACATATACAAGAGTTAGATTCCTACATAAATCTCAATACTGTCTATTTTTTTAAAAATTACATACCTTATGAGTTTTAATTTTTGCATACCATGAACATTTGGTCCTACTAATTTTTTTGCATATTCATGCGAATTTTGTTTCATTTTCATCAACCCTTTTACTCTGATCCATATAAATAATCATTTTCTTTTCCATTTAGAATTTTAGAAGTAATACATTATTCAAAGGATATTTTAATTATATCAGATTCAATTTCATTCCATGATTTTATCTATACACTATCTATAGCATTATCTATTAATGTTTTATCTTCTATTTGATTAGGAAATAGATGGCGCACTTTCAAAGACAGTGCTGTGCAATTCCATCCTCAATAGTTCGGGAGTGATGCGTATGAGAGAAGAGAGGACAGTATGAGAGTAAATGTTTGTGAGGGGTTATTATAGGATTTGCGGCTCTCTCTCTCTCTCTCTCTCTCTTAAGCTTTAGCAGCTGAAAAATAAAGTAACTGGTTGTTATATTCAAGAGGAGTTAATTTTAGATAGTGACGGCATCACACACACAACTACGCTATTAAATTGCAACGAATTACTTTTCAAATGCCTGATTTTACCAGTAATGAATTTAATTTTCATTATAATTCATAAGGATAGTAAATTTCTTGAATAATTTGTATCGAATTATAGTAAAACTTATTCAAAAATTAAGTACTTTTTTATGAATTGAAAGAATTATTATAACAACTTATACGTAATCAGGTTTTCAAGAAAGAATTGAAATCAATTAAATTATTAAAAACTTTACGTTCATTATATGTATTTACATCCAGAACTGCTTCTTCTTCATTTGGCTTCTTCTTGACACGTTGACTTTTCCCCCAATTTAAATGTTAAAGATGACTTCGCCAATCTAGTAACCTTACAACCAAACATAATCGTAGTGGGTTTCCAAGTATTATCTGTATAAGAAATATGCATTCGATCGTGTATATTTGTATATTTGATGTTTTATTAATATATATATATAATATATTGCGCTTAAAAATTATATCATTTGTCGGCAACTGATACTTATTTTACTAAAATTTTAGTTTCAAAATTACGAGACGAAGTAACAGCAAGTTTATTCAGAGAATTTGATTAGACCCACATTTTGAAGGATGTTCATTCATCCCTTCTGCATCTCAATAGCACAAAAGCTTATTTAGTCATGACTTCTGTAAATATTGCACGATAATTAAAAAGCAATATTCTTCCTCATAAATATTATTTTATATTCATGATATTATAGTATTCAATTGTGTCATTCACGTAATAATAAATGACTCATGACTATATTTCAAATTTCTTTATTGTATTGAAAAGCATTTCTCATTAATAGAATTTTTCATTGGGGTCACAAAGCAAGAATCACTAAGGCAAAAGAGAACCTATAAGCAATTTGAATGAATTTCGATTTCGCCGAAAGCTATTTCCATTCTAAATTATTTCAGTGATGAAATATGGGTGAAAATATTCCTATTGGTTCAATATTCCATTCATCCACCTGAAAATTAAACAAATCCCTTACCGAACCTTTTATCAATATTTATACAAGTTATACAGAAAAAATAAAAGAACGTTATTCTCTCCTGGGAGTTTTAAACTCAGTCTTGTGTTTTATTAAGTGTGGAGAAAAAAAATCAATATGAAAAAAGAAAGATTTATGAATAAAAGACAATTCTTTTCTTCTAAATTTTGTATTGGTTTTAATGTTTCAATAATATTTGCTGCCCTGAAATCAGTATCGTTAACTTGTTCCTTATGCGCATATTTTTCAAGATCTTTTAATCTCAATTCTTAATTATATACCAGTATTCTTAGTTGTATAACTAGAATCAAAATGTGTCTTGCAATTGAAAATTTTGATTTACTTTTGGAATTATAATTTCATAAAAATATACCTTTACATGCTTAAGGTATCTGACTGATTGTGACAACTTTCTTTAAAAAAATGAAGATCTGGGGGATTTTTTTTTTAGATTTGTTTAGTACATTTTAAGAAAAAAGGGCTAAAATTAAGACGAGAAAAATAAATTAATACTACTAAAACAGGAAAAAAATGGGTAAAAATTGACAAAAAATGACATAAACGAAGAAAATAGTAAATGAACACAAATTCTTATTTTTTTTTTAAATTTTGACGTATTACTTTGCTATTCCTTTTAGAAATGACCTTCAGGATAAGAGATACTTTAATTTTTGCAAAAACTAGAGCACTTTATCTTAGTTATTATATGGAATTGATTAAAAAAACTGTGATTATAATCACATAAAGAAGTGTAAATTTTGTAAAAAAACAGTGATTAATATATCTGAAGCTTAAAACACTTCCACTGTTATACAGAATATAGATAAAAATTTCAGCAAACTATTTTAAAAACTTTTTCTTCAATCGCTGTCTCCGTTTGAGCTTTCCGAAGAAGACACATTTCGAGTAAAAGGCATTTAAAAGTTTGACATCTTATGTAAAGTAATGGCCTTTGCTTTTACTAAAACGTAGTTTTTATCCTAGTGCAGGGATGGCGAACCATTGGCACGCGTGCCACACGTGAAGCAATATTTTGGGTACCCCAGCGATCAAAATGGTTTGCATTTTATTTCAAAATAACAAAGTTCACCATGAAGTATTACGAACAAATGCGAGTGATCAGTCACGGGGTGGCAGGAAGCACACTCGTTTGTGATTGTCTTGCCTTAGTTATGTCGTGGAATACAATTGATAAGTTTGTCTGTGCATAGCGTAGTCGATTTCATTGACACAACTGTATTTTTAAGTTTATTTGTATTATACTTGTGATTTTTAAATGTTATTTAACATGGCTAGTTCAGCAAAATAAATAAAGAAGTAAAAAGGGCAAGTTAGTAAGTGTAACAGAGAATTTCAAATTTGGTGAATCCAGAAATATGGTATTATTAGTAAAGGCAAGAAAAGTGGTGTGTGTTTTATGTTCTGGAGTAAGTGGTATGCAGAATATCGTCTGTATAAAACGGCATCCGCAAATCCTGTTGTCAAAAAAAGTGAACCACAGCAAAAATAATCAATTGCTTAAACACCGATTGGAAGATGACTCCTACTGAGCATGCATTCTACTAAAAGTAATATCTTACAATACTAATATGTCCTTTGTCATCCACACACACACAATTCGCAACAATGGAACTCACACTAATGCTATTTTTATTTGAATTACACGAATAACAAAAACATTTACAATTATACAGTTCAAAAGGTATTTTTTTCCGTTGTAAATAAAGAGTTTGTGTTCTTAGTATTTAGTTTTTTATTATTTGCTCAATAATCATTTGGCGGCACGTCTAAACCTCATTAACCATTTCTTTGGAAAAAATGGCACGTTAATCCCTAAAGTTTCGCCACCACTGTCCTAGTGAGTAGAAAAAAAAAAAAAAAACTTGGTATTTTTATAAAGCTAATAAGATGGCCTATAAAATAAAATCATAAGAAATTTGACAAAATTTACAATTTTAGGATAGTCGGATACCTTATATATATATATATATATAAAGTTTTAAAGTCTGTATTATATTATATTTTTTAAGTTTTAAATATATTATTTTTTTAAGTTTTGCATTTAAATCGCATTGTTGTGGAAAAATAGATCTCTCTCTCTTTCTTCCTTTCTCTTTCTCTTTCTCTATGTATATAATGTACAATACAGATGGGGATTACAAAAAACATTTGGATGATATATTACTCTCTAGTAAATGTTCCATCTACAAATTTGTTCCGACAGAACAAAATGTGCATCGCAAATATAAAATATACACTCAAGAATGTCGTGAAAAACAATAAATTACTGTGACAAAATATCTAACATTTCAAATAATAGTTCCTACATGACGTCGTTGAAATGCATTCGCCATAGAGGAAAAACTTAGAACAGAATTGGAATTACATTTGTAGATTTTGCGCGATAATTAATTTTTAGTTTATTCACTTAATGGGAATTAACCACAGCCTTATCTCCTAAAAACTACCACATTCGTGTTTTTAAAGCAAAATAATACAATGTTGCATCATCCACTTATTCCGACCAACCACACAAGTCTCTAACGCAAATCGTATGCTTCTAAAAGCTTCCAGCTAAGGAAGCCTATAAAAGAGATCTCCAGAACGACGAAACTGCTCCCAGAAGATCATAAAAGCAACTAGATACATGAGGAATGACGACATCCGGAAAGCCATTAAAATCAATAGTTTTAAATTTCACATCCAAAAAGTTGCAAACAATTTCTTTAACTTTTTAGTATATACCAATAATGTCAATATGCTAAATCTGAATTACAATCCAAATGATACTACTAAAAGACCGAGAAGAATTCTACTCGATTCCTACGACCCAACATAATATTAATTTTCAGTGCAATTTTATTTGCACACCCTCTCTGCTAAATTTAATTTTAATTCTTAACTTTTCAGTTTGTCATTTTTTTTCTGTCGTTTTCCTCACATCTAGATCTGCCCCTCCCCTTTAGTCTTAAATTTCTTTTCTAGAGATTTGAGCAGCCAATGAGTCATTTTCCTCACACGCCAAGATCCAATCAGAGGATGACCACTCAGCTCTCCTCCATGCAACCGAAAACTTCAAGAACTTGAAACTTTTCTGAACGATTGGCTTGACCAATCAGAAGCTTTCGTCTCTCAGCATGAAAACTTTCACAATCGCTCTACATCTACATATCAAATATGGGATGGAGGCTCGGTTCGCGAGCCATATACCCTGTAACAGCATCGTAGTCAACGAAAATGCTTTTCGAACCACACGTGTTTTTGTTTTGAATGTGTGTGTGTGCGTGCAGCTGCTTTATCTATTTGTTCTTCAATAAAATGTGGGTTTTAAAATACAAAGACGCCTCAATCCTTTAACGCCTGCAACAAATTAACAAATTCCTAGATTAAAATGCCTCGAGTCAAGTGAAATCATTTCATATATATATACATTGTATATATGAATAGAAACTGTGATGAAACTTTAGATTGAATTTTATTTATCCAGAATATTTATATTGTTACCCCTCAGCATGAATTTTGTGAAAAAAATTTAAAACAAAAAACAATACTCCAATAAGATACATACCCACACAGTTACACTGGAATTTCCCCTCAGGAAACAAGTCAACTTTTAAGTCTTTCATTCCACTCATTTTTTTCCAAAAGTAATCTCCGTTATTTTATTGGACGTTTAAAAATAAATGTGTAATATCGTATTATACAATTCTCGAATAGCATTGAAATTCAATATATTTTTTAACCTTCCCGGTACCCTAGGCACTTCAAATTGTTACGCTCACCCCAATGTTTTTAGAGCCGCCCCCTTTCCCTTTTCCTTCAGCTCTTACCTTACCAGTTTTGGTTTAGAAAAGATTTTCTCTTAAATCTCTTACTCTTTTCTCTTTCTTTGTTTTTACTGTTCAAAGAATCTTTCCACTATCCACCATTTATGAATCATCCGTGTCATGGACTGGTGACCGTAAAGAAAGGATAATGGCATGGTTTGGCCACTTTTGCTCATTTCTTACATTGCGACAACATAGACCACCCACCCTTTTGTAAATTAGTGCACTAAATTAATGGAATCGTTTGCAATCACAATATAGAATATACATAATAGTATAAGCTGTTTTCGATTTGTTCATTATTATCTTTTTCATCGCTTATTGCTGCACTATCTTTTACTTTTAGACATCCTTATTCTTTTCTCTGTCACTGTCATTGTACTTGTACAACAAATGTTTTTTCGAGCTTTGTTGTTATTGATAAGGCTAATCCTCAGTCTATCTGTCGGAGTCAGACAAGACTCAAAAGACTATTGACCCTTAAGAAGTCCAATACCAGGAGGGGAGAGGGAAAAAGGTCCTCCCTCGAAAGTCCCAAGCAGTCCAAGATGTGATCGGGAGAGGCTTGCTGAGTCTTGCACTTGGTGCAAACAGCAAAAGTCTGCCTGCCTCCACAAAAGGAAATACTCATTATGTGGCCTATTTTCAGTCTAGAGATTACAGTCTGAGAGGCTCTGCCACATTGAAGTAGGTATGGGGATCCTGGATGTTTGCTTTGATACCAGTGATGATTGGGCGGGGGGTTCTCCACTCCTTTAAAATTTCAGATTTAACCCTAGATTGATGTTCAGAGTAGGTGAGTGTTGAAGAGATTGGTGGAGAAGCATTACAACCATCTTTAGCCAGGAGACCCGCTTGTCCGTTTCCTAAGATGTTAACATGGGATGGAATCCACTGAAATGAACATCATGGGACTCTGATATTTGTCGAAGTTTTTGAAGTATGCAAACGCTAGCTTTGTCTCCGACTGTGATCCAGTTATAAAGACGTTAGTCTCCGAAGTCTTGTTCATTAAGAACTGCCTCAAGGCCGTGCTCTATTGCTACAAGTTCACTTTTAAAGTCGGGGTTAAGGTGGCAAAAAAAGAAGACCTCTCTCCACGTTTCTCAATGTAAATGTCACTCCCTGCTCGATCACTCAGTCTGCTGCCGTCTGTATAGATCTTAAAGGCGTCACTAGGGATTCCATCAATGATCTCCAATGCTAACAGCCTAAGATTATCTGAAATCAACCCCCCTTAACGACAGGAGTATAAAGGTCAAAGTGGAAATGCACTTTTGGAATTCTCTTCGCCGGGCTGAGACAAGACTTTAGAGAGTGAGGTTCAACATCACTAAAAGATAATTGTAGAAGTTCTGTTTGACTGAAGGGGCTATTTTTCTTTATTCTCTGATTATTTCACCAGTTGTTAAGATATAGTGAAGTTTTATTATGTTGGTCATAGCTCTAGAGAGTTTATTGAAGTATTTGGTGAGGTTAGCTCTTCTAATTCTGAATCAGCCCCAAAGAGTACAATTTTTTTAGGGCAGCTTCGCCTCAAACCTGTGATAATTCTAGCAGCGCTGAGTTGGATTTTTTCTAGTTTGTCCAAATTAATATCTAATTCACAGCTAAACATCAGAAAACCATACTCCAGGATTGGCTTTATGAGTGGCATATATGTATTTCTTAAAGTGGTATTTCTTACAGTGACTGCATCAGCTCCCTAGCCTTTGCCTGCAATGTATTTGAGAATTTTTAATCGATGTATACTTATTGAGACAATATGACCAATATGTTTG
This sequence comes from Trichonephila clavipes, assembly GCA_019973935.1. NCBI lineage: Eukaryota > Metazoa > Arthropoda > Arachnida > Araneae > Nephilidae > Trichonephila > Trichonephila clavipes. The sequence continues at coordinate 150,415 of BMAU01020172.1, forward strand.
TTACTAGTCCATTCAGGATCCAAGATGTATCCTAAATATTTAGGATGCTTCTCGTACACAAGGTCTTGATTATCCATCTTTAATTTGGGCTGATGATTGTACAACCTTTTGTTGGTGGTAAAAAACGTGACACTGAAGTTAGAAGAAGTGAAACAGAGCTCAGTCTCTGAAGCAATGACCGATAATGCTGACAGTGCATTATTAAGAGTTGTCTCCATCTCAATCAAATCACTACCAGAGCACCAGAAAATGATATCGTCTACAAACATGCCCAATTTCACTCGAGGGGGAGGCGTTTTCTCTGTGTCTGCTAAAAATAGTGAGAAAATTGTAGGACCAAGGTCAGAATTCTGTGGAACGTCCTGTCGTATCACAACTAGATCCGAAAAGGTCTTGTTAAATTTCACTCTTGTAGGTGTACGATAGAGAATATCCGAAATCACAACAGCAAGGTGCTGCCACGAATGTTGAAAGCGTCATGGAGTTTTATCAACAATTTATGCTTCGAAACTCTATCAAATGCTTTAGTGAGATCTAAGAGAGTAGCAGTTGTGTGGTGAATAGGCTTAAGATTTTGTGCATCTCTGACGCTCTGGCAGAAAAATAGAATTTGGTCAATGAGTACTATGGCCCCTTCTGTAGCCGAACTGTTCCCATGGCAATAAGTTCTTATTATCCAAAAAAGTACTGGATTCTAATCAGAATAATTTTTTCCATTATTTTATAGGCAGTACTAGTCAACGCAGTGGGTCTGAAATCCTTAGGTTCCTAGGTCTTTTTTCCTGCTTTCTTGATAGGAATTATATTTACTCTTTTCCAGTCAGCTAGTAGATGCCCTGTCTTCCAAGACAGATTGACTAAATCAACAAGGCGCTGTTTACCTAGTTGGCCAAGGTTTTCAGGCATTTGGCCGAAAATGCCATCTGGTCCTAGAGATTTAGTCAGGTCTAACATTGCCATTACAAGTAGAAGTTCCGCCGATGTAAAGGCCCTGAACAGCTCCTGGTTGCCTACATCAGAGCTTCGGCAGCCGTGAATGATGTTTTCAGCTTTTTCTTCAATATAGGTATGTTGCCTCTTGTAAAATCCAACTTGCTTGATTCTTGGTAGTAGACTGCAAGTCCATTTGTGATGCTGCTTTATCATCGGGAAAAACCTGGCCTTTATTATCCGTTACGGAGTTCCTCTCCTCACTCTGCTGTTGCTCTCTGTTTATGTCCTTGACAATTCGCCATAATTTTGAGTTGGCTGTCCGGCAGTCCAACTCTCACACATTTCTTTCCATCTAGATCTCTTCAATTGTGTATATAAATCAACTATCAACTTTATCTCTGCATTTATTTTATTGATTTCTGTTCTAAGGTTGAGACTACCTTCTCCCAAGGATCTGTGCTTTGATCATTGCAAAATCATTAATAACATCATTATAACCATTTTCTATGGTAATATCATTTTGAGTGAGTAGCAACTTGAAACTGTTAAGCTTTTCTCTTTCCATAACCATTTAAGTCTTTATTCCTTTTTGGACATAAATACTTCTTTCATGACTTGCTAGGCGGTGGTATGTTCACTACAATTTTAATTTTTTTCTCTTTTTAGCACTACAATTTTTTGTTCCCTTTGTGTGCCTGAGCAGAAAAATGGACCTGTTTCGGAATACTTAGAAAATTCATAAAATAATGATAATAATTCTTTTTAAGGAAAGTGTTATGAAAATTAATGTAGTGTAAAAAATATATATTTTAATAAATTCAAAAATTAAATCTTTTTTTTTTATTTACGAATGCAGATATGAATGTACCCACCATGTTTTATAAAAATAAATGGTAAAAATGAAAAAAATTATTGAAATATTGGTTAGTAATGTTGCTGTGAGATGTAAGGAAAATAAAATAAGAGAGAGAGAGTAAAACAGAATGGTGTACTTTCAGGTGAAATAAGAAACATATATGGTGAATACCTAAAAAGGATCATCTTCAGGTAAGACTTTTAAATCCCTCTAAATAAGAGTTTAGTGACTGGTATAACTGGTCAGAAAAACAAGTTGCTTATCGTTCGGAGAATTTAGCTGTCAGAGCACATAAGTTAAGATATATGGTTAAATAGAAATTATGTATAACTTTTGAAGACTAGACGAAGTCTGGTTTTGGATATATTAATGAATATTTTGAGCTGCTCAGCAGGTTATTGGCGACGGTCTGGGATTAATTATTCAATTTATGATTCCATACCTGAATTTTGATGGAGTTTCACAAACAACATTTTTTTTCCCTCCAAAGTTGCATCTTTTACGAACTGATGAGAGTTATGATCGTATAATTTAAATCATGATTGTATGAATAATTTTTAGATCAGGTAATATGAGGTAAAACCCATAGCTCAAAATGTGTGCCCCTATTTGAATAAAAACTCATTTAAATGCATCCGCAAAAAATAACGAAACATTTTTTAAATGGTCTATTTTAAATATTTATAGGAGTTACGTATGATTTCAGCTAGAAAAATATGGATGATATACTTGATACCGACAATAACTGACTAACCTTCTTTATATATATTTCCATTTCTTTCTGGAAATTTTCATTTGCATCTATCTGGGTTCTTGAACATAAAAAATATTTTTACAAAATGGATCAATTAAGTTTTTAAATGTGACTTTATTAATAAATTCGAACACTACGGTTAAATAACGTTCTATTTTCATTTGAATATAAGAAACTTATCTTTAAAAAAAGTACACAGAAGAAAAAAAAACCTGGCAAAGCTAAAAAATTATCAATATTATAATAAAAAATAATAGTTAAAATAATAAAAATATACTTCATAATGCTAAAGAAGGCCGCGGTAGCCTAGTGGTCAAGATAACGAGATCATAGTAGGCGTGTCATGAGTTCGAGACCAGTGCAATTGAAAACCCGACGTGTCGTGAGACCGATGCACGTTAAATCTTTCGGGGTTTAAACGTCCTCCCGTTGGTGTAGTGTGGTTGTTAGAAGAGAGAGGTAGCAGCTCTGGTGTCGTCCTCGTCACTTGAATATGTTTCCAAATTATGATATCCGTCGCTAATTGCCATCATCCTGCTTTTTGGTGTGATAATAATAAATAAAACTCTTCTTTAAAAAAAATGCCTTTTACTTATTCATAAAATTACTTTTGGCGTAATTTTGCAGAAATATGGCTTATTTTTTTAAAATATAAGTTCTATCAAATAAATGAAATATGTTATGATTCTAGAAATGAGTTTGAAAAAACAAGTACTTATTTGGTAGAAGTTTATATTTCTGTGTTTTACAGTTCGACTTTTTAGCTCCTGAAAAAAAATATAATCAAATTTCATGTAGAAAAGAAAGCTTCCGAGAAATTTCGTGGCTTATAGAAACTTACTCGTAATTGTTATTTCAATTATTGAAGGAAATCTATTGTAATATAGATTTATGATAGGAATTCCTAGCCTCGGAATTTGTGGTTAATATTGAGCAATGTCACTGAATCAGTTATACTACAGTAAAACCACAAGATATGAAAATAGTATCAAAACAGTGTAAAATACTTTTAACAATACACCATAATGACATTTAACACTTTAAGAAGATTAATTGTACACCTCTCATTGACAGTTCCGCAAGTAGGATGTCCTGATTTATTACTGTTTATTTAGTGACGGTGACACTTGCGGTTGCTGGGAAAATTTGACTGAGAAGCTCAATAGAAAATTATAGTTTTTTTTTTTTTTTTTTTTTTGTAATTTCATAGTATCTAATACGGCAAAGAATTTGTTATGGTTCTTGTTAACTGAAAACATACACATATACGGATGGTTATCAAAATAATGGAAATACCTGTGGATAAAAGTGAAATTTTTGAATGCGCTTTGTAGGCATTAAAATATTATAATAGCTAGCAGGGACTTTTTTCTATAAACAGAAATGTATATATTTTGATAATATGTGTGGTAGCTTTCCTGAAGTTCAGTAAATGTTTTTCCTAAATGAAACTTTTTAGTGCTCGAGAGTGAATGAGAAATTTTCCCAGTTTTGCGCAACTGTGAAAAACCGAACGGAAGTAGTCTTCTCCTCCTCCTCCCGAATAGTCACCATGAAGACAGAATAGCGAGTTGGGAGGAAAAGGGGGAACGGGGACACCTCGTGACTTGCATCATATCCGTGAAAAAATTGGATGATGGCTCACTTCTCCGATTGGTCAACTTGCCCACCTTCCTATTTGGGGGTCCTTTTCCACCAGACCCGGGAACATCTATCAACGGTTCTATGACATGCTGTGACATTACGGTGGAGACAAAATATCTCTCGCAACAAAAACGTGCTTTTTTGAAATATTTTCTTAGATTGTTTGCTACATGGCGATGTTTGCTACATGGCCAAATCTTAGGAGCCCGTCTAGCTGGAGTAAGTGCAACCGAAATCTCCCAACTTGTAGGCTTTTCTAGAGGTACGGTGTCTTAAGTCAAGACAGCATGCACACAACGCGCGCGGCAAGAAAGCTCGACAGATAAAAAAAAGTGGATGGAAAGTGTACGACGAGTATTGAAGCAAATTGTAATGCCTAAAAGATGAACGCTAATAAAAGTAACCACAGAGATCAATCAGTATCTGGATTCTCCAGTCTCATTGATAATAGTTAGATGGCACCTTCATAAACAGAGCATTTGTGGCAGAGCAGTAATTCCCATACCAGCTGTCACAGATGTTAATGGCCAAACGTCATCTACAGTAATGTCACACTCACAAAACTTTGTCCGTTGATAAGTAGAAAAAAGTAATTTGGTCTGACGAATCTTCTTTCACACTTTTTCCTAGAACGGAAAGGATACACGTTTGAAGGACATCAACAAGCGTATGATCATCATTGTCTTCTTTTAACTGTACATCATGGAAGTAAATGACCGTGCCAAGTTTTCTGCTAGACCGATCGCAACCCAGAAAAGAAGGTTCTGTGAGGAGAAGTATAGGGTAATTTTTGATGTTCAGGTTCATCCTATGATGCAAGTATTGTTTCCAGCAGAAGATGGAATTTTCCAGGATGATAATGCACCTATACATGCAGCGGTACTTGTCCAATGAACTTGTCATGGTACTTGTCATGGTTTGATGAACACGAGGATAAAGTTAAAATTTTATTTTTGCCCATACAATCACCCGACCTCGATATAATTGAACTATTATGGTCTCTATTTTATAGCATTCAATACGGAATCAATGTCCTGCATTTGCATCTCTCCCCGAACTTTCACAATATATCCACGAAGAATGCTACAATATTCCTCTAAGCCAGTGTTTTTCAAACTGTGGAGCGCTTCCCATAGGGGTGGGATAAGTCTACGATGGAGGTGCGAGCTTATTGAAAATTAGAAAACAAAAGATTATTTAAAAATTTATTAATTTACTGAAAATAAACAAATAAAATACATTCTGACATAATAAAAAATAAAATATACATTTACACTGATATAATACAATTATAAATATATCAGCACTACGCAATATATTTCATAATTAAGGTATTTACTCCAATTTAAGCCGCACCATTTTTCCAGTGTTAATGCTGCAGAAAATCAGGTGGGGTTTATAATCGAAGGCAAAATATTTGTTGGATGGGGGAAATTGAGTTTCAATTTCTTTCAAAAGGAAAAATGCTCCCATCCATTTTGACAACTTGTATCGATGACTTATCCTATTCTGCAGGTTTTCTTCACTAACATAGGTCATCATAAACATCTCAATCCTGTTAGTATTTAGAAAATTTTTTGTATACGCTTTCTTTTAAACACTTTTTCATCCTAATTGAATAACTTGAACATAAAATATATCGGTAATAGCCTCAAGTAGTGTTCACTATGACGCAAATATGAAATATGAGGCCATTTTTATTTCCAGAAAAAGCAGAAACAGAGTTGTGGCTACTGAAAATCTTTCACGGATGAAGCACATATACATCGGCGTGAGCAAAGTGATATATGTTTTGCTTGTAAATTTTCAACCGTCTTTAAGAATTCCTTTACATTGATTTAAAAATATTGCATGACAAATGCATTATATGGCATGGAAGAGGACGCAGTGTGGGCTCCGATTCTGAAGTCAGCTGTGACTATGGAAGTGACGAATCCTTTTCGAAACAGGATACTGACGGTTAGAGTAATTATAGGTCCATGCATACATTTGAAAGTTCTTAATACTCGTCAGTTAAATTAATACTTAATTTCTCTTATTATTTCTCATTAAAATTTTTTAAATTCCTTAAATATCGGATACCTCGATGAACCATTTACACAATCTTTTATTTTTTTAAAAAAAACAACTAGTAGAGAATTGAGGGTTCGGCTTAGAATAGATGCCAACATTTTTTCTACAAAAATATTTTGAGAATTTGGCGGGAGTCTTAGATTCGAGCAAATTCGCGGTAAGTTAACAAAAAATTTAATAATTACCAGTGCAAAATACAGTACCATGTATGAATTCAATAATACTATCCTTTGACGCTAAAGATATAATATGACTTTAACCACATAAGTACTACTTGCGTATACAAACGCTTCACTCAGCCAAAGCGTTAATTGCCCCGGGCGCATACGATGTACGATCTTCTCTGTGCATGCTACCCATAAAATTATTTCAAAGGCTTTGTAGTGCAATAAAAGTACTTGACAGTGTTTACGAAGGATTTACTTATTTCAGAGAATGTTTTACCTATTTATTACTCTTCATTACCCCCCTCCCAATACATCACATACGTGCATCTACGTGGAAAACGGTGGCATTGGGGTGCGAATCACGTAACTTGTAATCGGCAGTTAAGGAATTAATTATATACCATACAAATTATCAAGATAATTGTTAATTTTTGTAAAAACTTTATGTATGAAAACCATGAGGTCCCTGGTAATTATTGAACTTGTTCTTAAATTAGTTTCGTTACATTAATTATAAAATGCATTGCGCAGAACTGATACAGTATTAACTGATATCAGTATAAATGTGTATTTTATATTTTATTATGTTAAAATCTATTTTGCTTGTTTATACTTTCAGTGAATTTGTGACACATCTATACGCATCCTCTCACTAATCCTCTTGGGGAATCTTTAAGCTAGCATTCGCGTTTAATTCACAGCCATCACTCTCAAGAAGAAATCATGATATTCAGATTAGTTCGACTATATAAAGTCAGAGTTTTGTAATTATAGTAGAAGAAGGTAGGAAGTAGTGCTATGAGCGCTACGGAGGTGAGATTGAATAACGTTTACTTTCGCATTTGAAGATTAAGAGTAGAGTTAGCCACTGTGTTGAATTAGTGGATTTGAGGTTAGTAATCAACGATAGATTAGGTTGAGTTAAATAAATTACTTCGAGCATATTTTCTTAATATTCATTGTTTTCTCCGTCCTACTCGTTATACGTTCACTTTGAGAATAAGTTGTTGGTGGTTAGTTGTTTGAGTAAATAAATAATTGTTATTATGGAAGTCTCTGGTCCTCCCCCACCCTTAGGTAGGAAAGACAGCGAGAGAGAACCTTGAGGTGTAAGTCGTTCGCAAATTCATGATTTTTGTTTAAATAATATTTTGTTTTCGACTTTTCAATATTCTCACCCCCCTCGTAGGGTTGCCACGCCCCCTAAGGGGGCGTGCCCCGCAGTTTGAGAAACGCTGCTTTAATGAGAAATACAATGAAACTTGTATTTCAAAATAAGGTATTCGTAATTATGTGATTTAGGTTTTATTAGTAAAATTTGAATTTTAAGTAAATATTATAATTATATAAATGTAATATATAGAAGTGAATAGAGAGCAAGAGATATGTAATTGAATGAAATGTAACAACACACATATAAAAATATTTACAAAATATTATTATTTAATCAAATGAAGTAACTCCATTTTCGATTTGGCTGATTCCTTTGAAGAAAACTAGTTATCTAGCAAAAGAACACATCCCAAAATGGAAGCATTCAATAAACACAAGATCCAGGAATGTCAAACTGAATTTCCACTTATGTGATTAAAAGAAAATCTTTAAAAATTAATTATTCTTGGAATAAATGCACTTTATGGAATGAATCATTGATACTTTTTGTATTTCATATCCAGTTATAATCAATTTTTGGCTTTGTAAGAAAGAACTAACACAACCCCCTATTTGCCATTATTTCGCTTAGGAGTTGATTTTTGTTGAAGTAATGTTCATGTACTGGTATACAAACAATCACGTACAAGAATTTCCCATCATCTCGAAAATATTTACTGTTTCGTTCAAGAAGTCTTCGAACTAAAGGAAATGAATACACATACACAAAGTAATCACGAATCGCGTTCTTTTAATAACTGTTTCTTTTTTTTACTACACATTATAGAGTCTATATTGTGTAAATGTGCATTATAAAAGTAATATTCAGTTTCTGCTTCATAAAAACATATTTTTGATTCAGTGATTAAATTACATGTTATCCATATCATCGGCTTAGCCAATTATCCGCATAGCTTGCTGAAGGCCAAGCCGAAACAGCAAACCACACATACCACACAGTTAAAAAATACTATTATAAATCTTTTTCAAATTCTATTGCTATATATACTATACTCTAGTGCATATATGACTATCTAATTTGATTCAGACTAATGATAACTATCATTCAAATGCTCTAGTTATTTAAAAAACAGTTAAAAGATAATGTAATTAGTACTAATATTTAAGATGAAAGAGATGAACTAAATATCAGTATTATCAAAGTACCTCACTGGGGGAATGTAACAAAATATTTATAAATATTCAGAAACGTTATTATTAATTACATACACAATGTAAAAGATTTCTAGTTTAAAGAATTCAGAAAAAAAAATGTAATCTCATTAATTACCGTATATATCAAAACTACCCAATTTATTCTATAAATACTTATCTTTATAAAGAAATTCTATATTGTACGTTCTAATCTGTGTAAAGATTGTTAATTCTTAAGTTCTTCTACGTATATTTAAATACCTACATATTCAATACATATACGATGCGTTACAATTAGCTTTTAAATATAATATATTCCAATATTTTTTTTTTAATTTTGAATCGTACTATTATTTATTCTTAACGTTACTCTTCTATGTAGTTTTAGTATTTAAAATTATACAGTTAGTTTATAATTACAAATTCAAACTCAGAGGTGCAACAGCCCATGAGGGCCAAGGACTATTGTGTCCATCTCAGTATATGAGACATGAGCTATGTATGAGCAGATGTCTGAATCAAGTGATAAGTCTGAAGCCACTTGACCCCAGTGTTTTATACCCCCAAGTAAGCTTGATACTCATTTATTGACCCACTGAAGGGATGAAAGGGTTATTCGACCTGAGGCTAAGGTCAGGATGAAAGGCTGAATTTATAATTACTTTTGTAAAAATAATTTTATGCTTATTGCTGTGCTACAACATAGCCTATATTATTTAAGTTTTGAATACTTATTTGGACCTTGAGTTTGGCAATAAATTCATTAAAGTTCGTTTATTCATCAAGATCTAAGCATTTTTAAATGCATCTTTAAATAAGTTACCTTTCTATTCATAATGGATTTATAACTTAGCCCCATTATTTTCCTACAGGATTTCAATCTATACTATAGACAGAAAGGGGGATCGTTGGCTAACCCCAAAACACTGGTTTTACCCCACTTTTATACAAATTTAAAAGCTGTCCCCTGTCAGAATTGCTGATAGTACTACAGCATACATCTTTGTTCTCAAAATCTATGCGATTCTCTTATCTTCAATATTTATGTCATTTCAATCTATAAAAGTTATTAAAACATATCTATCTATCTATCTATCTATCAATCAATCTATCTATATATATATATATATATATATATATATATATATATATATATATATATATATATATACAGTTGGACCCTGATTTAATGAACCCCCTTGTGTAGCGAATAATATAAACTCAGAGATAACCAACAATTTCAGCAGCTGAAAAAACTCTTTTATTAGTTTTTATTATAAAAATTAAGATTTTTTTTCAAATGACACGTCTTTTTTGTCTGGAACAGAAAAAGAATGTTCTTTTGCAGAAAATTTCAAAGGGAAAGGGTGAAGACCATTATTAGACGTAACAAATGCATATGAGTCATGAGAGTAACCAATCGTGTGAGTCTTGAGTAGGACAGGAAAATCCTTTCTTATCTATACACAGTCCAGAACGCAGGGGATATTTAAGATATTTGATGACGGACTACTCTTGTGTGCAACTAAAGTTGAGGTAGTCGTTGGTTTGAAGCCAATGAATAACGATTCTGATGTAGACATGTTTAATGCAACTTCTATCAAAACTGTTGCATTTTCTAATATGGTTGTTCGGAAACTGTGAAAACGTATCTCATGCATCAGTATGTAAATGACACAGTATTTTCTTCTCTGCATGAAGTCGAAAAAAAAACACTCTTGAGTCGGGAACAAAAAAGATTTCCAAAAATCTATTACTCAGTATTTTAAAATTTCAAATTAATAACATTTTTAGTTGTTGAATATAATGTGCGTGTTCTCTAACTATTAATTTTTTTGCAGTTGCTTACAGCTTTTCTAAAAGGTAAGTTAAAAAAATTGTATTTTGTTCAGACTCCCAATATATCGAATAACCCCGAATTAAACAAAATAATCGTCCCCAATGAATTCGTTAAATCGGGATTCGACTTTATATATATGTGTTTGTGTGTGTATGTATGTATATATAATTCATACGTGGGTTTGAAAATACAAATCTTATTCGGAAGGAGAACGAGAATTGTGTTGTTGACAAGGTTTTTGATTCCTGTTAAAATTTCAAAACTGTGTCAATGCGACAACATGTTTGAACTGAAAATGGCTACTAAATTGTTTAACGAAATATTAGAATGAAGTTAGAAAGTAGAAAATATGGATTATATATTCTTATAATCCACACTTAAATAGATAGTGTCGCAGTGTGTGTGTTTTCGTTCCTTAAAATGCATTGGAACTGCAATGTGTAAATTTTTGAAAAAGAAGCATTGGAATATTTCGAACATTTAACAATACAACAATTGGCTGGTATTACAGAAAATATATATATATTCTGATTTTGAAAATAATACTCAATTTAAGATCACTATCAACATGAAAATAATGTGTTATTTGAATATCACGAGGAAGTAAAGTTCATTAAACAAGATTACTTTTTTAGGTAGAAAATATAAATGTCAATTTTTTTTTTAACTTGTGCTTAAATTCTCAGAATTCAAAGTGTGGCATACATCTTAAAATTAAGAATTAATCATCATAAGAATATATATATATATATATATATATATATATATATATATGTATGTATATATATATATATATATATATATATATATATATATATATATATATATATATATATATATATATATATATATATATATATATATATATATATATATATATATATATATATATATATATAAAGGGTGTTATTTTAGAGGTATAGAACTTTAAATTGCAATAAAACAACGATGTATTATTCGATTGACATGAATTTTTTATTCGAAATATAATCTTGTGGGGCATTACATTTTAAATATGATCGAACAAGGCGTACATTCGTCGAATGGGTCCAAAACGAGATTGCCGTTGTTCCCGATTTTCATAAGCGAATTTTCTTTAGCGATGAAGCTCACTTTTGGTTGAATGGCTACGTCAACAAACAAAACTGCCGCATTTGGAGTGAAGCTAATCCACAAGTGTATTGTCGAAACACCGTTACATCCAGAAAAACTGACTGTTTGGTGCGCTTTATGGGCTGGTGGAATCCTTCTTCGAAAACGATGGCCACAACGTTACAGTCAATGGTCATCGGTATAGAGCCATGATTACTAACTTTTTCATTCCTGAATTGAACAATCTTGATGACCAGGAGCTGACAACAAGACGGCGCAACATGTCACACAGCTCGTGCCACAATCGATTTATTGAAAGACACGTTTGGTGACCGCCTAATTTCACGTTTTGGACCTGTGAATTGGCCTCCAAGAACTTGTGATTTAACACCGCTAGACTATTTTCTGTGGGGCTATGTAAAGTCATTGGTCTATGCGGATAAGCCACAAACGCTTGACCATTCGGAAGAAAAGATTCGCCGTGTTATTGCTGATATGCGGCCACAAATGTTGGAAAAAGTCATCGAAAATTGGACAACCAGATTGGACTACATCCGAGCCAGCCGTGGAAGTCCTATGACAGAAGTCATATTTAAAATGTAATGCCACAAGATTACTTTTCGAATAAAAAATTCATGTCAATCGAATAATACATCGTTGTTTTATTGCAATTTAAAGTTCTATACCTCTAAAAAAAAACACCCTTTATTTATATATATATATATATATATATATATATATATATATATATATATATATATATATATATATAATTACTCCTCTCTCTATATAAAAAACCATTTTCTTGGTGATATAATAAATTTATTTATTACTCAATACGTATTGTAGAGGAGACGCAAATAAAAGTAACTGCGTCTTTAGAATAGAAAGGAGCCAAACCACAATACAATTTGAGCCAAGAATATGACCAGTTGTATAATTTGTGCAATGGGGATTTGATCCACTATTAGGTGGACAGGGGTTACCCTCTAGCGTATTTTAAAAATAATTTTAGTTATTCAAATTAACTCCTTCAGTATCGAAAAATTTATTATTTTTAGAAAAGTTGGGGAAAGTCGAGTAAATTTTTGTGTCGCTTAATACACGTCGTAATGTGAAATATACATAAATATTTTCAAGAGTTCCCCTTTAATGAAGAATTCACGAAGAATGAAGATGAGTTAGTCTGAAACTTTTCACTTAATGAATTTTAAATCAACTTTTGTAAAACACCCTGTAGAATGCCAACACTTCAAGGGGAACGCCGTCTTCATCAACCAAGCCATCCAAAAGTGATTGAATTTCGCCGTCGCAACATTAGTTACTCAAAGAAGTGAACATTTTCAAGGGCGAGCTTCTTGGAAACAAACTATTCTTGATAGAATATTATTAGAATAAACTAAGTAAGTGGGAAGAAAAACAACATATTATGTATATTTAAGTATTTGGCGCTTGCATACGCTTAAAGGATTAACTGTTATATAGCTGACTGATGTAAGGTATCAAGAATTCTTTTCAGGTTATTAATTACCATAAAATATCAAGATATATATAGGGTGTTTTTTTTTTTTAGAGGTATAGAACTTTAAACTGCAATAAAACAACAATGTAATATTCGATTGACATGAATTTTTTTTTATTCGAAAGATAATCTTGTGGCATTACATTTTAAATATGATCAAACAAGGCGTACATTCGTCGAATGGGCCCAAAACGAGATTGCCGTTGTTCCCGATTTTCATAAGCGAATTTTCTTTAGCGATGAAGCGCACTTCTGGTTGAATGGCTACGACAACAAACAAAACTGCCGCATTTGGAGTGAAGCTAATCCACAAGTGTATGTCGATACACCATTACATCCAGAAAAACTGATTGTTTGGTACGCTTTATGGGATGGTGGAATCCTTCTTCAAAAACGATGAAGGCCACAACGTTACAATCAATGGTGATCGGTATAGAGCCATGATTACTAACTTTTTCATTCCTGAATTGAACAATCATGATGTCCAGGAGCTGACAACAAGACGGCGCAACATGTCACACAGCTCGTGCCACAATCGATTTATTGAAAGACACGTTTGGTGACCGCCTAATTTCACGTTTTGGACCTGTGAATTGGCCTCCAAGATCTTGTGGTTTAACACCGCTAGACTATTTTCTGTGGGGCTATATAAAGTCATTGGTCTATGCGGATAAGCCACGAACGCTTGACCATTTGGAAGACAATATTTGCCGTGTTATTGCCGATATACGGCCACAAATGTTGGAAAAAGTCATCGAAAATTGGACGTCCAGATTGGACTACATCTGAGCCAGCCGTGGCAGTCCTATGCCAGAAATCATATTTAAAATGTAATGCCACAAGATTATCTTTCGAATAAAAAATTCATGTCAATCGAATAATACATCGATGTTTTATTGCAATTTAAAGTTCTATACCTCTAAAAAGACCCTACACAATAAATGCGAAAGTTTGTTTGGATGTTTGGTCGTTTTTCACGCAAAAACAAATGAATGGATTTTAATGAAACTTAACAGTAATATAGCTTATACATAAGAAAAACACATAGGCTATAATTTATAAAGATATTGTGTGAAGTGTACAAAATATAGCGATATTTATCAAATAAGCAGGAAAAAATTCTGCCATCTGCAAGCGATTCCGGCGTGCGCTGCAAAAAAGCTCTGGCGACAGCATATATTTATCTTTTATTTGAGAAACACTTATTGTTTTGTCTACGCAAGGCGCTGGCTTCTAACTGATTCATGTGATCACTGTAATTTCTATTATTTTTATTTCAGAATAAAACTAAGTTTTGAAGGGAGAGGTTGTTTTAAATCTCTCTTTATTTGAATAGCTACTATTGATTCTTTTTCATTTGTGAATCATAAGAAATTGATCCTTATATCAAAATAAATACTTTTATCGCTTCTGGTACTTAAAGTAAAAAAACTTTGTCTTTCACACTACATGATTTGGACAAATTTGTATAATCTGTTTGTGGTTAGTAGTTAATTATAATGCTATAATTTTAATTGAATAGGAAGATATTGCATTTTTTAAGTATTAATATAATAATAACTACTGTATTGTATTTTTTGGAGTGAATGAACATTAACGTTGCACTGTTAAGCTACACGAGGGCTTTTGGAGACGGACCACGTAATTTTGAACCATGGTCAAGTGACGTGGACGACACCTGAGCTGGCATCCTCTTCTCCTAACTACCACACTACACCAACTTAGCAGGAATATTCTTCCAATACCAATACAAATAGCAGGAATATTCTTTGAAATTCACTCTTCCAAGATGTATGGCAGTGCGAGTTCTATGATGAGTATTTTAGCAGGGAAGGCGAATAGTTTTGTAGCAGGAATTGCGTTTTCAGCTGACGGCGTTTTCAGCGGATTGCAAAAATTATCATTTTTATCCCGAAAAAATAGTTAATGTCAAAATTTAAGTGTCTTATGTTTTTGTGTGTTAATGAAGACCTTAGAAAACGATTTGACTATTTATTTTAAGTGAACGTTGTATATAATTAATTTTACAGTGGAATATCTTTAATTAACTAATTAGCTCTAACGGATTAAATTTAAAGTTGAGTATTTTGTTTATGTATATCCCTTAATTTTCAATGTAGTGATACAAAAAAATTACTGCATGAAGAAAACTGCAGTAAATCATAATGTGGTAGATAAAGGGTTAACGTGAATCGCTTCCCTACACGGCAGGTCTTTCACAGTTCTAATAAAGCTCGAGCTATGAAAGTAGCTAGACATTTACCAACTTGATTCCACCATCAACATTTCGCTATGTTTTTCATTGAATCGCCATTATAGTTTAAGAAACGGCGTTGCTTGCTAATATTACAATTTTAACATAAAATAAATACAGCCGAAAATAATATTAATGTATTACAATTTAAGATATAAATTGTTTACACTATTTTAAGCGTTCATTGCACAAAACTTTTAACAATGTGTTTCTTTTGCTGAGCAGAGATCAGCTTAGGAAGGTATTTTCAAAAATCGACCCTCAAGAGTGTTACGGGAAGTTATAAATAAAAAATCCTTTTTATCAGATATTAGACCTACAGACTTAAAATTTAACAAAGGTGTTTCTTTTTCTTTCTTTTTTTTTGTTCAGCTGAGATGTGCAATAATCTTTTTGTTTAATTTGCAATTCACGTAAAATTAATGCATTAAAAACTTCTTTATCCTTTAATCTGTATTGTTTAATTTTTCAGTTAACCCGTGCGAAGAACAGGTATACCAGTTAGTTCGAAATAGTTATAATTAGTGAGAGAACTTGAACATTAAAATCAAGTTTAACCCTTTATCAACCGCATAATGATTTAATGCAAGTTTTTTCGTGCAATATTCTTTTTTGAATCACTACATTGAAATTTAAAAGGTATACATAAATAAAATACTCAACTTACGGAAGTTTAATTCGTTAGAACTAATTAATTAAATTGGTATTTTAAAGTACTGTCAGTACACGGAGATTTAAAATATTTTCATAATACAAAATGACCGTATGACTCTTTAACGGAGTTTGAACTCTAAAAAATGCTAAATAACCAGAGAGCACTAATATTTAACAGCAAAAAATATTTATTGTTGAAATTTATAATATTTTTAAAATTTATATATTTACTTTTTTACCCAAAAAAACAGATTTTAAATTTAAACTTAATTCGATGATATTCAAAAAAGCAGATTTTCTTTTTAATTATACAAAAAATTCATTATATGTTATGCATTTTGAATGAGGTTTCGATTGAATGTCTTTTAAAGCACTGCATTCTAGGGTAGAAAATACTGATTTTCTGAACATGAACTATTGCCTCTAGACTCTTGTTCAGTCTCTTAATCGTCATCTTAAGAATGTAACAAAATTTCCAGTAGATTATTTTCTGAGACTTCTTCATCTGAAAAATAATCTGTTAGTATAAAACTGATTTCACATGGTAGGTTCTGTAATAAATCCAGTCTCTTGAAGATTGATCTTTTTCTAAATATTCTAAGGAAAGGATAATAATAATAATATCCCCTAGAAAATTTCCTATTATTTTTAAATCTCTATTATACATAAAGAAATTATAAAATGTTGCTAATTTTTTACTAAAACATAGACGTTTCATTTAATTGTGAGATAAATAAACAGGCTCAAATTCAAAGTTAAAAATTTTTTGAAAGTGTTAAAACAATAAAAAAGCAAAATAAATAAGTTAAGCTCAAAAGAAATGCCAAAAAAAAAAGCATGAATCTATTGTACTATAGTGATGACTCAACAACACAACAAAAAACAACAAGAAGCCACACGGTCGAAAAAAAACTAACGTCCAGTGTGATGTCGGTACTAGTAAGTACCACAAAGTTATTCAACTGTAAAATTAATTATATACACTGTTCACTTAAAATAGACTGTCAAATTGTTTTTAAGTTCTTAGCTAACATACAAAAAAAATAATGCACTTATCTTTTGACATAAAATACTTTTTCCGAACAAAAATGACAATCTCTCTCTTCGCAATCCGATCAAAATTTCCGTTGAGAACGCATATTCTGTTTTAAAACTATTAGCCTTCCCCTCTAAAATACTAATCATAGAACCTGCGCTGCCATATATCCCAAAAGACTGGAAGTTTCTGTTAAAATATCCAGAATATTAGCAAAAATGGTTATTCTACGTAATTTTAAAGTTAATGATACTTATAAGTAACGTCGGTAGAGAGAGATATAGGGTTCTCAAAGAATCCGGCCTTAGGTTTTCCGGCCAAATTTATATGATTTGCGATCGATTGCCTTTTGATATATATTTTTTATGGGCTGTCGTTTGGAGTTTTTCCATTACACACCCAATACATTTCTCGAAAGCTGGTGTCTCTTTTTAGTGCGGCATCATATAGACGGATACCAATCGCCGCAGGTAATTATGAAGCCCAGTTTCCTCCCTAGAGGGAGGCACCTGAGCTCTGACGATGCAAACCTTTACTAGGATTTAATTTTGTGTAGAACACCCAAGCCAAGAAGACACTCTAGGGATCTTTTACATGCCGTATTATCATACGACATGGCCATTGTCGATTTTCTGCATCATGAAAATGCACCGACTTAGGTCGAAGTCGGACCCGCAGCCTAGGGTGTAGAAGGCCAGCGACAAACCAATCACGCCCTCCAGCCGGCTTTTCCTTTTAATAATGTACTATGAAACATCACGAAGCATTTGGAGACGACCTAATTTTGAATTACGGTTGAACTGGCAACCCACTCTTCAAACTACCACACTATCCCAACGTGAGGACTTTGAGCTTCGACAAGTGGCCGCGGTGGTCTAGTGATTAAGGTTGCGAACTCGCGGTCGACGTGTCATGAGTTCAATGGTAATGCCACTGAAGACCCGCCGTGTAGAGGGGATGATGCACGTTAAATCTGTCGAGGCTCAATGTCCTAACGTTTGTATAGTGCCGTAGTTAGGAGAGTGGTGTGCCATTTCAGGTGTCGTCCTCGTCATTTGATCGAGGTCCTTCGCCAGAATCCCTAGTGCTGTTTTGCAATGCGACGTTGATAGACATTCCCTAATTGAAGAATTTTAACATGCATTAGCCTCTCTGCACGGGGGATTTAAATAGCAACATGACTCATGTTTTAAATTCCCCAACGAAAAAAAAGTTATTTGAGATAATGCAGAATTAGCAATACCAAAATCTGTACAGATTTCAATTTTCGTCTTCTCTTTTTGATCAATAGCCTTAAAAAGTTCCATCTTCATTTTAATTGAATTAGAAGTTTGCTATCCCCGCCAGCTATTTGCCCTTGTGCTCTTAAAATTCGTATAAAATAGAAAAGAAAATGGAAGTCACTGATTTTTATTCACAATACGATGCACTAGTCACAGAATTTCGAATCCAACTGATTAGAGATGCTTTGTACTACGTTCGGTGTAACGCAAAGGTGAAAATAGCTCAGATAAACAAAATTGACTCGTGTCACAGGCTATTCCGAGGGTACTTCAAAGCCAAGTTATCATACTTTCTTCGAAACACCTAAAATCACCTCTTTTAAGTTTCACGCCCCTCTTAAATCTAGCCTGCTCGGCTGGTGTTTTCCGTATTTTGTTCATTCAGAAGGGAAATCTGTTTGTGTTAAGTAATTTTCGTTTCGTAAAGAGAAAAAAATGGATGAAAATACATAGTAATTTGACGGGACAGTTGTATTATTTCCTGTTAACTGATATCTCGTCTAAGCGTTTAACGCGTTAACCGTATTTCACCGTATTTTAATTTTGATCAAAAAAAATTAAATGAATAGCTGCCATTAGGAAAATCTAAATCTGTCGTCTTTATCAATCAAACCTATATTATTTTTGTTGTTTGTAAAAGATAAATAAAAGAAGAAAGGAATCTTTGTGCACTATTTTATTCGCAGCTTGTTAAGTCAAGTACGTTCGGAACCGTGATTTTAAAAAGGCGCATTAATGGATAATTTTCATGATATTTAGTGTCACTCAGATTAGAATACATGCATAAAATTGTTTTAATGATATTTTGACACAAAAAAATATTTAAATACAATATTTTGGCAAAAAATTAACTTGGAATGATCTTTTTTTCAAAATGTTCTCCTTTTGTGAAAAATGCTTTTATTATAATATTTTTTTCCCTGCATATAGCACAGATCTCTCTACAGATGCTCATCTAGAATTTTTGAAAAATTCACATTATTTTCAGAGTTACCACCAAATGAAATAATTATTCGCGTTTTTTTTCTTAAAATTGCTCCCCTCTGTTGTCGTAAAATATGAATAAACCCACTTCTAAGTTATACATTTCAAAAATTCTAGTTGAGCCTCTGAACAGAGGTCTGAGCTATATACAGGCAAAATATTATAATAGAAGCATTTTCCGCAAAAGGAGAACATTTTGAAAATAGCTCATTCTATTTTCATTTTTTCGTCAAAATATTGTACTTAAATTTTTTTTTTTATTGTAATATTATTCTATTTATTTTATTGTAATATTATTGTAATATTATTTTTTTATTGTATTATTAATATTTTATATACATTTTCTAATCTAAGTAACACTAAATATCATAAACATTATCCATTTATGCGTTTTTGCAAAATCACGGTTTCGAACGTAGTCGGATACTTTAATTTTAATACGTGTGACTTCAAAATGGAAGCAATGTTATACGCAAGCATTTCTTTCTCCCTCATTTGGTGAAACGTCTATCTCACAAAGTGCGAAATCACGAATTCGTCACGAATCCATCAAGCAATAATGCTGGAGACGCCATTCTTTAAGTACGAATTGAAAAGCTTCCATTTATTATATCTGTACTAGTTAGCATAAAAGGTTCTTTCTAACATTTAAATTGAAATAACTTTCCTTGTAATAAACACCTATAAAATGGCGAAAAGTGCGACACAGTGGGTGGAATATTTCGTCGCAATATAATCTCTTACATGAACCTAAGAACCAGAAAATAATATTGCCATTTTCTGATAATTTATTCGAAAAGATATTGCGGAAAGGGATCTCGAAACACCCTTACAAGTGCTTGGTTAAGATTAATGTTTAAATTTGATGAATGCTTAATTCTTATGGTTGAACTTATACAAGTTCTACTTTACTGATGAAGACTTCCTTTTCGATATGGCTGATTTGAATTAAAACTGCTTTTAGAGCAATACAAAAGTAATGCACCTTGTAATTCCCTGCCATGACGTTCATAATTATTTACAAGATTCATCGATTTCAATGTTAATAATTACGAAATTTCAATCTAGATATACAGGACGTCTACAAATTAGTCGGGAAAATATTATGATTTAGTGAATGCAGGGACGTTGCTAGATATCTAAAGGCCCTGGTGATGAAAAAAATGAAAGTCCTATCTTGGCTGTATTTTATCTAGTAAAAAAGTAAAAATGTATGAATATTTTAAATATACAAAGCTACAATTTTTGTTTAACATTTTCTTTTTCTTGTCTTTGTTTGCGCTTAAACGCATCACTGGGTTTCTTTTTTTTAATCCTTATTTCAATTTTATACGGTGAATCTCCTGAATGACCTTCCAAAAACCTTCCATAACCGTTACCAGTAAAGGCAGCCCTGAATGTAGAAGTGTGTGAATGCTGAAGGGAACTAATTTAATGGTGATACTGTCACTGAGAACTAATTATGTATGTGCAATGATTTATTGGACCAGTCTTATTTTATTTATTTATTTATTTTCGTAACACATTTCGTAAACAAATTATCTGATTTGAATGATATTTAGAAATATCCATTTTTATAATTGATTCTGTGAATAAATCGGTTTCCATTGTGAGAAAAATTAAGTTTTAGAATTAATTTGCTAAGTTCATCAAATATTGACATCATAATTTAGTTAACTTTGAATCCTGAAGAATTGCTTCATAATTTTGTTTCAATTGAAAGAGAAGAGTGCCAAAGTTATATTAAGATTGTCCCATTTTGTAATTTTTTTTTACCGTGCTGATTGCTTTTACTATTACTAATTATTTTATTACTTGTTTTAACTTTATTCTACACCCTTACGCGCGCGGGCGCGCGCGCATGGCTTAGTCATCTAAGAGAGCATTAGTATATGCTTTTTAAATTAAAGCATTCCTTGCTCATAAATTTTTCTTTTTTAGGAATCAACCGCAATTTATACTAATTAGTATATTAATTAACTTTTCATGTTTTTTTTAATCCTAAATTAAATAATAATTTTTGTAATAGATGCTTGTTTACTTTTAATATTACTACTGTTCAATTTGGAATAGTAATATTCATATATTTGTTTATAGAAATATAAGGTCTTATTTAGCCTTAATAAAGATAGTAATAAAACTAATAACATTACATAATTTATATTTATAACATCGGCATGGGGTACTCTAAATAGCCGTCGAGCCACTTGTGAGGTTGGGGGAAGGGAAATAGAGGTAGGAGATCCCTGGCCACCCCACGGTGTTCTTCCTCAAAGTTCGAGTGGATACGAGCCAAGTTGTTCTGTCACCTGAACGGTGCTCAAAGCTACGGATAACGATAGGCGTCACTTAGCCCTTTGCCATGATGAATTTCGTGGGCCTATATTGGCCTTTGACAATCATGTTGCATTAGTAACAACAACATATTTAGAATATGATTATCCTATTAAATTCATAAATTACCTAATATTTATAATTGTAAAACGTTTCATGTAATGAGCGTGCAATGAATTTTTATTAATTTACATGTTTATAACTATTGATTTCGTTATTAATCGTGTTTCAGCCATTTTGATTTGAATTCATTCGAGTCCACATATTTATTGGTTTTGGTTTCTACACTTTCTATCTCTCCAAAGAAAATTAAAAAATATCACACATTACATTCATAATTTCTTCAATTAACACATTATTGTTCGCCCATCAAAGAATATTCATGTGTGTGTGAATACTTATTTCTCTTAAGGCAATCATATCTTCCAAGTTGGTTTGGATATTTATAGGGAAATATGTATACTATATATGAGGGCTGTTTTTTAAGTAAGGTCCGTTTGTTTTAAAAAAGTAATGACAATATTTTGTTTTAAAAAACCTTTATTCTAGGATTGTACATACTTTTACTTATATTTCTACAAAGTTGACGAGTTTATTAATGCACTTGTCTTACCTTAGAACTAAATTTTGAAAACCTTCTTCTGCCGTCTGGTCGAACAGACAAGAGTTCACTGCTACTTTCACTTCTTCGTTATCACTGAAACACTTCCCACCAAGACTGTGTTTGAGGAACTGGAAAAGGTGGAAAGTGCTCAGAGCAAGGTCAGGGCTGTATGGTGCATTGCCCAAAATCTCCCATCCAAAAGATACGAAAATTCCCGTGTCATTCGAGAATTGTGAAGCCTTGCGTTATCGTAGAGTAGCAAAATACCTTTTGATCGCATGTCGCGCCGTTTGTTTTGCAATGCTCTTGGGAGCTTCCGTAGAGTTAAGCAGTAGGCACCTCAGTTGATCGTTGTTCTTTGTGGCATAACGTCCACCCGCAAAACACACACCGTGCCGTTCCTAGAACACTGTTGCCATAATTTTACGCTTTGACAGCGTTTGTTTGGCTTTGACCTTAACGGGAGAGGATGTGTGTCGCCATTTCATCGACTGTTGCTTTGATTCCGGGGTGATATGGGATACCCATATTTCATCTCCAGTAACGATTCAACTCAACATGTCATCCCCTTCTTCCTCTTAACGAATCAAAAAGTCCAATGAAATATAGCAAATATCTTCTCTTTGTATTCCGCTGTGAGTAGTCTGGGTACCCACCGAAAACACATTTTCTTAAAGTTGAATTCTTCAGTCCTAATTTTGTACACCACTGACCGAGAAACATCGGGAACTTCCAATGAAAGAGTGGCTATCGTGAATCTTCTGTTCTCACAATTTTTTCTTTCAACTGCTTGCTTTAAATCATGAATGATTACAGAGGGCTGGCCTGAGTGTTCATCATGGACGTTTGTTCGCCCATCTTTAAACTTCATGATCCATTTTCGAACTTTTTTGTCCCTCATTGCTTCTGTGCCATAAAATTCTGTTATCCGACAAAGAATGTCTGCAGCCAACATGTTTCTCGCAGCCTAAAAATCGATAACAGATCGTATCTCTCACTTGGCGGGCGATTCAATCAACTTAAACATTTTAAAGACACACAGAGAGATCTTACACAACTGCTACAGAGCTAAAAATGGTGCGAGTGTGTTCTCAAAGGATGATGGTCAGTGATGCAGAGACGCGTTACAGGGTACGCTTGAAATAGTTAACTATACGCGCCAACGGACCCTACTTTAAAAATAGCCCTTGTATTTTCGTTTTTTTCTTTTTTTTTGTTTTTTTTGTTATTAGCTGCTTAAACTTTTATAAATTGATTGTATTACTTATAAATTATTAAAGACTTTTGAGCGATTAGATTATTTTTTACACTGCGGGGATCTGCTCCACAGGATCGATTTTCTAAAAGGGAATTGACAACTTCTTGACGTTCACGTAGTTTCGCGAGGGAAAGTAACCAAGACAGGATAATCCAACGTTTATGTTCAGAGACAAGTCAACCCTTGACTTCTTTTTTGCAGCTGACTGAGAAGTAAGTGGCGCAGTTCCCATTCCAATCTCCGGCTGAGAACTCCACCGCACGAGGGTTGACAAGAACCAATGTCCGAATAATAGTCCTGGCTACGTCCAAACAGAAGTGATTCTGCGTCAGGTGTTGCTTTGAAAGGCGAGACATATCTCCCTAGTTCTATTTTATAATTTTATTTCGACCCAGTAAAAGTGGGATTATAACGGGAAATAATGGCACCTAGAAAATATGTTTAACCCTGTATTGTTAGTCTGAAGTCTAAGTTTACTATGCAGCTATTTCTTACTTCGTCCTACACTATCTTAATATTTTTTTGCTAAAGTTAGAATTTTAGTAATTTAGTACATCATTAATATGTACACACACACTCAAAAAGGGGGGGGGGTACTTTTAAAGAAGAATTTATTTCAGAGGAGTCCATGACTTAGTAACAAAATAAATCCACGTAGCTTTAGAGTAGAGGTCAGAACGTTTTCTTTGGAGTAGGGGTCTTCAGCCTTTAACCAGTTGCCCGCGGGCCACGAATGGCTCGTTGAAGGCATTTTAGTGGCCCTTCATTTGAATCTGAGGTAATTTCAGTAAAAATTGTTTGTTTGCCTTTTGTCGTAAGAAGAACACGCCTTTTTTTCTGTTATTCTTGATATTTAAAACATTTTATTGACATGCTTGATATCCCTTTGAGATAAAAATTTCTCAAAAAAAAAATGTCGAATTCTTCAAAAATTTTAAAAATAAAAAAATCTGAGTACGCTTAAAATCTTAGAAGTTCTCAGAAGAAAAGGTGGACTTCTATCTTTAACACACAAAGTACTTTAATTCAAGCTCTATAGTTAACGTTTCTGAAACCGATATATATACATATATACACACAATTCCGTAGCACTATTTCTTCCTTTAGAATCAGTTGTAGTCTTATAAAACAAACCTCCCTTTTTTATTTAAATTTCCTGAATGCATTACTTTTTTGAGTGTCGTGTGGCCCGCGGATCATTGTGGATTAATTGATAGAGTCCTCAAGCATTAGAGGTTGAGGACCCCTACTTTAGGGGATTTATATTTATATTCATTATTTTTACTTATTCTTTTATTTTTTTCTTTATTTTTATTTATTTTGCAATATTTATTTACTAGTGATTTTATATTTCCAATTACAAACTTTTTAATAAATACTTTGCGAATTTTTTTTTTAAATAATTTTTAATGAATTCAGGATTAGATTACATTTACTTTTATTATAATGATTGTAATGATTTTTTTTTGCGTGATTTTTTTCACAATGTGTGAAAAAAATCAATTTTTATTGATGTCATCCATATTTTATTTCAGTTTTAAAACATTTGTATTTTTCAAAAAAAAGACTCTTTAATCTTCATGTATAACAATAAAACCAAAATGAACAATTAGAAGAAGAAATTTTCCAGAAACCATGCTGTGTCAAGGTAAAACAAAATTCCATATATCCGGGGCAACATTGTTTCTTCGAAATGCTTCACTTGCAGAGGGGCGTTTGAATTCTGAATGCAGGAACATTACTGGCATGTAAAATGACTCGGTACATTAATATCTTGCTCTAACTTTTTTTTCAGTAGATGATCTTACCCTAAATGGTCAACCCCGAAAGCAAAGCAGATGCAGATTTATTGATATTGCTGTCAAAGATCGCAGGCGAGTCAGTAGAAGTCCAAAATTCATGAGTGACCTTTGGTTTTTGAGGTCATGGAAACGGGTCGTCATGAAACCCAATAGACTCAACATGTAAAAAGAAAAAGAAAACTTTAAATACCTCAATGAAAGTTTGTGTAGTATAAATATGCACTCAAAGATGAAAGGATCTAACTTATTAGGTTCTTGTTTGTATAAAAAATTGCATTTGAAGAATAATCGTCCTAGTATATATAAGAACGGGGCCAGAAAAATATTTTGGAAAACCTACCATTTAAATTTTTATCATTATTATGTATTACTTAATTAAATGTACTTATTGGTGTACTGAATTGATCGAATTATTGCATTTATAAAGAAATATAAATGATGAAAACAATGCACTGATCACATTAATTTGTATCCTATTGAGGAAAACGATCAACGAAATTTGAATATAGTTATTAGTGTTAGTAATGATAGTCTCAGCTGCAGCTCAAGTCAAGTTAAAGACCGTAAGTGATAAAAATTGCCTTCAAGCAGAAATAGAAATAAAAGTCGAAAAAAAAACACCATTCATAAACTTTTTAACAAAAAGTAAAGCAACGAAAAACGTCGTACTGTTATAAGCTAAATAATTGTTTCAAATAATATTTTGTCACCCATGCTTTATAGTAGATAGCGATGCTGATTGATGTACCGTTGGGCCTGGGTTCGATT
The DNA here is from genome assembly GCA_019973935.1 of Trichonephila clavipes. Taxonomy (NCBI): domain Eukaryota; kingdom Metazoa; phylum Arthropoda; class Arachnida; order Araneae; family Nephilidae; genus Trichonephila; species Trichonephila clavipes. The sequence continues at coordinate 176,580 of BMAU01020172.1, forward strand.
TCAGGCGAGGGCATAGATGGTTTTAAATGTTTCGTGCCTTCGCGGCATGGTGGTACTCTAAATAGCCATTGAGTGAGTTTGGTGGAAGAAAAATAGAGGTAGGAGTAGGGATGGCAATTATTTTCGAAAAAGATAGATTTTTAAATGGATTCGAATCATAACCTGATTAATCGATTCACAAAAAAATCGAGGTCCAAAAGATCAATTTCTAAAAAATCGATTTTTTCAAGTCTGCATTTACAATGAAAATATAAATCCATTTCATAAAAAGCATGAAAGATACCATAATAAACGATCTCTTATTAATAAAATCAGGGAATTTTTTTAGTTCAGGGAAAACTGGACAATTACAATTTTTTTTACTACCATATCAAAGTATCAGGTATAAAAGAAGACATTTATTTTCTAAATGTATTAGTTACATTAAAAAGTGTAGAAAATAGATAATATATAACTTATAGTTCCCAATGCTTACTATCTAAACTTTTTAAAAACAACAGTCTGTCAAGTCTACTGGAATCCAAGCGGGACCGCTCATCACTTGCGATGTTACCGGCAATCGAAAAGCGGCGCTTTTTTTTTTCCTGCCCGAGCAATCGATTCCTCAATTAATCGATCTCAGATTGCCATCCCTAGCTGGGAGGCCCCTGACCATCCCCAGAGTGTAAATTGGATACAATCGAGCCAAATCGTACTTCGCCTGTATGATGCTCAAAGTTACGAAAAATGGCAGGCATAAATATATAGCCTTTTTTTTCCTCTATAAATTGCACAGGCCTTGATTCGATGATACTGTCAACCAGGTGGTATAAGTAACAACAACAAATGATATTTTCACAAAATTCTTGATCTTGTTTTATTCCTTGTTATAGCATCGATTATTTTGTCACTGTTGATGCGGTTTAAAATTTTCTACTTTAAAAACAAAATGGCCGCGAGTTATTTTGTCCTTCTCCAATTGCATTCCTGTCGCGAGGAAAACAGAGTCACTTTAGGCTCACGAAATCTTTAATTCTGGAAAACTATATTTGTCACTTAGTACCCTCTTTTTTGGGAGTGTCAATTTTTTTTTTTTTGCGATTTTAAGATACTTGGGGTGATTGAATTCACCGCACGACGACTTTTAATTCAAAATATTTCCATTGAAAAGGCTACATCCCCCCCCCGTCTGTGAACGACTTAGTGGTTTTGATCACTATGTTGTACGACTCATTAGGGTTTATAAATATAATAGAGTACAGAATATTATAAAAAAAATTAGAAATGCACACAACTATGATCTTTATTGGATGAAACTGATTAAATAAAGGAAGAACTTAATGATATAAAAAATGGGTATTAATCATAACAGCGAAAGTAAATTTGAGAAAAGTGATGAAGACTAAAAGTTCGAGTTGAAAGGAAAATTTTCAAAAAACCTAAGCAACTTCATCAAGAAAAATATAAAGTCACAAGTGTACCGGAAGACACATTGCAACCTGTCAAAAACACACAAGTAAAAAAAAATATAACATGCTAATTTGTCGATCTTTTAAAGACTAAAACTACTACAATAATTTGAACAAAATATGACAGTTTTGCCTACATATATCATTCATCTATGTAATATTAGCTAAAAGTGTTTGTGTGATTTCTGTCCTTTATTAAAGTTACGCACGCATGAAACATTTTAATTCAGGTTGATTCGAATTTGCTCTCAAAATTTAGGTAAGTATAATTTATCTTAATTAAATTAATCACTGGAATTAAGATTTTTATGTGTACAGTAAATCCTTACTAATATTATAAACCCGAAAGTTTGTATGGATGTTTGGTACTCTTTCACGGAAAAACAACTGAATGGATTTCAATGGGACTTTACAATAATACAGCTTATATATAAAGGGTGTTTTTTGAGAGGTATAGAACTTTAAATTGCAATAAAACAACGATGTATTATTCGATTGACATGAATTTTTTTTATTCGAAAGATAATCTTGTGGCATTACATTTTAAATATGATTTCTGACATAGGACTGCCACGGCTGGCTCGGATGTAGTCCAATCTGGACGTCCAATTTTCGATGATTTTTCCAACACTTGTGGCCGTATATCGGCAATAACACGGCGAATGTTGTCTTCCAAATGGTCAAGCGTTTGTGGCTTATCCGCATAGACCAATGACTTTACATAGCCCCACAGAAAATAGTCTAGCGGTGTTAAATCACAAGATCTTGGAGGCCAATTCACAGGTCCAAAACGTGAAATTAGGCGGTCACCAAACGTGTTTTTCAATAAATCGATTGTGGCACGAGCCGTGTGACATGTTGCGCCGTCTTGTTGTCAGCTCCTGGACATCCTGATTGTTCAATTCAGGAATGAAAAAGTTAGTAATCATGGCTCTATACCGATCACCATTGACTGTAACGTTGTGGCCATCGTTTTTGAAGCAGGATTCCACCAGCCCATAAAGCGCACCAAACAGTCAGTTTTTCTGGATGTAACGGTGTTTCGACATACACTTGTGGATTAGCTTCACCCCAAATGCGGCAATTTTGTTTGTTGTCGTGGCCATTCAACCGGAAGTGCGCTTCATCGCTAAACAAAATTCGCTTATGAAAGTCGACCATTATTTTCGAAATAAAATTGCACAATTTGAAAGCGTTGTTCAGGCGTGAGTCTATTCATGATGAATTGCCAAACCAAACTGAGAATAAATCACTTGACAGCTGTTAAATTGGTCGCCATCTTGGAAAGTAATGCCAACTTAAACTTCTATACCTGGAAAAAAACACTCTGTACATCAGAATAACTTAATATTAGGAATAACATAGCTCTGGAAAATAACAGTATAACATAGATCTGGAAATTAACAGAATAACATAGACAATAATTTATAAAGATATTGTGTGAAGTTTCCAAAATATAGCGATAATTGTCAAGAAAGTAGAAAAAATTCTGGAGGTTGTGTAATGGATGGGCTATCCCATCCGTTAGTGTAAGAGGGTCAGAAGGAAGATTTGCCATAGTCAATGCAAAGTCTGTTTATTAACAATTCTCAAAAACGATTCAAATTCAACAATAAAGTAAAGAAATGTACCAACTGATAAATATGGGAGCAATAGCAGGGTAGACGAGATCATTGGAGATATAATAATAAATCGCATCCCTTACACTTAGCACGTCCTTCTTTTATGTGAAGATAATTTCTAAAGTACTCTAATTCAAACCGACTGAATCCAATTTAACAACTAATTGACCAAATCGTCAATCTTAATATTAATCAAATAATCTACCAAGTACTCTCACGTAGCTTTACATTAATCAATCACTGCTATCCTTTGGCAGTCTATCTTCTCTGTTTCGGAGCTTGATAGTTAATCTTTAAATACAAGCAATGATTTGGATAATCATGTCTTTCTTCGGAAGAAAGTTTTCAATAAAATGATATTTAAAGACCAATTATTCCCCAAGAGGATTAATAGTAGGAAGAACGTGATTAGACCCGTTACAACTGTTACTGGCTTATGTAGATATCGCTACAGACCTATGATGTTCTGATTATCTGCTGTGGTTTTTAAGAGGTATTCGCTTATAGAAATGTTAATAAATGGTTTAATTCATCTTCCAATGGGCAAACATCAATTTGACACATATCCTTCAACATTTTAAAGCTTTCTTGCCGCTGTCTATATGAGAAGTACCCGTAAAGGAGTCAATAAAAATTATATAATTAGTCACAAATTTGATTTTTTTGTCCTTTTCTTAGCTTTTACTTAGTCGTCAATAAGACGTACAAATTCGTCGCAAATACAGAGTACAAATGATGGACCCGATTTAAAACAAATCACAATTTCGAAACTACTACACATATTACAGTAAGTGATACATGGATCTGAAAAGAAATATACCAAGTTCTTTCTCTCCCAACAGTGATTAGCAGCTCATTCAAGATCGCTGTGATTGAAGTCCAAACATAGCGACAATAACAGAGAAGAGCTTTTCGTACTGCACTGCTTTTTTCAGTTTTTTCGGTGCAACGTGCATTTGGAAACCGCTATGGAAGAGAAGCATCAACAAATAAGAACATTCTGTGGTGGTGCCATCAATTTAAGAAAACTGTTCGTTTGTTTACTAAGATAAGCAGTGACAGGTCAAGCGTCTCGGAAGAAGCAGTGGAGAGGGTGAGGCAGAGTTTGTTCGAAGCCCACGGAAGTCTACGAGAGCTGTGGCCTGCAAACTAGGGATGCCTCAGAAAATGGCATTGATTGTAAGAAAAAAATCAAATTTCAAGCCGTATTATTTGCAATTGACACAACAAATAAGCATTTGAGCAGCATTACCAGCTATTGACAGAGAGATGCTACAAAATGTATTGAACGAACTATATTACAGATTCGGCGTGTGCTGTGTAACAAGAAGGCCACACCTTGAACATTAGTAACAAAAAATTTTTTTGTATATTTCTCTTTGCTTCCATGTATTACTTACGGCGATGTGTGCAGTAGTTTCGGCAATATGATTTTTTTTAAATCGGACCCCTCATTTGTATTCACTATGCATTAAGAGATACTTTCACAATTTTCTAATCAATGACTGGCATAGTTTTGAAGATGCTGTTCAAAAAACAATTGTATTCACTTGGGTATTCTAAGCAGGTTAAATAATTTGGAATCATTACCTTCATCGTGATTCTTAAATCACAACGATAAGCGATTCATTAATTTTATTGTGGACACAACTCTCTTCAACACTTTACAAATGGCATTCTATTTTCCTTTCTTGCACTAGGTGAATATCAATTCTACTCAATTGGGTTGATGTTTCGTACAGAATACACATGGCTGGTCTTTTGAAATTTCACGATCTGACGAAATAACAGAAATTGATCTCCAATACTGCAAACCAGTCATTAATTCAGATTTGGATTCTGAAGAAAGTTTGCAAGGGTAGCATTAAACACTTTTATTTAGTGAATGTATCAACCAAGTTTTTTTTTAGTAATTCTATTTGATTTATTTCTGTAAAAGTTTATCCTAAAGAAATTTTCGGTAGTAAGTTTAATCTATCTTTGCATATTGATTTCAGATTAACTACAATCCCGATGTTTTTTGAGGTTTTATTTAAGAATAACATCATCATAGTTAAAAAATAATGTTGCATCATTTATTACTTCGACGTATAAATTCAAGATTTTGTCTGGACTATATATCTTTTGGGTTTTCAATTCCTTTTTTATCATTTTCAGCCTCTTAGTTCTCAGCATGTATTTTCCTTATTCTTCACTTAAAGGCCTGTATGGTTCAAAACAATTTTGAAAAACAGACTGTTTATGTCAAATCGGTGTTGATAGTGATTTTATTCTGAATTTAATGTTAAAAAATTGTGCAATTTATTTTGTTGCCTCTAAATGCTTTCTCATTTTATTTTGCTTGTTTTTTGCGAATTTTTTTTCCTCTCTATTCCATTTTATGATCTCTCTTCATTTTTTTTTTTTTTTGCTGTAAAAACAGATGTCCTAATTTTTTTTTGTAAATAAAACATTTTTAAAGAAAAAAACATTTAATGCGATGGAATTAGATGCCCTGTAGGTTCCCAGAGCCCCAGATGGCTGCATAGTTCTCTGAACGTCAAATTCACCCCAGGATGTTCTATATGTACATAAAATGCAAATACTTTCGAAGGAATCGTGTATCTCTTAGAAAATGCAAAAAAGTGTTAGAAACAAAATGGTAGCAGATGGTACAGTATTTTTTCTTCGGAAGGAAAATGCAAAAATAATTAAATTTTTAAACCAATATTTCTGGAGAGTTTTGTATATTATAACAAACAAACAAAAAAAACCATTGCCATCTGTTTATCAGAGCATGGAATTACACGAAACTTGTGTCCCGCGCGTTCCTTGAATTTCGGTTTCCAAATTTTTCTCTTTTTGAACATTTGAAAATATTTTTCTTAAGAATATTAAACAAATAAGCAAAACTTCTCATTTTTACTTTCATGTGGCTTCAATGCTTGCTATTATACACAAAATGTGACACAAAAAAAATATTCCAGAAAATTCGGGAAATTTATTTCAATGCATCATTATATATTGAAAATTGTTAAATATTTGCATTAAAAATATTTCCGGCATTATTCTAAATGAATGTTTCGAATCCCCCCTACTATTCACAGTAAAATATTATGGCGAATTGAAGTTTGTTTAATGAATATAGTATTAAACACATACGGTGGTTTTTTTTTAGTAGTTCTAAAACAGGATAAGATGGATAGAGGTATTTATATACAAACTGACATTTGACCTTCATTTTAATGTAACCTTTGTAAATATATTACCTGTATTTTATGAATTTTTAACTTACATACTAATTCACACACTAAGGAAGAGTTTTCAAACTGTGGGATAAGCCCATCTAGGGGCATCTACGAGGAGGGAGCTAGCATATTGAAAAGTCGAAAGCAAAAGTTATTTAAAAAATTAATTCATTTACTGAAATGAAGCAAAAGAGAAAATACATTTTTACATACCAAAAATAAAATACTCATTTACACTAATAGAATACTTATAAATGTAACAGTATTGCACAAAATATTTGATAATTAATTTAACAATATTAAGTTGAGAACAAGTTTAATAATTACTAGCGACCCAATGGGCTTGTCATGTATAAAATTATATACAAAAATTAACACTTACCTCGATCATTTGTACGGTTTATGAATAATCCCTTAATTTGCGATTAAAAGTTACGCGATTCGCTTCCCAATGCTTCCGTTTTCTATGTAAGTGTGTGTATGTGATCTATAAAGTGTGGGTGGGGGGGTAGAGAAAAGGAATAAATTTTCTGAAATAAGTAAATTCTTCGCAAACACCGCCAAGGTCCTTTAATTGCATTCCAAAGCTTTCGGAATAATTTTATGGATAGCAGTGCCCAGGAAAGATCGTACAGCGGAAAGACGTATATATACGTCAGGGGTAATCAACGCTTTGGCTAAACGAAACGTTTATATACGCAGGAGACACTTAAGAAATTTAAGCCGTATTATAGATTTAGCCTCGAAATACACTACTATAGAATTCAATAGATTATATATATTATTGTATGGAGGAGGAGGTAGCAATGGAAATTGTGAATGAATATTAGGTCGCAAATATTGAAAGTTTCAGAATTGCTGCGCTAAGGCCTTTAGTAAAACAGTATTAAATTCCCAATTCTTAGTAATAAGTTGCATTTTGATACTGTTTAAACCATCTCATTAAGGTATCCGACTACGTTTGGAACCATGATTTTAAAAAACCGCATACATGGATAATTTTCATGATATTTAGTGTCACTTAGATTAAAATGCATGTATAAAATTGTTTTCAGGACATTTTGACAAACAAAATTTATTTAAATATAATATTTTGGCAAAAAATTAACTTAGAATAATCTTTTTTCCAAATTATTCTTTTGTGAAAAATGCTTCTATTATAACAATATTTTGCCTGTATATAGCTCGGACCTCTCTACAGAGGCTCAACTAGAATTTTTGAAATATATAACTTAGAAGTGGGTTTATTCATATTTTACGACAACAGAGGGGAGAAATTTTAAGAAAAAAACCGCCAATAATTATTTCAATGGGTGGTAACTCTGAAAATAATGTGAATTTTTCAAAAATTCTAGTTGATTCTCTCTAGAGGGGTCTGAGCTATATGCATGCAAAATATTATTATAATAGAATCCTTTTTCACAAAAGGAGAGCATTTTGAATAAAGATTATTCTAAGTTAATTTTTTGCCAAAATATTATATTTAAATAATTTTTTTTTGTCAAAATGTCCTTAAAACAATTTTATGCATGTATTTCAATATGAGTGACACTAAATATTACGAAAACTATCCATTTATGCGCTTTTTTAAAATCACGGTTCCGAACGTAGTCGGATACCTCAACGCGAAAAGATTTCCCTTCTGAAAATGAATAAAATACGAAAAATCCAGCAGGATTGGACTGCCCTAATGCATTATCGGAAGAATTCATTGCGGTAGATGATGATAATGTGCGTACAGCGCTAATTATAGCAGACAAAAACATTTCGGAGTTCGCTGATCATTGATGCACATTCCGACGACGAAAATGAAATGAATAAAGTAGCTTCGGTTTCCGCAAATTAAAGATCTTTCTGAAAAGTATGAGTAATTATTTAGTCGCATATTCAAATGGTGAAATGAATGCATCAAACAATATGTTGACAATTTGATACTAAAAAGGACAATGTAAAGAAAAACATCAGAGCTTTAAAAAATTTTGTATTAAATATCTCTCATTCAGTTATTAAGAATGTTTTAGTTTCATTGAATTTTGTTAAATTCATGATTATATACATACATCTAATATAAATAAAATTTACTCTAATAAACTTAATTGTTTTAATATGTATATTTTGTAACATCTATTAACACGAAATTTTTGTTGTAACACGAAAAGTTATTTCAGTCTCCTCAGTTTTGTGCTAACCAATTTTCACTATAGAAAGACCTCGTAGTTTGGAATTACTGAGGAGTTCCAAAGTTCGTCAGGCATTAGTGCTAGAAGCAGGACTGTTACTCAAGAGTTAGGAAGTCTGGGATTCCATGATCGTGAAGCCGTTCACAAGCCGAAAATCACTCCCCAAAACGTAAAGCTTGGATTTCAATGGGGCAAAGCTCATATTCATTGGACTGTGGACATGCGGAAATAAGTACTTTGAAATGCTGGATCTGGTTTTACATTTTGTCAACCCAATGAATGCATCTAGGTTTGGCGAAAGCCCGATGAGAGTTTCTTAGATGAGTGTATTAGGCAGACTGTAAAGTTAGGAGGTGGCAACCATGATCTGGGATTATTTTTCATGGCTTGGCCAAGGTTCCTGTGTTTGGAGACATGAACTCTGAGACGTTTATAGACATTCTGGACAATATTCCTCTTCCAACTCACAGCATTATTTCGAGGAAGGCATTGTGGCGTTTTTCAGCCACACTGCTGAGGTATTGTCTTTGGTCACCGCCCCGGAAACCTTTGACACCGTGAGAACCACCTCGCCCACAAACCGAATGCAACTCGAAGATAAAGAGGCCGACCACTACCATCCTCAGTTCCTAGAGGGGGCAGAGAGAGGAGACGATTTGAAAACTTTGCTGAGAACGGATATGACTTCCTCCCTCACCAACATCAAGTTGGGACTGTAATGATCTAAGCAATATTTTTACTAACTTCAAATGTATAAAATGTAATTAATAGCTGTGATGTATATATATATAAACTAATATTTAAATTAATAAATATCACGCTACTATTGTTTTCCTCAAACATCACAGCATATTTCTGCTGCTCCATCCAGACATTGAAACGTGCCCAGCCATGTTTGGATGAGATGTGTGCTCAAAAGCATGATCTGAGCCCTAAAAAATACCTTTAGAATGAAATTAGAAAATAGATTACGTAGCAAGACAAATCGACCATTCTCACTTCTAGCACTCATTTCTGCTGTGATGGAAGTGTGAAGAAGTCAATTTTTAAGTCTATCAGAAACAATAGTAGAAGGTCTTCACACAGATATTTGCAAGATGTCATCGATGCAAAAGTGGGGCCAACATCTTTTTAATAAATGCCTTGGGACTCTCTGATTCCTTACCACTGAATGCCTGAATAATTTTAGTCAGATAATGAAATATACAAATTTACTAATTAAATTAAACCGGGACCAGTGGCGCACTCGATGCTAACGTTATTGGTCATGGGGTGGGTGACTGAGTCACCCCCAACTTTTTTTAAAACTTTTTTTATTGTACACGATAACAATTGTAATCGTAATTAATAATTTAACTAAGATAAAGTATACTTAGCTACTTTTAAGGATTTTTTTCAATTTTTCTTTGATAATTTAAGAAAAAATCCAAACAAAGTGAACTAAGAAGATGCAATTCACACACACATTTCGCTAACATTACAAGAATGCTTTTTGAAGGCAAAATTGTCATACTTTGTTCAAATTATCGTAGTTTTATTGCCCTTAAATGATATTTAATAGTATGTTTAATTTTAACCAGCCTGTGCCTTTTTGAAAGAGCTCAGTGTGTCTTATGGCACACTTGTGGCTTCATATCTTTCTTTAGGGGCGTTTTTAGGCAGCATTTGAAATCTTTCCTTTCAACTCAAACGTTTCATGTTCATCACTTTTCCCTAATTTACTTTCGCAAACCTGATTAAAATCCATCACCTCATCAAGTTCTTCCTTTGCTTAGAGAGTTTCAACTTCTTCCAATAGAAGTTCCACAGGCCCATTTCGTTTTTTTTATTTTCTGTTCATTTACATTTATAAAAAAGCACTCACTTCCACCACCACTCATCGTGTACAACAAACAGATCCCCTGGTCTCAGGAAGCTAAATATCTTGGAATAATTTTCGATACACACTTACATGGAAACAACATATTTTATATGCTCGCGATAAGTTCCGAAAAATTATGTTTAAACGCTACCCCTTATTCGGCCGGAACTCTCATTTAAGTATAGAAAACAAAGTGCTTCTCTATACAGCCGTTATGCGTCCAATTATAGCTTACGCTTGTCCAGTATGTGGATATGCCTATAATACAAATATTAAAAATCTTGATACTCTGCAAAATTCTCAAATATGTATAATTGTCAAAGCCACAAGATGCATGCGCAATGACGACATACGAAACGCATTAAAAATTACAAGTTTTAAATTTCATATTCAGAAAATAGCAATTAACTTTTTCAACGCTCTACCTGAAACCAATAATTCTGATATGCATAACTTAATTCCTTATATCCCAAATGATAATACTAAAAGACCAAGAAGAATTCTTGATTCTTATATTCCTCCTTAAACTTATTTTTTCATCCAATAATTTTTGATCGCAACATAGTTAGCTAAAATTTTACTTTCTTTTAAAATTTTGTCATTATTAATTTCTTTCTTCCCCTCTGGACAAGCGCCTCCCCATTTTCTAAATCTCAGCCCCCAGGGCAGCCAATTGGAGTCACTGTTCACTGTACCCAGCAACCAAAGAGCAGCCTCTAAGCTCTGAACCAAGCCAAAAAAACTCTAAACGTTTTCGCCCAGATGAAGCACCATAGCCACGCCTCCCGGATCTCATAGTTCGACCAATCGCCGTCATGCCACTCAGCAGAATGGAAAACATCACTTTCGCCATTCCCAACATCATAGACTCTAACGATAAGGGATTGAGGACTATTTTACAGTCCAGATGCCCAAAGAAAAACGCCTATTCACAGGGGGAAATGTAGCCTGTTCATAGAAAGTATTTTGGAACAAAAGAGGTCCCGCGGGGAACTAGATCACTCGAAGTACTTTAAGATTGTAAGTAAACGTTTCCACTCGAAAAAAAGGAGGTAGTATGTGACAAATAAATTTTAGTTTCCATGAAAGCTACATAAAGGAGGATAACAAGGTCAATGGCAACAAATAACCAGTTTTCCCACAATTAAAGATTTCGTAAACCTGGAGTGACTATATGCACCGCACGCCTGCTCCTATATTAAATTAAATCTTTTGTTTGATTTTCGAAACAAAAAATGTAAGCATTAATTAATTTCATATAAATTTTTTTTAAACAATATTTGGTGTTGTGCAAATTTAGCAGCTCAAAACTTTAAGATTATTCTTTGTAGCATTATATTTTCTTTAATAATAACTTTGAAAGTTGACTCTCTTTATTTCAATGCTTAATTACAAGTCCTTTTAAGCATTGCAGCTTTAGTTAAGCTCATTATGCCAAGGAAACATTATAAGCTTGTTCCGTCATAAAAATATCAAAGGAACAAAACTTTCAACTTTCAAAATCGCAATAATTAGAAATTTCAAACAATCAGGGAATAGGCAGCTTTTTTTTTTCTTGTGGGATCAACGAAGCTTTTTAACCTCTTTGACAACATAAAGCTAAGTAGATTTCTATGTGGAATTTTTGTAGGACTTTTTCCCCTCATTTATACTTTCTTAGATTTTAATTTTTGTAATACGATTAAAAAGTAATCATTTCACATGAAAGTTTTAATTTAATTATAGCAGCCATTTTGAATATTTAAAATTTCTTCGCTATAAATAATAAATAAATTATTTTTGTTTTAAGCGAATGCGTTATTGTTGAACCGAGTTTCAAATGAAAGATTTTAATTGAATAAAAAAATCAGTATTTAAACACATTTATGTAGTTCCGATAAAGATTACAAAGCAGTGGCGCACACAGAAATTTTTCAAGGGAGGGGGACAGGGTCGAAAGTTTACCATTCTCGTACAACAGTGCTTCTCAATCTTTCAAAGTTTGCAGCCCAATATTCAATCATAATTTGCATTGCCCCCCCCTCTATACAATAACGATGTATTAAATTCAATAATATTATACTTTGACGCTAAACCTACAATACGACTTTGACCTCTTTAGCCCTACCGACCTATATAAACGTCTCACTCAGCAAGTGTATTAATTGCCCCAGACGTATATATATGTCCTTCCGAAGTACTATCTTTTCTGGGAATTGCTTTCCATAAAATGTTTCAGAAGGCTTTGGAAAGCAATAAAATGACCGTGTCAGTGTTTGCGAAGTATTTTCTTATTTGAGAATTTTTGATTATTTATTCCTTTTCTACCACCACCACCCCTCAACGCCCCCTACGCGCTAAATGGTGGCATTGGGGAACGAATCACGTAATTTTTAATCGTTATTTAAGGGATTAATTTATAAACCGTACACATTATCAAGATAAGTGTTAATACTGTCATATAATTTTATGCATGACAAATCTATGGGGTCGCTGGTAATTATTAAACTTGTACTTATCTTAGCATTGCTAAATTAATTATAAAAATAGATTGTACAATACTGACACATTTATAAGTGTATTATAGTGTAAATGAGTGCTTTATTTTTCACTGTGTCAGAATATATTTGGTTGTTTACTTTCAGCAAGTTAATAATTATTTTAAATAATCTTTTGTTTCCAACTTTTCAGTATGCTCACTCCCCCCTCGTAGGGTTATCATGCACCCTTAAGGGGCACGCCCCACAGTTTGAGAAACACTGTCATACAATGCTCCAATACGCCGCCCAACATATTCTTTTGATTTTGATGAATTTCAGGAACAAAAAACAGTAAACAATTAATTATTGAATAAATAATTAGCTCTAATTAGTAACATTAATTATTAATAACAAATACCTAATTAAATTTTACGTTCTATCTACATAGGATTATAATCAATAGGAAAAAAATCAGGGGCTTTGAGGGGAGATCTTACCAAAGAGAGATCTCTTACCAAGTAATTAATAATCTTCTATTTGTTTTTCAGTTATTATTAATGCTTATGCCTTTTCAACAATTGAACTTGAAGATACTGAATTTTTGCATCGATGAATATTTTCATTTATTTTTTCCAAATGTATTAGTACTGATGGGAGGTCGCCGGTCCCTAAAGTTACAACTGTAATTTTTACATCTGCCCTGTTCTTGCTGTTTACAAGAAACGGAATTTGGAATGCGTCTTTCTTACCCCACCAAAAAGGGTGACATGTTCCCACGCCTAGAAAAAGTTATTGTACTCATAAATATATCGTGTATTCATCCGCTGACTCTAGACCAATGAGAGAAAATTGTGCAGACATTGTAAAGAATCCGCTCCAGCACACAGGTGCAAGTCGCCGCTAAATAAAAACGAGATGCACCCTGATTAGAGACACTTTTTGACGCACTCTCTCACACCCACTTGGTCTGACACGTCCTTACCATTCTGAAAGCCACGGGACTCCCAGCGGCGACATGACTCCTCTTCCTCGCCCCTCTCTCAAAGTTAAGTGGAATTCAGTTATGTGTCACTTTATACTTTAACTTAATTTTAATCTTATTGTTTAATAAATTAATTGTTATTTAAAGAACGTCTTTTGATTTAGCGTACTGTTTATTGTCTTTAAAGATCTAATGTTTAAACTTAAGCTATAATGCGATGCTAAAAGAGAGTAGAACCTGGTGTTTTATAAAATGGATTTAATGGGAATAAATTAAATAGTTTAAGTTTAACCAGCGTCGCATTATTTGGTGCTGTGACCAGGATATTAAAATATTTTTTTCTTTCTTTGTACTATCATTTAGTGCCGATGATCGGTCGTCGGGAAAAATTTTTTACATCCTTTGATATTGTAAACGTTTCTTGATGGATCATCACGTCAAATTGTCATCTCGTGTGCTACTATGTTTTATATATTGCTTGAATTTGATACTGTGAATTTTTTCTTGTAGTTTTGGTGGGAAGAATTGTCCAAGGTGCAGAACGTGTGCAAGGTGCAAAATGACGCAGGTACTGGTGCTCTTTGATTTTTTCTTTTTAATATTGATGTATTTTTTTTTTTATCTCTATGCATGTATTTACGCAAACGCCGATTAGTTAAAAGCTTTATTTAAATTTAAGAGTTACTGAGTTTCTTTTACCCTGCACGAGTGCTGGAATTTTGTTTTAATTTAACGGTTTCCGTTGTGAATTAATCTCGCTAGAAATTTTGTCTTAACTCTTTTTAAAAAAAGAAAAGGAAAAAAAAACATGCCACGTACACGACAATCAGACCCCCTATTGACGCAAACGGCGTCCGATAAATTTAATCTAATTGATCTGATCCCAATTTACGACGGAGGTGAATCGTTAGGAATATGTAGGTTCTTGGAAAAAATAAACGATGTTGCGAATTTAGGCAAGTGGTCAAACGATGAGAAAGTAACTATTCTGAGATTAAAATTAGTGGGAATAGCTGAGGAATTTTTTTTATCCGACCCAACCCACAGTCAATTGACAGAATATAACGATATCGCAAGAATTCTTATTGGAAGATTCGAGAAAGCTGTACCTTTATCAACACGTTTACAGTTATTTTCATCATGTATCCAGGGTCCTTCTGAGAGCGTACAAGAATTCGCAGCACGCATCAATAAACTGGGAACACAGATATTCCAGTCAGGAAATTCGGCTCAAAATACCGCGGTGAGGAATGCGAACGACCAACTCTTACAATTTCGTTTCATAAGCGGTTTAAGAAATGACATTCGTCGCTTTGTACTTTCTCGTGATCCTTTAAATTTAGACGAATCAATCAACGCGGCATTGATTGAAGAGCAAAATATGAAATTGAACCAAATAGCTAGCGAAGAGAGATCCGGTTTGTCGTCAGCACAAACGGAAAATCCAGTCTTTTCAGCATTAGCGGATAGATTAGAAGAAATCAACTTAAGGGTCGGCCGTCTACAGGAGGCCAGTTCAGTTACAGCTCGTAAATCAGGGGGGAATTCTTTTAACAGAAGGGAGAACGTTTTCAAATGCTTTTATTGTGGCATTCAAGGACATAGACCGGCGGAGTGTAGAAAAAGGAAGAGGGACGAGAACGCTGCCCACTACCAGCCCCACCGGAGAAACGCCGCTAGCGATTATTCTGTTTCACGTCACCCCGTTTTCGATGGAAGACATGTACATTTCCGAGAATCGGCTTTTCGCGACAATTACGCAGCCCCCAGACATCCGGTGAGAGGGACACACACAACTTCTGGGAATAGGGGTTTTCAACGTTATAACAGAAACGATACATTAAACTTCCGCGGAGAAAGCCGTATTTAGATTTTTTTCAATTGGTAGAGAAGCGGTTTTCTCCTATTAAATCTCGAGACAATATATTTGATCTACCAATAATAAAGGCTAATGTTAAACATCACAAATTTAGAATTTTAATTGACACAGGTGCGTCCGTATCTTTAATGTCACAAATTCTTTTTCACTAAAGTAAAAAATGATAACTTTAGGGAATTTAATGTTTCAATTCAAATTAAAGCCGTAAGCGGAGACACGGTAGAAATTATCGGTTGCTACGAAATACAATTGTCATTGGGGGAATTTCAATTTCAACATATTTTTTTTATAACGAAGCAAGAGATTAACGATAATTATTGCGCTATTTTGGGATACGATTTTTTGAAATTATGGGATGCAGTTTTAGATATAGGTAAAAACCGTTTATTAATTAATAATTTTTCAATTCTGCTTATTCATTATTCACTCCCCCGCGTGTTGTACAGAGTAACTTTATACATGGATTTTTAAAACACAAAACGTGTGTGGGTCCCCATTCGGTCACAAATGTTCGTATACATGTTGAAACATTACCTAATTCGACGTCATTGGCCACTATTCAGAGTTCAGCAAAGCTAAAAACTAAAAACATTCATTTAACTAATTCGCAAATCAAGATTAATCCACAGACAAATGACACCATTCTAGAAATTAGAAACGATTCAGATAACATAATCATCCTTAACAAAAACATGAAAATAATTACTGTCAATAATTACGAAGACTTTTCTTCTAATTTTCCCGTTTCTCAAGATATTTTACCCCCACTCAAGGAGAAAGATTTGAACCTTTCAGGTTTGTACAGTAAAATCAAAAGCAGATTATTTCAACTTTTAATTTCGCACAAAAGTGCTTTCGCTCGCTCTACGGTAGAATTATGCGGTAACTACTGGGTAAGGTTTTTGAACGCTTTGAAAGAATTCACTTAAAATTTAATCCGAGTAAGTGTCAGTTTTTAACAAAAAGTTGTAAATTTTTAGGGTTTGTGGTAACGCCGGAAGGCATTCTTATAGATAAAGATAAGTCCTATCAATTAACGAGTTTCCAGTTCCAAAGGATCAAAAACAAATTAAATCTTTCTTAGGGTGTTGTAATTTTTATAGGAGATATATCAAGAATTTCGCGAAACGTGCACTTCCCTTAACGAATCTATTGAGAAAAGACACTCCATTTGAGTGGACATCTGAGACGCAGGAGGCATTTGATGATATTAAGAAAGCCATATTGAATCCACCGGTCTTGACACTACCTGATCAAAACGTGGAGTTACAAATAACAACGGACGCTTCATCTCGCGGCATAGGGGCAGTTTTAGAACAAAAATATCCTATCTCTGAAGTCAAACCTTTATATTTTTTCTAAGAAATTAAATCCATCACAATCTAAATATAACGCAACGGTTTTGGAATTTTTCGCGATATATACAGCATTAAATTTTTTTTTAGACCTTTCTTGTTAGGCAGAAAATTTAAGGTTTTTACCGATCATAAGGCTCTCGCAGGATTTCTTTCTAATAAAAATCCCTCTTCCAAAATTTTGCGTTGGAAAATGGCTCTGGAATAATTTAATTACGACATACACTACATCAGGGGATCCTTAAATTCAGTCGCAGATCATCTTTCTCGTTATATTAACAACATCACAATAGCTTTACCGGACTCTAAAGATCTTATTAATATGCAACGCGAAGATTCTGTTTTAAGCGCTATCATACAAAAAATTGATCAAAATGACGTTAGCCCACAAATCAGCAACTATTTTATTAATGGGGAAGGTTTGTTATGTCATTTGTCTAAGAGCCCCTCCAGATCACCCAGGTCTAACACCACTAGAAAGCAAGTTTGCATTCCACATTGTCTAAAAGCTAAAATTCCCGAATCCGTTCATTCAGAATATGGAGGGCATCTTAAATTTTTTAAAACATATCATCGACTCAGCGAAAACATCTTTTGGCATAATATGTACAAAGATACTAAAAATTTTGTTCGTTCTTGAACCATATGCTTATCTCGAAAAAAACGCCTTTAAAGTTCCGCCTGCACCCCATCAACCAGTAGAACAAAGTAAAGAACCAGGAGAAACGTGTCATATGGATATTTTCGGTCCTTTAAAAACCACGCCTAAAGATAATATATATATATATATATATATATATATATATATATATATATATATGTATATATATATATATATAACTATGTTTTATCTATGATAGATGCATTCACAAAATACATTCACATTGTTCCACTTCCGGATATTAGGTCGAGTACCAATTCAAAAGCTTTCTTTGATAATTACATTGTACACAGGGGTTACCCACATAAATTAGTCGTATATAGATAACGCTACATATTTTAAGAGTTCCGAATTTGTTGAGTTTTGCAGAGTCATGGGTATTCACAAAAGGCACATATCAAGTTATTCCGCTCACGTCAACGGTAGGGTAGAGAAACCCAATCAATCGCTAGCCAATATCCTGGCATCAATTTCACAAAATACTAACGATTGGGATGAGCAACTCCCGCACACCATGTTAGCATTAAATTCAGCGATCCATGAAGCTACATACACATCTCCCTTTTTCCTAGAACATGGCAGAGATATTCGATTATCTTACACTTACGAAAAGAATTCCGACACACCACAAAATAAGTATGAATATGTCGAGAAACTTTTACCGTCTTTGGAGCATACTTTCAATAAAGTTTTAAATAATCTAGGGGATCAGGAGGCATCACATGTTGAATTGAGTACGAGAGCGACAAAACAACATCATTACGATTACAAAATCGGGTCCTTGTGTTTTATAAAGACGCCTAACATTAAATCTAATTTATCTCCAAAACTCAGACCTAAGTTCGAAGGTCCTTACAGAGTAATAGAGCGTTTTTCTAATGTTAATTATAGGGTTCAACATGTAGAACAATTGAGGAAAAGATTTAACACACATATCAATCGGATGATTCCATTTATTAAGAGATTTTCATATTTGCACTTGAAAAATTTGGATGATTTACAACCAGACGAGACGGAGGTTAAGGGTATTGTTCCAAGTCCACGGTATAATTTAAGGGCTCGTGCAGGCAATTCGGCTCGTTAATACATTTCCGCGCTAAAATTTTTTGAAGGAGACTGAAATTTTTTTTTTACAATTTTTACGCTTCGTCAATTCGAGAGCACACATTTAATGGTACCTGTCTCATAGTTGCATCTTGTTTCATGTTATGTTTTATGTTTTTTTTAGAGAGATCAAATTTTGTACTTAGTTTTTTTTTAATGAATTCTAGCTCAATTTTTTTTATGCAGTTTGTTTTATGTCTTGATTTTATGCTTAAATGACATAGTGTTGTTTGTGGTTAATATCAATTTTAACTCTAGATAAAATATTTTTTGATGCTATGTGTTTTATATAAGATTTGTTGTTTGTAATAGGATTGTTATTTAATTTTGCTTTGCGATTCATGTATGCACGTCAATTTTAATTTTATAAATTTTAAGCTTTAATTTATGTTTGCAACAAAAATCAAATTTTGGGGTCTCTGGACACCTGTCATGAAATTTGAATGTTGTTACGATACATACATATTTGAAATTTTTTTTCTCATCTATTACATAATTTGTGTTGTGATTATTATCTAGTAATTTTAATTTTTTTCATACAAAAGGTTCTTTTATTGAATAACTTAGTTTATGCTGATTTGCTTGTGTATAACTGTGTACTTTCTGGTTAAATTTTGATTTTGCATAGAAGATTAATTTTTTGGTAGCAGCATTTTGTTACAATTAATTTATTGCTAGATTTTGTTGGTGTATTAATTTTAAGTGGTTGTATATTACTAAATGATGATAACATTGGAATTTATGCTTGTTAAGAGATGGATAGAGATTTTTGTTTGAATATTTTCCCTAAGAAATTATGTTGAAACTTAATTTTTTTTTGCTCATGTTGTTTTGTTATGTGATATGATTGCTAACTTTGAATTAAAATTTTCTAGTGTTTCGGTTAGGTGTTTCCATGCTCATTTAATTTTTGTGTTGTTTGTTTTGCGATAGATTTGGAATTTTTTTGTTGTTTATTCAGGGGTTTAGTTAGAATTGTGGTTGTTAAATTAATGTGCAGTCAATAATTGTGTCTCGGTTGTGTGCTAAACTTTACTAGGAATTTTAACGTTTTGGTCTGTCGATATGGTATTTTTTTTGTCGTTGATGCTAGGCTTACGTGTGTTGAATTATGTTAGCGCGTGGGTAGATTATTGAACTGAGTGTTGATGTTGATTTAATTTTTTTTTGTTTTGGATTTTAATAGTAGTTCTGCTTGTTATTTGGTAATAAGTTTTTTTTGTTGGTCAGGTAATGGTGTTGTTAAATTGAAATTTTTGTGTCCATTCGTTTCGAAAACGTGGGAGAGCTTTCGTTCGCACCCTTTTTCGTCGGTAATCCCCCCCCCCGCACGCTATCCGCTCAAGGGCGGGACACTGTTGATTGGAATTCGGTTTGTTGGTTACTCCTTTTCGCAAGAACTCCTCCCCGCGGGTAGCACAGTTCAGGGGTGGAATTTTGGATGTCGGATTCTTGGCGCCTTAGGAGGAATTTTCCCCTCACCCCCCACTGCTGTCGCAACAGAGATAAGATACTCAGCAAAATTTTTTTCCAATAGGTTTTCGTTTTTTTTCCTCCCCCTCCCCCTTGTTTCCTGTTTTTACTTTAGGACGTTGTTGCTGTGTGAGATTCGAGTTTGATGAAAAATTTTTTTGGTTTGGAAATGTTGGAAGAGGATTGGGTGTGAATTTTTCGTTGTTTCACTACTTGTTTAAGGAGTTGGATAAGTTTGAGTTAGGGATTTCGTGGAATATTTGAGAAAGTTATTTGAGGGTGATAGATAAAGTTTAAACTGATGAATTTGTTGAATAATTGGGAAAGTTTTTTTTTTTTATGGAGATAGATAAGTTTGCGTTCGAAGTACGTTTATTCGATAGTTGTTTTTTATGGAAATGGATAATTGAGTTGAAGAGAAAGTTATATGGTTTATTTGAGAAAATTGTTTGATGTACAGAAGGATATTTTGATTTAAGGATTTTGGGCAAAGGAAAGTGTGTTGATATAATTATACGGTATATTTGAGAAAGTTGTTTTGATGTAGAGAAGGTAATTTGAGTTCAGGATTTTGTACGATTTCGAGTAATTAAGTTGATGAACATAGATAAGTTGAGTTAATGATTGTGTGGTATATTTAATAATGTTTTGAGATGCATTTAGGAAAGTTCGAGTTGAGGATTATGCGAGATTTTTGTAAATAAGTTGATGAGCAAAGATGGTTTTAGTTAATGGTATTGTGGAGCAATCGATTGATTATTTGGAAGTTGCAGATAAGTCTAGTTAGTGTTATTGAGTATGTGAGATTTTGTGTACATAAGCTGATGAGCATAGATGGTTTTAGTTAATGGTATTGTGGAGCAATCGCGATTGATTATTTGGAAGTTGCAGATAAGTTTAGTTAGTGTTGTTGAGGCATAAGATGTGAACGATCTGAGGTAAAGGCATTTTTGGATTATCGAGGAATCATTTTAAGGTTACTGAGAATTTTAGGTTGGTGTTATAGAATTATATTTGAGTTATTAATTAGAGGATTTTCGATGAATTGAGTTAGCGGTATTGTTGTAAATCGAGGATCTTGTGTTTTTTTCCTGTTGTATATTTGTTGCGCGTATAGTGAAACATTTTGAGTTTTTTTATATTATCTGGACTTGATACATTGTAGTACATAGATTGTTAAAAAGTTATGTTGATTAGTTAAGCGATATTTTTTTATCTTGGAATTTATGTTTAATTATGTGTAGCACTTGCAATAATTTTCTTTTAGTTAAATTACTTTACTCTGTATGTGTCGCCTCATATGACTTGGGTTGCATATCAATTTTGTTTTTAATTTTTTTCTGAAATTTTCAACTGCACTTGTGATTTCTGGAATTCATTTCTCAAATGGAAATTCGAATGTATTGAATGTGGAAGAAGTTTTTTTTTTTCCTCTCAAATTTATTTTAAAAGTATTAATCGATATAGTTAATTTTTTACAATCGGATTTGCAAAATTTTTTAGTCTTAATTCTGCATTCTGTTTCTTGTGTTGGCGGTTGCCGGCGATCGTCCTACCGCAGGAAATGGGATGTTTTGTTTTGTTTTGCCTTTGTACACATTGGGGTGCATACTGATCACATGCGCACTCATAGTTTGCAATTCTAAATTTAATTACAGTAATTTTTTTTTTCTTAATTTCATTTGTAACCAATGCTCGTAGTGAAATTTTTTTAAATTCCTTAGGCTACTCAGCATTCTTACAGGTTATAAAATTTTTTTTTACCATTTATACGACTCGTTAATTTATAGAATTTTAATTTGCAAATCTGAATTAATTACGTTAATTTTTTTTTAAACTTTCATTTGTAACCAATGCTTGTAGTGAATTTTTTTTATTTTCTTAGAATATTAAGCATTCTCGAAGGTTATAAATTTTTTTTCTTCACCTATGCACACCCATCGTTTCAATCTCTAAATTTTTACTTTTACTTAATTATTTTCATGAAATACTGTTATCAATGCTCTTAGCGAACCACTGAAATTTCTTATGCTTTGAGTATGTGAAGAGTTCTGCTAGTAATTTTTTTTTGGTGGTCTGGGACATTCACTTCACATTAGTCGTGTCAAGATTTCGATGTTAAACGATTATGAGGTGTCTGTTTCTGGGTGCCACGCTTGAATTGTATATAGATGTTTTCACTAGCGTTTATTTCTTATCAATGTATTTTGTTCAATACTCCTATGTGTGGTTATTGTGAGTAGCGCAGTTGTTAGATACGCAAATTTTGATTTTTTTTATGTGTTACTTGTCTTAATTTTTTTTTATTATTTAGTGGCACACGATTCTTTGTGATTGTTTAATTATTTCTATTTGTCATTCTGTGTCTGATGTTTTTGTAAATTGTTTGGGGGATCCATTCAGTGAATTTTTTTTCTCCTCTTCGTACATGAACGTCATTGTAGTTGTTGATAGTTAATTTGTTTTTCCCTCTCGGCATTGGGTAGGAACTTTGGAAATCGCTTGTTTTTTTTTTTACATTCTTAATTTAATGTTATGAGAGGTGAGAGGAGTTGAAGGTTGGTGCTTGGAGTCTTCAACGGCGGTCACAAAGGGCCAAGTTATTTTTTTTAATAATTGTGGCTTCATTACTAATATGGTTTCCCGGGGAGACAAAGTTTTTTATTTTTGCAGTTTAGCAGATTTCGTTAGAGATGTGGAAGCACTGATGGAATGGACGAGTCACGGTCCTCTTCATATTACTAAAGGACAGATGAACTTTTGAGCTGTTTCAGCGAGATTACGACGCTCCGGACATTTTTTCTTTTCTCTCCCATCAAGACGTGGGCAGCCGTTCGTGAACCAGGAGTCTGTGAATCAGGAGTCTGTGAAGTGCCGGTTTAATGGAAGACGAGTCTGTTTGAACTTTGAACTGAAATCTCAAAATTTTTTTTTTTAACTTTGATATGGACATTTTCCTCAATGAATTTTTATTGCATTTTGTATTTACATTTACTTCACTGAAATTTTTGTGTTTCTTTATTTATAGTTTTGTTAATCTGAAAGAGGGGAGGAGTGATGGGAGGTCGCCGGTCCCTAAAGTTACAACTGTCATTTTTACATCTGCCCTGTTCTTGCTGTTTACAAGAAACAGAATTTGGAATGCGTCTTTCTTACCCCACCAAAAAGGGTGACATGTTCCCACGCCTAGAAAAGGGCATTGTACTCATAAATATATCGTGGTATCGGGGGTGTCATTAGGATTTCCCACGCTTGGGGATGTCACTGACCGTGAGACGGTATTCATCCGCTGACTCTAGACCAATGAGAGAAAATTATGCAGACATTGTAAAGAATCCGCTCCAGCACACAGGTGCAAGTCGCCGCTAAATAAAAACGAGATGCACCCTGATTAGAGACACTTTTTGACGCACTCTCTCACACCCACTTGGTCTGACACGTCCTTCCCATTCTGAAAGCCGCGGGACTCCAAGCGGCGACATGACTCCTCTTCCTCGCCCCTCTCTCAAAGTTAAGTGGAATTCAGTTATGTGTCACTTTATACTTTATAACTTAATTTTAATCTTATTGTTTAATAAATTAATTGTTATTTAAAGAACGTCTTTTGATTTAGCGTTCTGTTTATTGTCTTTAAAGATCTAATGTTTAAACTTAAGCTATAATGCGATGCTAAAAGAAAGTAGAACCTGGTGTTTTATAAAATGGATTTAATGGAAATAAATTAAATAGTTTAAGTTTAACCAGCGTCGCATTAGTACGTTGATTTTATTTCCTATATAGTGAAATAATTTATAGATGTTAGTTATCTCTTGTTCGTATTTATTTATGTCATTCCAAAAATGAGATTTCATTCTATTGGCTACATTTCTTACAGTGAGAATATTTTTGTTTCTTGAAGCTCATTCATACAAATTTACAAACAATTGGACTATTTTTCTCTGTTACAACTAAGCGGCATTTGTTTATATAGTCGAAACGGATTTATATTTTGAATACATTGTATTTTGGTTTGCCTGTTTACTTTACTAAACCAAACTATTGATGCAAACCATTGTTACAGGATTTACCTTTGAATGCCATGATATTTCATAGTTAGAGAGTATTATCTAGTCTGCCGAATTATTCAGATCCAACTTGCATTATCTCTTCATTTTCTGTTCAATTTCTTTCACTGTCTCGTTTCCTTGAAGCTCAGGTTGCTATTTTATCCATAAAGCTCAAGAATTTTGTGAATTGTGTGATTTTCAGTCAAATAAAAAAACCCTTTTTTTGTGTATAGTATTGTTTATAAATTAACACGCACGTCTTTTCTCGCATTGAATATATTTTTAATTAATTTGTTCCCACTAGAAAAGATATTCACTCTTGTTATTGATCACGTAACAAAGTAAAAGGCAAAATAAATCTTTGTAACCTAGTTCATATGCAATTCTTCGTCAGTGGTTATATTTATTTCAATGAATTTTGTTACAATGGTTAAAAGTAACTTTAGCCGTGTTTCTTACTCACTATATCAAATATCTTGGTGGAAATATATCAGTTTACTTAATTGCAGTTATAATTGATGAAAACAAATCAGAATGATTTGGTTATTTGGTAGTTTAAGACTGTCTTCGGTAAACGTACCAGAGCTTGAACTAAACGCGACAGAAAAATGCCTCAATTTCTATAGAAATTTGCAATATTATAACTCATACCTGTGTTAACAATATAGTGTTTTTCAAAACTTCAAATATTCCATGAATACTTTCTTCTTCGTTTTAATACGGGAAGGCATAATACATTTAACATTAGGGTAAAGGAGAAAAAACGCGAAACACATTTTACAGCAGAAAAAAATATTCAACTCAGTTAAAAATGGGAAGTATGATAAAAAAAAATGCTGCTCTCTAAAGGATAGTGAAGCCAGAATATCATATAAAATGTTCATTTCTTTTACATATGAAAAATTGTTCCAAATTTGGGTCATATTCTTTAAAATTATCCGAAAACAGCCTTAAATCATAATCACATTATAGTTACTCAAGTGAGTAAGGGATGGAGTGTTTATTAAGGTCGTTCTTGAAGCAACACCAGGAATATTGGTGACGAACATCCTAATTATATAAATCACGTTCAAGTGATGAAGACGACCCCTGAACCGGCTCTCCATTCTCCCAATTTCCACATCACGCCAACATGAGAGCACTGAGCCAAAAAGAATTTAACATGCATCAGTTCATCTACATGGCGGGTCTTGAGGAGTATTAGGACTGGAACCCCTGACTTGATAACGCCGGTCACGATCTCGTGACCATGACCACTTACCTACCGTGTCCTTACGGCTACTAAAAAGCTCTTGGTGATAAGTCACATCAGTTTGAACTTTTACCAGATGACGAGGACATTTTAATTCATGTCCCATTCTTCCTACTATCAACCCTATCTTGACGGGATTCCGTGGCATAATCTAATTAAAAGGCACCAGCATTATCATTCCAAACACCAGTTGATTTATGAGAACAAGATCTTTGATCGACTGGAATAACAAAATTCATGACCATGAGCAATGGACAACCGTGTCTTGTATTATGTCAAAACTTTAAAAATAACTTATACGAGATAGGATTCAAAAATTACGTACTTACGTACCACGGTAGAAACCTTTTCGAGGTTTTTAGCGATGCGAGAAGTCTGCGAACGTCCAAAGCATTCCACGTCTTCGATACTTTCCCTGCCTTCCCTGAAACGTTGATGCCACTCAAAAGCTTGCATTTGCGATATTGTATCACTGGTGTATATATAGTGCAACAGTTCGTCAATCTCCATAGAACTCTACAAAATTTTACACTCATTCTCTCTGCTCTACGAACGTCATTTCTTTCAATAACCGGTTTCTAAATGCATCCGTTTGCAAAATACTATGCCGTGGTGAGCCACGTACCACTTGATTTAAGAAAAAATCACTTTTCGAAAAGGGTAAGAACGCTATAACACATAAACGTTATCATAGTCAATCTACTGCAAAAGTTTTTTTTAGTCCGGGAACTTTTCAATCTTTCCTTCATTGAATCATTGAATTTCTTTGAACTATATAAAAAAGCTCTAATTAAGTTGTATATAACAGTGGTCTCTAAAGTGCGGCACACAAAATGATATTTGGTGGTACACCAAATAAGTATGCTTACAAACACTTGCGAATGTTTCATCATGTGCCAAGAGAGTGTGAAGCTCTCTAATTAGGCTTTGGTTTACTAGCGTTAGGGGAGCTAGTAAACCAGATTTATCATAGAATTATTGGTTTCAAATAACATACACCCAAATGGATGTGAACCAGAGATGTAGGGGAATGATAGAGATATCCGACCATTCATGAAAAAATTATACACGTTGCTTAATTCAAAATTGTATATTTGAGTTATTTAATTCACGTTGCTTAAATTAAGCAAATAATTTTATTTTTGTGTTTACATGCACACACACTTGTACTAACCGTTTCCCGTCCGCTTCGAAGGTTTTTATTATATCGCCAGGAATGACTTTATATTGTGTTTTTCCATTTTAAGTTATTAATATCTAAGTCATATATACCATTAAGCTTTCGAATGTATTGAAAAAAATTCTCAAAGCCCACACCTTCTGATTTTAAAAGAACAGGGCTTGGAATTTATGAAACAGATATACACTCAGGAACATTGGAAATAGCGACCCAAGAAGAAAGCATCGGATTGAAATGAAATTTAATACACATAATGACACAGATGAGAGATTCACTTGATCTCAAAAACAAGACAATTAAATGAATACAGGGTGTGCAACGACACAAATACTGGACAACTTCAATAGCGTGTTGGACTACCTCCATCTGCAATACATGCCGCCACACGGTCCGGTACTAAGTTGATTAGACACCTTATGTTGTCCTGAGGCAGATGGACCCACAAATCTTCAACAGCCAACTCTGAATCATGTACAGAAAGACACGAAGGCATCTGCCGTTATACCTGATCCCACACGTCCTCTACAGAGAACAAATCGAGGGAGCGGGGTGGCCATGGAAGAGTCTGAAAATGACGTAGGAAGTCTTGAGCAACTCTTGCTGTATGCGGGCGAGCATTATCTTGCTGTAAAATTGCCTCTGGGAGACCATTTAGGAAACGTCCTACATGAAGTCGAAGAATATCATCAACGTAACGTTGGCCCATTAAGGTTCCACGCATCACAGTGAAAGTGGACCGGCTATCATAGGCTATGGCCCCCCAGACCATTACTCCAGCTGTGAGGGCCGTGTGACGTAGAACAATGGGGGGGAATTGTATAGCTCACCAGGGTGCCTCCACACCCGTACACGGTTATCATGTGTCTCCAAAACAAACCGGGATTCATCCCTAAACACAACCTTTTGCCAATCTGTGACATTCCACATTGATCTGGCTTGGTACCACTGTAGACGCAGTTGCCGATGTTCCAGTGTTAAAGGGAGTGCACAGAAAGGGCGCTTGGATTTAAGATTTGCTTCTGCAAGGTGTCTGGAAATTGTTTGTGGAACAATTGCTACGCCTACGTCTGCTCGTATCGTTGAAAGAGTCACTGTGGGGTCCACAAGTGCTTGCCGCACGATCCTTTGATCCTCTCTCCTCGTGGTCTTCCTGGTCGCTCCATACCCGGTTTTCTGCACGTGAGTACCTTCTCGTGTCTACTGCTCCCAACAATTTCTAACGGCACTATCCGAACGATCCACCTGGCCAGCAACACGGCGCGTCAACCAGCCTGCAGTTTTCATTACAATGATCAGGCTTTTCTCAAACTCGCTTAACTGTGAGAAATGTCTTCTAGCACATTTACCCGGCATGTTTCTCTTACCAAAGTCTTCCTACAATCGGTGGGTAATCGTCACGTTTATGAATCTTCGAATTTGCGGTGGCTTATATAGCACCCTCTTCTTGATTGTAGCGCCACCTCGGCGTGTATGAGCATGCGTATTTGCACAAAACTTGGATAATTTGCATATCACATTACGTTGTACATATTTGCAAAGTTTCTCGATTGTACTTAGCTTCCTTCTTGGGTCACTATTTTCAATGTTCCTGAGTAAAATATATATATATATATATATATATATATATATATATATATATATATATATATATGTGTGTGTGTGTGTGTGTATTTATTTATTTATTTATTTATTTATCTTTTTACGCTCCCATAATTCCCCTTTGGAGTCAATTTTCGCAAAATCCGTTCTTGGCCGATCTCTATCAACAGACGAAACATGTAAATCAAATTTGAAGTTGGTTGGTTTAATAATTCAAAAACGGAGATTATTTTTTCTAGAATTCCCCTAAAATCCCCACTACCCCTCTCACTCTCTATAGGAATCTACTCTCGCAAAACCTGTTATTAGCGGATCTCTACCCGACAAAAGAAACATCTTAGCTAAATTTCAAGTTTGTAGGTCTAATAGTACAAAAAAAAGGATTTTTTTCAAGTTTTTTATTTAGACCTCTTGGGAGTCGATTCTGCAAAACACGTTCTTTGTGAATCTCTTCCCAAGAAAAGAAACACGTTTGCCAAATTTTAAGTTTATAAGTGTAATTGCTCACAAACGAGAAATGTTCTTATAGAACCCCAGCAACCCTCCACCCTAGGGACGGTTTATGCATTAAGGGCTTGGTGAGGGTGCCCAGGGGCCAGGACCCGGATAAACTGGACATAGCCAGAGTTTCTGGTAATAAATTTTCATCCGCCAGTGCCAATGAGACTTGTAGATCTTCTGCTCCCAGAGCCTGAATTGAGCTTAAGGGCACACAATACGATTCAATTGAAAAAATTCGGTCAAAAAATCAAATCTAATTTTTCTAGCCTAAATTATTCTTTATATACTTTTCTTTAAACTCACACAAAATTTGAAAACTCTAATCTGAAAAAACGCAGAATTATGATAGCGTTTGTATTCCTTTTTATTCACATCTCTTTGGCAAATCAAAACTTTAAACTTACTTTTCTCAGAAAGATAAAATAATTAGTTTGTCTTCATTTAAAATGCTAAGGGTTTTTTTTTCTATTGTGCCTAATGCTTTGATTTTTTTTTTTACTCGTTGCCAATAGTACATGTAGCAAAAGTTGGTATGCATTTTTTAATCAAAGCAATACTAAATTTTTAAAAAATAATTGAAATTATAATTTGCAAATTTCTTAAGGAATTTTCAATAAGGATTCGTAAAAAGAAGTATTGTACAAATACCAATTATGTTATATATAACGCAATACCTATACCAACTTTTGCTATACATAGTTGGACGTACTTGTAAATCAAATTTCATGTGTGTACGTAAATTTTTGTAGGTGGAGTAGCATTTTAAAATTACTTCACAAATTTTAAGTTTTTTCCTTAAAAAATTATAAATGACTAACTTCTTTTGAAATTCGGAGCACAAAATATGTTCCTTAATTAAATTAAATTAAAAAATCCTTAAATTAATTTTTTTTGCTTAAATCGTACCATGTCCCCTTAAATTGGTACTGTCCCCCATCACCACCATGTATATATATATATATAAGTCGATTTTCGCAAAACCCATTCTCAGCTGATCGCTACTCAACAAAAAAAACATACATACTGAATTTCAAGTCTGTAGGTAAAATAGTTCCGAAGAGGTATCGTGGTGAGTCCCATTTTTAATTAGATATATGGTGTACAACTTATAATTGTTTTCGCTTTAAGATTACGCGATCCAAAAAGTTTGAAAAAGTCTGCAGTAAGACTCAACACAAATTATTACACAAAATCAAAATAATGCGATAAAACCTCCAGTGCTTCGATTCCTCTTCCATTCGGCGTGCTTCTCAGACTTTCAATATTTGCAATCCACTATTCAATCATAATTTTCCTCTCGTTCCCCTCCCTCCCTACAATAATAATGCATTGAATTCAATAATACTATACTTTGAAGCTAAGGCTACAGTAGTAATTTAACCTCTTAAGTGCCACTGGAGTATATAAACGTCTCACTAAGCCGAAGCATTAATAATCATGGACGTATATATACGTCTTTCAAAAATACGATCTTTTCTGCGTACTGTCATCCATAAAATTATTCCGAAGTCTTTCGAATGCATTAAAAGGTCCTTGACAGTGTTTGTGAAGGATTTACTTATTTCAGAGGGTTTGCTTATGTATTCCCCCTTCCCTTCTTCTTCAATACACCACATACGCATGCCTACGTAGAAAACGATTGCATTAGTGAGTGAATCGTTTCTTTTAATCGGCAGTTAAAGCACTAATTATAAACCGTACAAATTATAAAGAAGAGTGCTAAGTTTTTTTTTTATATAATTTCACATACGACAAATCATGGGGTCAATGGTATTATTAACGTGTCCTAACTTAGTATTGCTAAATTAATTATAAAATACATCGTGAGGTACTGATACATTTATAAGTGTATTACATCAGCGTAAATGTGTGTTTCATTTTTTATTATGTCAAAATGTATTTTGTTTCATTATACTCTCTTTCAGTAAATTATTACTTTTTAAAAAAAATAATCTTTTATTTTCGAATTTTCAATCTCCCTAGGGAGACACGATACACAGATTGAGAAACGCTGCATTACGCGTTTGGGGAGTCTAAATAAAAAGGCAAAAGATTCAAATCTCAGCGCAGAAGCAATATATTCTCACGAGAAATCATTCCTAATTACCCTGATTACGACCTTTGTCGAATGTCTCCGAGTCTAATCGAGCTGGAGATCGAACGCTAAATCCTTTCCTCCTTAGCGACAGAATAAACTGGAGCCATTTCTCACTCAAGAAACGTTTGGGGGCAGCGTTTGTCGAAACGCCATTCCCTACGGTTTTCTTAAACAAATACGAATAAAACACGGGTGACAAAGTGCTGCATTTCTTCGCATTCTTAGTCATTTATTTTGATGAGGACGCTTTATCGAGAAAAAAAAGGGGTTTTATCGTATATCCTGCTCCCTCCCCCTTATATTTTTATAGAAAAGAAATACCTCATTACGTTGTCGCCTGTTAAGTCCTTGTCGCTCTTCCAAGAATACGTGTCTGGAATGGAAAACTGTCACGATGTTGTCAGATTTTTTTTTCTTTGAAGTGTAATGGATAAGAAATACGCTGATGGCAACAACTTACGGTGTTTATACCATTATACCATTTTGGTTCTAATGCTGCCAAGACAGCATTTTTCGGTATTTTTTGGCTTTGATTACTTTGGGGGGGGGGTAATAGAATAGTTTTTGCTTATAAATTGTTGATGCAGTGGGTGGAGATATCATATAGGACTAGGGTGTCAAACTCGTGGCCCGCGGGGCTCATGTGGCCCACAACGAATATATTTGCAGCCCGGTCAGTATAGTGGCACACAATATTATATAATAAAACATCCAAAATTTCTCCCTTAAAGGAAAGATAGTAGCAGAGAAGAGATGTTGGTGTCAGAACGTAAGCATTATAAATTTTTCTTCTTCCTTTATTTATGTTTACTATAATGTATTATTCGAAATAAAATTACGCTTCTCTGAATATTGATTTTTTTCAGCGGCCCGCCTACGGTTAAACCTTGTTTGCTAGACCCAAGTTAGCCATTGAGAACTTGAGACACTTGCTGTAGGAAAAACGTAATTGATAATTTTTTCATTGAAATTGTAGTGTTTATCTAACAGGGGGAGGGAACGACTAAGGAAATTCATTTGGAGACTTTGTGTAACAGTAGTAATGCTATAGGATATTCAAACCCCAATGGAATTCCGTCGAATGGCCAGTCAATTCCGAGAAAACAGCGTTCGAAATTCATACTAAGCATATATACAAGTTATTCCCCCCGATACAACGTCGCCGTGGTGTGATCTCGTCAGCGTATTGGATTACTATCCAAAGAACCGGGATTCTATTCCAGCGAGTGCCAACTTCGTTTTTATTTTTTTCCTCTCCATTTTATTTTATTATTTCAGAATTAAATAATTTTATTTTTTAAAAAAGATTCATTGATTTTTAAACGATATTTTATATAATTATTGTAACTATTTAACTGTTTTAAAACAGAAAAACAACTAATATATGGTATAACTACAATTACTTCTGTCATTAAAAACTAATTAACTGTATTTTTAAAATTATTCCGTGTACCTAAAAGGCCATAAAATTTTACTTCCATTTTTAACAAAACGATTTTGCTCAAGAGAAAGGCAGCTGTTTTTATAGAGCAGATGTTATTCTTTTAAGAACAAAGTATTTTTTTTAAAAAAAACAAAGAATGCTCCAATAAAATGAGAAAACAGTAGGAAAACGGATTTTGGTTTCTACACTATTGCTTAAAATTGTTTGTCATTGTTACCCCTGTTTTTACAATATAACCTTGTTACTTAAAAAACATTGTTCTTGCGGTAATTATTTTATTAACTGTGCTATATGTCAAAAAATTAATTGTTTTGAATGTTTTTATGATAATTTTCACTCAGGTTCTTGAAAGTATTAAAAAAAATATGTAAGACAAAGTTATCTTTTTTCTTATATTTATTTAACTTTATTTATTATTTTTTAGTTTATTTTTACTTTTCATTTATATTTGTTTAACTTTTTTATTGTTTAATTTATTTTCACTTTTTATTTATAAGAATTATTATCATAACTATTAGTTGTTTTGTGTTTTATAAAAGTAAAATGGTTACTATAATTATATAGAATATCATTGAAAAATCAATGAATCTTTTTTGAAAAATAAAAAATCATTTAATTCTGAATATAAATGATAAAATAAATTGAAGAGAAAAAAAATAAAAATGAAGTTGGCGCTCGTGGGACTAGAACCCCGGTTCATTGCATGGTACTCCGATACGCTGACGATCCCGCCACGTCGACGTTGTATCAAGGAGAAAATAATTTGTATATAAGCTTAGTATGAATTTCGAACACTGTTTTCTCGGAATGAAATGACCATCCGACGGAATTACATTGGGGTTTGAATACCCTATAGCAGTACTACTGTTACAGAAAGTCTCGTACCCAAATGAATTTCTTTAGTTGTGCCCTCTCCTTGCAAATTATAGTTTTCTAAATCAACTTGGGACCAAACCCATCTCCGTTTGATGGTGAAGTAGAAGCTATTAGAACGACTATTCATCAGTTATTGTTTAAAAAGAATTATTTTCAGAATGTCATTGTATTTTCCGACCCCATTTCTGTAATACAAGCTGTAACATCTCCGGATTTTTCAGACTATTCGAATTAAAAATTGTTTTGGGAATCTTGAATCGCTTTTGACCTTAAAAAAGAATATTATTTTACAATGGGCTCCCACCCATTGTGATATCTACGGAAATGAAAGAGCTGATGTTCTCGCTAAAACGGGTGCTGGTGCGAAGCTTTTTTACATATACAAATTAGTGATAAGTCTTAGAGGGAGACGCTGAAGGAGATCCCAGATCACACCTGAGACAGCACGCTGTTCTGGCTTCAGGCTTGAAATTGAGCACGACTGGTTTGCGGGTCACCTATACAGACTTAGGTCCTTTCTTCTCCATTTTTTTTTTTTGCACAGAGTGCTTTAATGAATGCAGATCACCTGGAAATTTGCCCTGCTGTTTCTGGTAGCATCTACGATAGATACCAGAGCCACAGAGAGCAGTTCCAAGCACTGCTATCTGACTGACTTTCTGATTGTGTTTATGCTTCTGGGGTTTTTTTTCGGGTTTTTTTATTGTTTATTTGTTCGGACTATTGTGGCGTTGGACGTGGGTTCGGATCCTGGAAAAGAAATGGATGTTTGTAAATGTATAGTGCCTTCGCGTCATGGAGGTACTTAAATTTTAATTTAAGTCCTCTTGTGAGGTCAGTGGAAGAGAGGTGGGAGGTCCCTGATCACCCCAGGGTATTTTTTCTCAAAATTGTGGTGTGAAACTGAGCTAAATTGTTCTGTCACCTGTATGGTGCTAAAAGCTACGGCTAACGACAGGCGTCACTTAGCCCTTTGCCATGATGAATTTCGTCAGCCTTGATCTGGCCTTTGCCGATCAGGTGGCATTAGTAATAGCAACAACAAAAATTCTTTATTTGTTGTACAATTTGTTGTTGCTTCATGTGTGTTTTCACTCCAGTGAATGATGTATTCATCAAATGTTGTTGCTATAAATAAAAAAAGGTCTCTAAGTACAACTGCGCTTAAACAGACATCAGATTTAATTATTTGTGTATTTGTAACTAATATGTGCGCGTGTTATTGATAATGATCGTAACATATACAGGTTTATATTTTTACACTATGTTTAATTCAAAACGTAACCGAGTAGTAGTGCATCGCGCTTCCACACCACAGCTCCGGGGTTCTATCCTTCTGGCTGGGAAAGGTCGACTCAGCCTTTTATCTCTTCAGTGGGTCAATAAATGAGTATCAAGCTTGCTTAGGGACTAAGAACTGGGGGTTTCACGTCAGATTGAACACTTGACCGGAACGTCTGCTCATGCACCTTAACGTTCAGTTTAGTTTGAGTTTAGTTTAGTTTATTATAATGAGTCTTTAATTCAAAATACTTATTGAATTTATGCGTGCGTATTTATTATACGGCACGTAAGAGATCCCTTGAGTGTTTGTCTGACTTGCGTGTTCTAAGCAAAATTAAATCCTGGTACAGGTTTGCATCATCAGAGCTCAAGTGTCTCCCTCTGGAGAGGAAACTGT
The DNA here is from genome assembly GCA_019973935.1 of Trichonephila clavipes. Lineage (NCBI taxonomy): Eukaryota > Metazoa > Arthropoda > Arachnida > Araneae > Nephilidae > Trichonephila > Trichonephila clavipes. Next base: position 211,508 of record BMAU01020172.1, read on the forward strand.
GCGTCAAAATTACTTGCGGTGATTGGCATCGCCTATATGGTACCGCGATGAAAAGTGATACCAACTCCTGCGAAATGTACTAGGTCTGCAAATGCAGAATATGCCAATCCGCAACTCGAATAGAAAAAAAAAAGAATTTATGCTTATAAAATGCAAGCATTTACACAAGTAAAATGTTATATTTAAATAAAACCGTTATACGTAAGGTAAAGAACACATCATTTATAGTCTGTTTCGTCTGGAAACACTTAAGATAAAATACTGATTAACACAAAATAATACAACGGTCCCGACAAGGTGCTATGTATTTTCATGCATTGTTTTTCTCTATACACGAAACGAAAATCGCTTAATAATAAAGATTTCCCTTCTATGAATGAAAATTTCTGTATTATTGGACTGTCTTTCTGTATCATTGGAAGAATTCGCAGCAATAGATGATGATAATATATATACAGCCCCAATTATGGTAGACAAAAACATTTTGCAGTTTTTTTCAATGTTCTGCAGATATTATTAATGCACATTCTGACGGCGAAAATGATATAAATAATGCAGTTCCTGCTCCATGTTTCCGAAATGAGGAACATCATGAAAAAGGTTCACAGTTAATTAAACTCACTTTTCAGTGGTGGAATAAATAACAAAATGTGTGACATAGAACAATTTGTTGTCAATTTGATACTAAAAAGACAATGCTAAGATAAATAACAGACTATTTTCCAAAAACTCAATAAATATTTTGCTTTTAAAAAAAGCTTGAAAATTTTGTATTAAATTTCATAAAATTCCTGTAAATGTTTTTGCTTTATTAACTTTTTTTAAATGCATCACCATAGACATATTTATATAAATAAAATGTACCCAAACAATTTTTTTGGTTTTTTTTGCGCTATCCAATAACACGAAATTCGTTCTACACGAAAAAATGTTTCATTCCCCCCACAGTATTGTGTTAAACGATTTAAACTGTATACATAGAAATTGATTTAAAAAAGCCACTGATCTAATTATTTAAGTATTTTTTTATCATTTTAGCCGAATAGACACGTTTTAATCATTGACATTACTTTATGTTTCAAAATAAAACTGATGAGAAATGCAATTCACGTTACTGAGTTTGATAAACTAAGAATTTTCAGTTATTACCAAATGAATGCGTGACAATTACATGGGCCATAAAATATACGTGATGTATTTTTATAAGAAAATTTTCCATTCACACTGTATGTACTCTATTTCTTCACAGAAACTACCTTCAAGAATGAATTTTGTTACATTATATTCACGTGCTCTTCAAATAAACCATTTTTTTCTTAATCCGTAAAGTTATTTAATGAGAGAAAGTCTTATCTCTCCCACTACATGATTCTTCATTAATTTTTCGTCTATCTCAGAATAACTCAGAAAGAAAGATCGTATCAGGAAGTTACAATGTTGCAGAAAGGACCTTGATCGCTACAAGAGTTCCAAAGGCTTGCGTGGCATCTTAAATAGAAGACTCGGCGTTGAGCACGGGTCTTCTAGACTGAAAGGAGAAAAAAAGTCCTAAAAAATGTTCAACTATGTTCTCTCTCTAGTTTCTTTCCATCAAGTCGACATAGTATCATAGCTTGCAATTGATAAGGTTTCCCTTACATAACAAGCTACAATCGTCGGAATTAATTATGAAACGTAGATGATGAACAAATAAGGTATTGCCGCCATAAGTTAACAAATTCGGAATATGATTAGGTGACCGAATGAAACCACTTAAAATAATTTGAATAATAAATTGAATTTTATATTACTGAGGAAATCTTTAGAGAAAAGTCCCTCACACACAGGAAGGGACTGAAAAGCAATGAGAATAAGTCCAAGTACATACCTTGCATTAAATCATGTTTTAATAATTCCCACTTAAAAATTGTAGCGAATAATTTTGAAGTTGTTGACACAGTTTCACTTATTTCGGTTCAGAAATTAACAATAGAAACGATTGTACTGCTGAAATCCAAAAGAGAATTACTATGACTGATAGTTGTCTTAATGGAATACAAAAATTAATGAAATCAAATTTAATCACAAGAAAAACGAAGGTTCCATTGTGTTGCAGTCTTTTAAGCTTAGTATTAACTTATGCATATGAAACTTCTATGTCTCGAACACATGAGAACATGATAAGAATCTAAGAAAGGAAGATTTATTTTTGAAGGAATTCAGGAAAATGGAAGATGAAATTTTGAGCTCTATCAATCGTATAAGGAATCTGTGTGTGTGAGATTGTTAATTTCATTAAAATACAATGAATTAATTGGGCAGGCCACGTTGCCAGAATGGAGGAAGACCACACTACTAAAAAAGTTGTGGCGACACCTACTCATTAATGGCATATAAGTGGCGCTACAATTCACTATCTCTGCTGTAAATAGTTTTGCATATTGTAAATAGTTACCACTATTTTTATTTCCGTACATCATTGATGCGAGTTCAAATAAAGTAGCTTAGCTTAGCTTTCCCAACTTTGCTGCATGCTTTAGCTGAGTATGTGTGGATTAGCATTCCCCACAAAGTCTTCAATGCTCAACCAATTGACACACGAAAAAAGAGCAGACCAAATCTTAGATGAATTGATTGGCTAGAAAAAAATCTCGTAGTTTTAAGAACAAAGAATTGGAGAACACGAGCAGGAAGAAGGTTGGCTTGGAAAAGGCTTCTCAAGAAGCCCTTTCCAAGCCCAAGGCCCACCCTGGGTTGTCGGGCCTCTGAAGAAGGAAGGAGGAATCTTATAGCAGATATTTGAGTCAAAAGTAGATATGTATTCTCTCCAGATGTGTTGCCTAACAATTTCGACAACTGTTATAAAGGTTTTTGAGAGCTGAGCAAAAAATTTCTAATGGAATTACCCATCAGTAACAAGTCATTTTTAAGATATTAGTGATTTTATGTTAACGGATTTTTATACTTCCTTATGGTGTAACAGAATTTATCGTGCAGCGAGAAAACTTTTAATAAGTAAAACCATTTGCTTCAATTACATAGAACAATCGATAGACACAGAGTATGATGCCAAGGAACTAACATATCGTCAAATTATAAGGAGAGGAGCAACGTTCCTTATGTGCTCAATCATGAAAAATTATAGTACCTATTTTCCCCGGCTAGGTGACGTAGTTAGTTTGTGGCTCACCTTGTCCGCCCAAATTTGAGGGTTCCACACCGCTCCAAGTCAGTGAATTTTCATGGTGCAGAAAAATGATAGTTTTCATGTCGTATGACTATGTAGAATTTTCAAGTTCCTTAGAGTGTCTGCTTGGCTTGGGTACTCTTGATAAAATTGAATTTCTGGAAACATTTCGCATTATTAGAGCTCAGATACCTCCCTCTGGGGGAGCAAACTTGAGGTCAAAATTACATTGCAATGATTGATATTCCACCTATATGGTACCGTAATAAAAAGTGATACCAGTTCCCAGGAAATGTACTAGGTCTGCAATAGTAAATACCAATTCCACAGCCCCATTGGAAATAAATATTTCCAGTTCCTTCTTTCATGATTCAGGGAAGTGGCACAAACCTCTGTAACAGGTGAAGTCGGGTGTATTTATGGAGGTATTATCGATAAGCTCTCCGTGCTGTAATGCAATGGGCTCAATTCATGACATCACATGACAAAAACAAACACGTGCTCTCCATTGAATTCAAAACAAACATTAAACTAAAAGTACTTGTTGTTCTATTTGTAAAACTCAGATAAAATTTCAAATTTCATATTTGGATAAAGATGTTTAAATGTTAGGAAAAACAAATTTCTTCAAAAAGACTTTTTTAAATTAAAAAAAATCGTATTTCATGCTTATAAAGAGTTTTTTTTCCAGGTATAGAAGTTTAAGTTGGCATTACTTTCCAAGATGGCGACCGATTTAACAGCTGTCAAGTGATTTATTCTCAGTTTGGTTTGGCAATTCATCATGAATAGACTCACGCCTGAACAACGCTTTCAAATTGTGCAATTTTATTTCGAAAATAATGCTCGATTTTCATACGCGAATTTTGTTTAGCGATGAAGCGCACTTCTGGTTGAATGGCTACGTCAACAAACAAAACTGCCGCATTTGGAGTGAAGCTAATCCACAAGTGTATGTCGAAACACCGTTACATTCAGAAAAACTGACTGTTTGGTGCGCTTTATGGGCTGGTGGAATCCTTCTTCAAAAACTATGAAGGCCACAACGGTACAGTCAATGGTGATCGGTATAGAGCCATGATAACTAACTTTTTCATTCCTGAATTGAACAATCATGATGTCCAGGAGCTGTGGTTCCAACAAGACGGCGCAACATGTCACACAGCTCGTGCCACAATCGATTTATTGAAAGACACGTTTGGTGACCGCCTAATTTCACGTTTTGGACCTGTGAATTGGCCTCCAAGATCTTGTGATTTAACACCGCTAGACTATTTTCTGTGGGGCTATGTAAAGTCATTGGTCTATGCGGATAAGCCACAAACGCTTGACCATTTGGAAGACAACATTCGCCGTGCTATTGCCGATATACGGCCACAAATGTTGGAAAAAGTCATCGAAAATTGGACGTCCAGATTGGACTACATCCGAGCCAGCCGTGGCAGTCCTATGCCAGAAATCATATTTAAAATGTAATGCCACAAGATTATATTTCGAATAAAAAAATTCATGTGAATCGAATAATACATTGTGTTGTTTTATTGCAATTTAAAGTTCTATACCTCTAAAAACACACCCTTTACTTTTAAATAAAATGCATTTTGTGTATACATATGTACTTTTTAGGAGAAAGTTTATGCAAAGAGCAAAACTTGGCAACACTGGATCGCGTGAACTGATTAGCTGGAAACACTAGATAGTTTTTACCGTTTGACTATGAAGTCGCGTGGGTTTTTGAATTGATTGGCTAGAATTACGGTGCTTTCACTATCATGTGACTATGCCGTCACAAGAATTGAGCCCCTTGTCACCAAAACAATCATTCTCAAATATTTTATTTGATACCCTTTTTTAGGACCTACTGGTTGATCGATTTGATTTGATCTTAACTTGTGTCACCCTGTGAAACAACAAATGTTTATCAGAGACAAACCACTTAATTTTCAATCTCGGTCAAGTGACCAGGGTGATACCTGAGCTGGAATCCATTTTAAAATATATTTAAAATCCCTATCCCTGTTTTAAAAGGCCATTTTTAAAACAAATCTTTTATTTTACATTCTACTCGAATGAAAACCTTAGCAGACGAAATGCAAACGAGAAAATTAATTACAAAATCGTTTCCATAAAGTATGAACAACCTTCTGTATGATGAATTTGTTGCTTTAAATATATGACAGGAGATTTAAATTATCAGTCACAATAATCGTATTCCACCTGTTGCTGTTTATATGGATATTAAAAAAAAGTAAAGAGTATTCGCGTTATCACTACAACTACCAGCTCAAACCTTATACAAAACTAATATGCAGCTTCCATTTTTCAAGTATTAAGAAGACTCCTATTTTCCCAGCTGTTAAATGCAGTGTGGTACCTATCGAAACTTTTTATCCTTAAACTGATATCTCATTTAGAAACTTGAATTGACAAATTGAGGTAAAACTCACTGCAGTGTGAAATAGAAATGCCAACGTAGATCGCCTTTCCCGTTCGATTACCACCGGGTTCTTAATCTATGGGACCGGTTGTAATGCTTTTCTATCAGTTCATATTATGTTTTGTGCATTAGATTTCTAATAGTTACATTCCTTTTCAGTTATGATATTCTGGAAAATACTTTGTATTTTCCTTTTCTTTATATGATGGTCCAAGTATATTTAGAGTACGAGGAAGCCTTTTATAAAATATGAATCAAATTTTTTTTGTATTAATTCAGTAGATGTGTATACTTTAGTACAGTTGAAGAAAAATGTGAGACGCATTCACAAGGAAATGTATTTATCTAGTTATTAAATTAAAGCTGTTTTATTTGATAATGATAAAAATATTATTATGTAGCGAAATATGTTCTGAAATAATTATTATTCTATAGAATATACCTTCTCATATTCACTTAAAATATTTTATTACATATAAATTGATAATTTATAAATAATCATCTAATAATAACTTTAGTAAATTAAATGATAAATTATTTGCGATTTTGAAGATTCATGCAAGGGAATATAAACGTATTTTACCATGTTTGCACATATATATTTTTCTCTAGAAGGAAAATGAAGAATTTTGTCATAATGTTAAAATAACTTTATTACATTATATCTCGGTGTTATACATAGAATATGTTTTATTCCAGCTTTAAGGAATATATAAATAAAATGTTAGGAAATTCTATCGAATGTTTCAAACATTTTTACGGAAAATTCTCTTCACACTTATCTACATTTTAACCCCGTATCTCATAATACTTCAGGCAAAAATTTTGTTTTGCATTTTATTAATTTACAAATACTTAGTATATATTAGGTAATATAATTATATATTGATTTTTCGTATACAAAATAAATTTCAAACACACAAATATGTTCTAATATTGCTTTTCCAATACTTGCTTCGTTATATATATCATATTACATTATATATATATATATATGAAATGTAAGATTAAAATCAAAGTGTAGTTGATATTTTTATGTCTATGTTTATAAATATTTTTTTAAAAAAGTTTCTTCAGAAATTTCAGTTTTACCTAAAACTTTTGAAAAATTTAAATTTTAAAAAAATGTGTTAAGCGTATGTTTCTGAAAATTATTTGGATATATAACATTTTAGGTTTTCTTTAAGAGACTTATGGTTGAAGCTTCATTTTTTTTTGTTCATGAAAAATAAGAACTATTTACAGGTACCAAGATATATAATATATCTCTTACTATCTAATCTAAAAATTGTTGACGTGTTTAACCAATTTAAATAAAATTACTCAGTCAAATTTTTTGTGGAAAAAAGAAATGTAAATTTTCCTAATTTTAATTAATGGAATAAAAATATTAGGTTACGTACACGCAGGTATTTCTTATATTCCATTTACAATACACTGAAATGCCCCTGAATTAGGGAAGGAAGGGATTTGCAAATTGAGTAGCCCTGCGCATCATTTATGCGCAAGTGAGGGCGCTGTGGTAACTGCATATACAGCGCGTACTGTGGTTGTTCTGCATTAATTTTTATTGCACCTCATTTTATTAAAATTTTACTTTCTTTAAATATTTTGTCATTATCTCTCTCTTGCTTTACCCACTGGACTTGCGCCTCCCCATTTCTTAAATCCCAGCCTCCAGGGCGGCCAGTTGGAGTCACTGTTCACTGTACCCAGCATCCAATCAGAGAGCAGTCAGTAAGCTCTCGGCCAAGTCAAAAAACTTTTCGAAATTCACCATCCAGACGAAGCACCGAAGCCACGCCTCCCGGACTCCATCGACCATCCAATCACCGTCATGCCACTTAGCAGAATGCAAAACACCACTCTCGCCATGCCCCTCATCGAAGACTTGTCCTGATATGGGATTGAGGACTGTTCTTACAATCCAGAAGCCCAAAAAAGCAACGCTTATTCATGTTCTGCATTAGTTGTTAGAATTGCCTGTATGAGTAAATTGTCTGATTTATAGACACCTTCGAACGGGGACAAATAGTAGGTGCGTGACGCAAAGACGCTTCAATTTCCGAAATCTTCAGACACCTAGGATTTACAAAGTCGACAGGGTCAAGAGTATACTAAGAATACATGGATGGAGGAACAAAAAAAAAACTAGCTATAGGGCAAACTTCAAAGGACAATTAGCCTTGACAGAGCGTGGTGAGAGACGACTCAGGCGTACTGTACGCAGCCAGTGAAGCCTAACATTGGCACAAATTACCACCCAGTTGAATGACGGTGACAGTAGTACAGTCAGTGAGAGGACTGAGTAACTCTCGCTTCACCGTATAGGTTTCGGGAGCCATCGACCTACGAGAATGACATTGTTCAATGCTCGCCATCGGTCTTCACGTCTTGCTTGGGCAAGAGGGCACAGATACTGGAATGTAGAGGACTAGAAACGAGTAGCATAGAGTGATGAGTCTCGATTCGAACTACTTAACGCCAACGGGAGGCTGAGAATATGGCATTAGGCTCATTAAGCCCTGGATCTGCATGGCAGGTTGGAACTGTACAAGGACATGGTAGCTCAGTCATGGTCTGGAGTGTTTTCTGGGGGACTGTTTGGGATGGTTTGTACCTGTACCAACCTTGCTCAATGCAATTCGGTTTGCAGAGTTTCTGGGTGATCATCTCCATTCATTTATGCTGCTCTGTTATCGGCACGATAATGGAGTTTTCCAGCCAGACAACTGTACCTCTCGCATGTCTCGGTTGGCTACTGGCTGGTTGGATGAGCATTCCTCTGAATTTTCTGTCATAAACTGGCCACATAGAAGACCAGACTTAAATGCTAATGAGCTTCTTTAGGATGTTTTGGAACAACGCGTGATAGGCCATTATACAGCACCAACGAAACTTACTGAATTATGGACAACTTTAGCCAATATATGGCAAGTCATTACCGTTGAACGTTTCCAGAAACTTGTTGAATCTATGCATCATCGTGTGACATCCGTTTTCAAGACCAGAGGAGGCCAAATTCGTTACTATATATGTAGGTATCCATAACTCAGTGGTACTTCAGGGTAACGCACACCTATACTTGCAAGATGATTTTTTCAATATTCAGGTAGATTCCTTGTACAACGCCTAATCTTCTTTTTGCGAAGAAACCTGAAGTGTGTGTGTACTTGTGAAATTATCTGATCTTTTAAAATCATTTGTTCGAAGTATTATACCAGGCTTTTGGACAACGATATAATTCTGGGACTAAATCCCGAAGGCGCAAAGGAAGAAGAAGGTATGTGGATATTAGGTATAAAAAAAAGAACTTTTACAACCGAAGACGCGAAATGTGTCATGTCAGTCTAGAAATATTGTATGAGCGGGTTAGAAAAGCATGGAATTAGAAAATAAACCTGACATATTTTTTTTAAAAAAATGAAAGATTTATTATGTATAGCAATCTAAACTGAAGGGAATATGACTTATTGTGCCTTATTTTGAGTGAGTGAGTGAATATTAACGTCGCACTACAAGAGGGCTTTTGGCGATAGATCTCGCAATTTTGAACCATGGTCAAGTGACGAGGACGACATCTGAGCTAGCAGCACCATCTCTTAACTACCGGACCACACCAACGGGGGAACGTTTGAACTCTAGTCAGATTTAACGTGCATTGCTCCCCTACATGGCAAGTTTTCAGTGGCACTGGGCTCGAACTCAAGACACGCCAGCCACGAGTCCGTTACTTTGACCACTAGGCTTCCATGATCATTGTTTATGGATAAGAGTAACAATGATAGTGAGAATGAAATAGAATTCAATAGATGTGCCTGAAGATAAAACAAAAGACAAGTAAGACAACCGTTCCATGTTATGCAATAATGAAAGTTCATAAAATATGTCGTGTCCATTAAATAAAGGGCATATACATATATGTAGCAAATAATAAAATATTAAAGTTCTATAAAGCCTTTATTAAATTTCCATTTAAAAAAGGGTATATCACAGATATATGTAGAAATATAATTGGCTGAATGATCATCTCTTCGCATTATTTTTAATGCTCTCATCTACACTATTAAAATTCGTAGATAAACAATCGTATCTATCAAGGAATCTATGATGCCCTATCTTCTCACGAACCGCACAACGCAGAAACTCGGCGAAGGTACCAAAAATTCGGGAATGATCCAAAGAATCCGTTTTGACCATTTATATCCCGATATTACAATTAGTTAAAAAGATATTAATTAAAAACCATAAAAAGCATAATTAGTACCATTTTTCACCGCCAGGGGACAAATTCAAACATTTGGAATTTGTTTGTTTTTTTCAGACGTTTTAAAAACGCGATATAATTTTAGTCATGGGACTCAGGCATAAAATAATTATAGATTTAGAAAGATCATTTACTTCGCCACCATATGGTATAATTTACTTTACAAAATAATTATATTTTCCATTTTTTACGATTTTTTTAAAATGAGTCGAAATCGATACCTTTTTATGAGTATGATTTCTAAATCGTTCCACTTGCATTTTCTTTCGCGCTAATGAAAAAAACATTTTATACTAAAAAAAGTTCATGCTTTTCTCTTTTAGAATCAGTCATTTAAAAAAATTAAATGTCCAAAACCTTTTTTTTTTTTTTTTACGATTTTTCAAAAAAATCGTAATCTTTTTTCTGTGTGTAGAACGATATTATACGTAATCTGTACAAAGATTGATAAAATATATTAAAACTTACAGTTTTTTGAAAAAAAAATATATTTTTCGTTTTTTTTGCGAGAAATTTTAAAAAGGGAAAAGCGAAAAGGGAAAAAAAACGAAAAACACATTTCTTTTTTTAAAAAAAATAGTTTTTAAAAATATTTATCAATCTCCGTAATCTGTACAAAGATTAAAAAAATTACTTAAGAATTACGGGTTTTTTTTTAATTTTGCTTTTCGTTTATTTTCCTTTTTGCTAGAAATAACATACTTTTTTTAGTCTCAGATACCTGTTTAAATAATTTACTAAACGCAGTAGAACGAAAAAAGTAAATATCAAAATGTTTTTATCAGATCATTTTTTTAATGTTTTTTTTTTCATTATATATGTATATATATATATATATCTAGACTTTCCCACATACTGTTTTTTTTTAACTTATGTATGTTTATATGTTTATAATCAAACATTGAAACGTTAAGAAAAAAGAAATCGTTTCAATAGCTATATGTAAATTTTTCTTCTATTTATTACTTATATATATTTATTAAAATCAAATTTCTATATGTTTTTTTAAAAGGATTACTTCTATTATTTCATTACTAAATGAATTATTTGTTAATTATAAAGTACATCTACAATTATTTTGGATCAAAATACATTTTAGAGCCATTTTTAAGCTAACTATATGTAACGATTGATAGATTCATGAAAATCTGAAATCTATATTTTATTATTTTAGATTCTTAAAAACTAACTATTATTAAAAGACGATGAAAGTTTTTTGTTTTACTCTCAGAGAGCATCAGAATCGTTTTCTTTTTATTGCTTCACATTAATAATTTTTACATTCTAAAGCAATATTGTTTTTTATAAGTCATACATTGAAATTTGAAGCTATATCTTATCTGTGAGAAGGAGGGGAAGATAGAACAAAAATTTTACACTAAAAAAAACCGTGTTCGGGCTATAGAGAGAGGGAAAAAACCTGTCTTAAATCAAAAATAAGTGGAACGGAACAAATTTCGAAAAAGGGAAATTTTTTGACACAATTTTAGAAATCACTCACATTGTGCGCGTACAAACACACACACAGAAATGCTAGTGTCATGAGGAAAAGAGAAAGCCCGAGCAACGCCGGGATAAGCGGTGGAGGGGGGATGGAAGTCATTTTGAAAATCAGTATTAGAAGTGCTGATTTTGTGAAGGAAAGGGAAAATTTATAAAAGTAGAGAAAGCCCGTGCAACGCGCCAGGCTATGCAGCTAGTTTTCTTAAACCGGAGTATAACACGTATTCGACTTTATTTTTCGATTCCTGTTTATACTATTAATTCGCACTCTCTCTCTCTCTCTCAATATATATATATATATATATATATATATATATATATATATATAGTTCAAATTTTCAATCGTTAATAAAATTCATTTTATTCATCCACTCAAGTTCAGATGCATTTTTTGAACTTGTAGTGGAGGACACTTGATGTTAATACAGGTTTTTCAAATATAAATTCATTAATTCTATTTAATTAATGAATAAATTGTGACAAAGAAAAATGATAGTCCAACAGCATACATATATATATCAAAAGGAAAATAGAAAATTCCTAGGAAAATCACTTTTCTATTTAACCACTTAAAAGTGGGATTCTGCCATATGTATATACATCTTGATATTAATTGTAATAACTAAAATATATAAAGTTTTTCTTTGTTGACCTAAGTAGGTATTGATTTAATTTTTTTAATGTTACTTGTTTGTGTTAAAAATGTGCTTTATTCACCGTATTTTACGGTACATATTCTCTAAAACGGAAAAATCTGTCAATTTCAATTAAATTTCAAAATTATTTATGCTACTCAATATTTCCCTATATATAATACTATTAGATAAAATCAACATCTCACGGATAAAAACTAAAAATGTTTTCAAACTTGTGTGTGCTCACCTTGATATAAAATCTTACACGTAAACTGCAATCATTATAAACATCAATTTTTCCAAGCAAATTTCAAATTGCTTATATAAAACAACATACATCTAAACTTTTTACAAAAACCGAGCACAAAGTAACCTTCCTCATACACATTCCGTTCAAGTAATCAATTTCGATGATTAATGACGTAAGGTGTTCCACACCCTGATCCAGTTTTACATACAAAACCTTAATCGATCAACAGCTGAAAAACATAATTGCCACATTGAGACGAAATTAAACCTATACAAAGTACACGAAATGCCATCGATAGGTAACAGCTAAAATCCCTTAATCCGTTACTAGGAATTTCCTATCAATGGCAGTATTATTCTTTCACCTGTCCGATTATCCCACTTTTAGATAGATTCGACTTGGCTAGGCACGCGACGGTTCCCGCTTCCTCTGGGCGCTTCCTCGGCAAACATCAAAGGGATTCCAAGGTCATCACCTCCCAAGGAATCATTCATCAATCTTCAACCTGTTGGTCAAATCCAACTCGACATGCATTTATCCTTTACCCAGTCGCGTTTTGCCTTCCGTTTTAATGGTTGTCAAACCAATGTCTTGGATGTAACACCATGGGATTTAGATTATAAACATTTCTGGGTGTCTTCAGGCATAAGTCAGTTTTTTGCTGCGTTTCCATAACGTAGATGGATTTCTTTCGCGTTTAGAAATGATAGGAGACTTTAGTTATCTTAATATTCAATAGCAGCAAATTCGGAGATTATTGCACACATTTCCATACGTGATATGCATATATGTCATATATTATACATGTATTTCTCTGTACTATGTTTACTTCATAAAGAGAAGTAGAGACAAATAATAATAAAAAGTATATAAAGTATATATATATATTACTAATCGTAATGTTTATTTCGTATTTTATTAAAATAATTGTAATTTAACAAATTTGAAGTTTTTATTGAGAAGAACATTAAATTTTCTGTTAAAAAGTTGGTGAATTACATTTTTTTATTGTAATTTTAGCATAATTATAACTCCCAAACTCCTTTGACGGAACAATTTTGTTTTCTTAGTTATTTAGGGATCAACTGAGGTATTCACTAGCCCAGCAAATGAATTGCAGCCCCAATCACGTGTTGTTAGCAAAAACATTAAAGTAAGTCTTCTGCTACCACATCCAATCAACGCTAAAATTAGTCGCAATGTTTTCAAGAACACATCTGTCCTGCATCCCACGCTGATTTTTCTATGTGTTGTTGCTAATGCCACCTGTCTGACGTAGTCATGTCGAGGCCCTCGAAATTCATCATGGCAAGGGGCTACATGTACGCCTGTCGTCGACCGTGACCCTGAGCACCATACATGTGACAGTACGATTTAGCTCGGTTTCACCCCAATTTTGAAGCAGAACACCCTGAGGGAGGGTCAGGGTTCTCCCACCTCTCTTCCCCTTCCACACGAGAAGACGTGTAGCTCGATGGCTAGTTAGAGTACCCCCATGCCACAAAGGCACTATACATTTACAAACATCCATGTCTTCTCCGGGATTCGAACCCAGACCCTACGGCACCGCAGTCAGCGTCGCTGACTACTATACCGGTTGGGTGACCTGTTTCTATTCCTTAATGTAATAACACTGGTTTGGTAACACTGAATAGTTTTTGGCATTTAGAATAATGAAAATGTAGAAAGTTAATCGTAAATTCTTTTCTTTTATTTCAATTGTAATAAAATAATTTTTTCACAATAAAAACAATACAAATGAACATTTTTAAAATTGTTCGCGGATGAAAGTATTGCGGCTTAATAAAAAGAACACACCTAATCGTTAAAATAAAGCTGTTGAGCACAATAGAAAAAGAATGCATAACAAATGCACCACATCCCTTCTTCTTACTAGGTGGTTAGTTACATACTAATTAGATATGGCAGACAGCGTCTAATGGGCATCTCTGTCACTTTCGTACTTAAGACTATTTCCTCAGATTTTAAATCAAAAAAAAAAAAACGAATTTCAACAAAAATAAAAATTCTTAAGATTGTATAGGGATTTGCAGTCAGCAGACAGACGTGTCTCGACAAAACAGTTGATTTTTCTTTTTAGACACTTAGAGTTATAGTTTAAAAATGTATCAGGACCGATATTTTGAAAACAAACGCCATAGCTGAGATAATGGCAAATGGGTGTCGTGAGTATAGTAATAAATTATAAAAAAAAAAAAAAAAAAAAAACATGTGTAGATTTTTTCATGTAGGTTACATAAATTAGCATCCATAAAAAATTAATGAAAAAGATATGAAACGAAACAGTTTGAAATTTAAGGAGAAACTAATAATTAAGATTATATATCAATAAAGTCAGAATTTTTAAAACTTGTATGTGTGTGATTCCGAGATGTTTCCTTCTGGAAATGTTTATTATCTTTCATATATATATATATGTTCGAAAAATCTGAATAAATACTTTTTTTTCTCTCATATCTGAAAATTCACATTCCTTTAAGAGTTCTGCAATTTATAATTTCTTCTTATTTAGATATATGCATTATTTCATTAAAATGTAGACATGTATGTGATCAAAAACTTTCTTCGTCTAAAGAGTAAGGCTTTTGAAATTGTGTGACATTTTTAGGCTGTTTTCCCCGTATGTATGAGAGCGTGAACTTGACGCGGAGCACATTTTTGGACAGAAAAAATGCCTCAATTTTTATAAAAATTTGTGACATTGTAACTCATGCATTTGTTTACAAAATAGTGTTTTTAAAATTTCAAAATATTTCATAAATAATTAGTTTTTCCTTTTAACATGTTAAGAGATAGCTCAGTTAGCATTACGGTATAGGAAAAAAATGCGAAACACATTCTATAAAAGAAAAAATGTGTCAACTGGGATAAAACTGAGTAGTATTATAAAATAAGTGATTCTCTCTCTCTACAGGATAGTGTAGCAAGAATATATATATATATATAATATTAATGTTTGGGTGTTTTTATATATGAAAAATATTCCAAATTCGGCCCCTATATTCTTTAGCATTATCCGAAGATAGTCTTAATGGCAAAACAATTTCTTTCAACGACTTATTTCTCTAATAAAGATTAAAATATTAACTATGCTAATTTTGAATTTATCTTAATCCCTGGCAATATTTATTAAATATCGTACCTTAAGCCTCTGAAAAATTTTAAAGATCATTTTATTTTTAAATTAATATGTTCATGTTTTATTAAAAAAGAAAATCCTAGATTGCTGTAAAATATAATCTAATGTAATTTTGAACGAAAATATCAATATTTATCATTATAGAAAAATGAAACCATTTTTAAAATTTATGATAAAAACGAATAATTGATCTCTGCATTTTCTTAAGAACTTATTTTCTGATAAATGCACTCTATCAACTTAAAAGATAAAATATGGCTTAGAGAAAAATAACGACTTTTTCCTCTACGATAAATTTTTTCCCATGGAGAAACATAAAACTTTCCGAATAAATTTGTTACGTGAAACTTCAGAAAATCATTCATTTTATTGCTGTCGAGAGTATTCAAAAAGAACTAATATGATCAAAATGGAGCTATCAAAATATATTTTCTCCAGTGGCTTTTATCAATGGATATTTGAATACCTGTAAGAAATAAATAACTTAGTCTTTTAAATAAAATTGTGATTTTTCGTCCGAACTTGATATTATCTTAAATTTTATTTTAACTGCTCTGCAACCAACTGCTTTTTTCTCACTTCCCATTCTAGTCACAATATTTGACATTTTATTTTAATTTTTTCTTTGTGAAAAACAAGCTTAGATTTAGTCATGAACTCGTTAAAATATTATAAACAGCATTTTTTAAATGCACACGTACAAGTAATTTTTGCTAATGTTGCTGAAAAGGTTCTTCCATCTGCATAAAATAAGAAGATTTTCCAACATAGATTTATATTTATGATATTGAAACTACAAAGTTAATTTATAACGTGGAAAGTGTAAGCGAATGCATGCTGATCTATGACTCGTACTTGCTTTACGTGTCTAATGCCGAAATTATAAATGCATGGTTCACACTAAATTATTAAATGCATGTATGTTTACACGAATATTACTATTAACGAATTCATATGCAACATAATTGATGGATGCGTGTTGGTTTTCAGAGAAATTTATAAAATTTATATGCAGGTACTTACAACGCATCGACATGAGAAAATTAACAAGAAGTATGACACAAAAAACGAGACTGATCCAATAAATTATTGTACTTACATAATCAGTTCCTCATCACATTATCAACTTCAAAGTAGTCCCCTTCAGCATTCACACACTTCAACATTCGGTGCTGCAATTGCTGGTAACAGTTCTGGAACGAGGTTTTTGGAAGGCTCTTTAGGTGATTCTCCGTTTTTTTTTCAGAACCTCTTCAACTAAGATGAAATGGGTTTCCTTTAAGCAAGACTTTTCCGTAGGAAATAAAAAAAAATTCGCATGGAGCCCATTCAGGTGAATAAGTAGGAGGCCTCACCACATTTTTTTTTTTACTGGTTAGAAACTTCTTGACAGATAGGGCAATGTGAGCAGATGCATTGTTATAGTGCAACAGCCATCCATAACATTGGCCTTTTTTTTTCCTAATTTTTTTACGAAGACTGTTTAGTACTTTAATGCAGTTGATTAACAGTCTGACCACTCTGGGAATCCACTCAATCAATACAATTCCAATAATGTGGAAGAAGACAATTAACAATGCCTCGAATTTTCATTTTGACATGCATACTTTTGGGGGTCTCAGGGATGCTGGAGACTTTCACTGCATCGACTGACACTTACTTTCAGGGTCATAGGTAAAAATCCATGTTAACATTAAAATGTTTCAGTGGCTTATTTCCTAACTTTTACAAGAAATTTGATGTCCATTCACACAGTTCAGTTTTTACATTGACCATTTTCCCGGCAGAATGTAGTTGACTCAGTACCCCCAACTGACGCGATCGGTTTCGACGAAGCTGGCCGCATGGATAGAGGAGGTGAATGAGATGACGCCATCAAAATAGTTGTTGCCAACTCCACTCTTTCTTCAAGCTACACACTTAGTCTCTTTTTTTCTGTGTCACAATCGTATGTATGCAACTATCTGTAACATATTAAATAAGAAAGGGCATAAAGTTTGTATGAGCACGTAAAAAACAGATATAGTAATTGTACATGTATGTAAAAGATATAAATAATAATAATGATTCTGGTGACTATGACGAAAGTTACAAAATATACGTATTGTTTTAGTTCTTGTTTAAAAATATACAAACGAACATTCGTTTTTGAGCTTTTTACAGGTTTTGTTAGTAATATTTAAGTGTTTTATAACTTTCCTTATTCGTAATAAGGAAAGGTATTTTAATGGAAATTGTCTGATAAATGAATTTAAAAAGTGCGATTTTCCGTCATCCGAAGCAACTGCACTTTATAATAAATAACTTCACTTGATAGGAAAAAATTGTTTACACAAATACTAAACTAAATAAATATTTACTGCTTGTAGTTTTGTTAACATAAAGCATACGACTCATTCCACTTAACTGCTATTTCAATCAGAAGAGGGAGATAAACTCAGTTTCTTGTTTTAAACCAATGGAAAAAACTCCAGAAAATATTTCTCATTACTAGATGCAGCACAAATGTATGGTACAGTTGAAATCTACTCAAAGTTAGTTGTATATATATATATATATATATATATATATATATATATATATATATATATATAATATAATAGTATAATAAAATAAAAGTGAAGTACTATAGAACCTACAATGCTAAAGAAGTAAGAAATTGGAATTCAGCAGACACAACAAATGTAGATACAAAAAAGTTTTTGGACAAAACTGGAGACCTATTATGATTTCTAAAGCTGTATATATAGATAAAGCCTATATAAATGCATGTATACTATGGTATTCTTTCCACACAATTAAACCCAAAATTAAGGATATTAATTTTTTTGTATAAAAAAATATGGCGTATAAAGAGAGAGAGAGAAACACTTATTAAGAAAAATAATGGTATTCCTAATCTACTGTGTAAAAATTTCAGGCATGGTAATAAGTTATGAAACTCAATTTTGTATGTTAAGTACTTGGCTCCAATCCAGAGAGAAAAGAACAAATGAGTTTCGCTTAGAAAATCTGCCTGTGGGGACTAGAGAAAAATTATACAAAGGAATTTCAATTAATTTTTACCTCAAATTGTTTTGCTACACCCTCTAATTGTAGATGAATAAAATGTTACATACTAACACAGAAAAAGTACGGATTATTTTGCATTTGGACTCAATAACTTGACATTTCCAAGGAAATTTTAAAACTAGTCACAGTTTGAATTTGATACTTACTATATATGATTTTTTTTCAATCTTGGTTTTAAAAAGAAAACTTTTGTAACCCCTTCCCGGCTTTTCCCGAGAGGATCTCGGGCACTGTGAAAATTTACACTGCTCAATCGGTTTCCCACGAATTAGTTCACATGTGCTTTTTATGGTTTTGAATAATTAAGAAGTACCACTCGGTGGAATTTTCTGCAAAATGAGGATGTCCTTCTGCTGAGCAACCCCTCTCCCTCTACACACTTGTCTGAAAGACACTTTGACGACTACATTCTCCCAAACAGAGAAGAAAACTAATCCAACATGATATTATTTAATGCTAAAAAAGAGACAGTAAAGGGCAGAAAGTAAGAAAGGAAACAAGATTCTTTTGTCCAGATTGCGATATAGAGTTATGTGTAGTACCGTGTTATTGAATTTATTACACACGATCAAATTTTCATTAGTAATATTATAATCATTTATGTAAATGCAGATGTGAATAAAATTTGTAATTCAACATAAAAGCTAGGTATTCTAAGCTTTACATTTATACCTGTAGTTAGCGTAAATTGACTCCAAACTCTAACGTTTTCTGCCATACAGAAAAAAACTTTACTGGCAAATTACTCATTTATTTAAGTAGATATTTTTAAATAATTTTTTTTTATTAAATTTTGAAAGAAATGGTGCTATTGTGTTTATATAAAAAAATAAGTAAAAAAAAATTGACTTTTTTCTATCCAAAATTTAGAAACAAAATGAGTCAGAAAGGGGATAAAAAGCGATTTGAAATATCTTTATAAAATTTTAAAATGCCATTCTCTATAGGTATGCTAACTTATAAAAAGAAAAGCTGCTTGACAAATAATATGTCTTTCTTAAAAATTCAAACGGCTGACAAATCTATGTATGTGAATCTATCTACATTTTAGAACTTTTGCAAAAAAACATTCGAAATATGACATATTTAACTAAGATCTTTTAACAAAGTAAACAGTAAAATAATATGAAAAGAAATAATTTGAATGCATTTTTCACACTCTAATGATCAAGCGAGCTTATAAAGCTGCTTTTATGGTAAGCACGGTTTGTAAAACCATTTACGAAAGGGGATTTAATAGTCATTTTTAGTCAAATTTTTATCTGATATAACTGAAAGTAATGTACTTGGTAAACATAGAGTCAAAGAGTATTTTAATTAAGATATGGTGCAGAGAAACTTGCCTTGAATCTTAGTACACAGAATATCACATGTATGACTAGTAATAAGTAAGCAAACACCCATTAACTGATAAAAATGTTTTGCATCACATCTCAAATTCAGGAATATTAATTTTCAGCTCTCTTTATATATATATATATATATATATATATATATATATATATATATATATATATATATATATATATATATATATATATATAAAATCAATCACAATTATCAATTGAAAAATTCAAATATATGAATCTTATAATACTAAATCCCATTTCAAAATATCAATGGCGAATATAAAAGATAAAGTTCCATCGTTTTCAAACAAAATTAAAAAATTATAAAATAAAATAAAAATTTATAAAATATCCAAGTGCAATCTCGGACTTAGGACCGATAAGTAGGGTTAAACTAGTTTGATGGCACCAACCTTCCCCCTATTGCAACTTGGTAAGTTAATTGGAAAATATCCAAATTTCAAAAAAAAATTTAAAAATTAAAGATTAAAAAGTTAATATTAAACCATTATACTTGAAAAATTAAACTATTCGCCATCGCATTCTGAAAGATATTACAACACTAAAATATTAAAATTTAAAAACAATTCAGTGCATAATATAAGTGAATCAAACGCCCAAGATGATGCACCCATCTTTAAAATAGTTGTATAGGTATAAAAATAGTTGTATAAAAAATAGTTGTATATGTATAAAAAATATTTGAGATCCGAAAGTTCAAATTAAAAAATAATTGAGATCCGAAAGTTCAAATTAAAAAATAATTGAGATCCGAAAGTTCAAATTAAAAAATAATTGAGATCCGAAAGTTCAAATTAAAAAATAATTGAGATCCGAAAGTTAAAATTAAAAAAATAATTGAGATCCGAAAGTTAAAATTAAAAAATAATTGAGATCCGAAAGTTAAAATTAAAAAAATAATTGAGATCCGAAAGTTAAAATTAAAAAAATAATTGAGATCCGAAAGTTCAAATTAAAAAATAATTGAGATCCGAAAGTTCAAATTAAAAAATACCTAAAATCAAAAAGTTCAAACTAAGAAATTCGAAAGTTCAAACTAAGAAATTCGAAAGTTCAAACTAAGAAATTCGAAAGTTCAAACTAAGAAATTCGAAAGTTCAAACTAAGAAATTCGAAAGTTCAAACTAAGAAATTCGAAAGTTCAAACTAAGAAATTCGAAAGTTCAAACTAAGAAATTCGAAAGTTCAAACTAAGAAATTCGAAAGTTCAAACTAAGAAATTCGAAAGTTCAAACTAAGAAATTCGAAAGTTCAAACTAAGAAATTCGAAAGTTCAAACTAAGAAATTCGAAAGTTCAAACTAAGAAATTCGAAAGTTCAAACTAAGAAATTCGAAAGTTCAAACTAAGAAATTCGAAAGTTCAAACTAAGAAATTCGAAAGTTCAAACTAAGAAATTCGAAAGTTCAAACTAAGAAATTCGAAAGTTCAAACTAAGAAATTCGAAAGTTCAAACTAAGAAATTCGAAAGTTCAAACTAAGAAATTCGAAAGTTCAAACTAAGAAATTCGAAAGTTCAAACTAAGAAATTCGAAAGTTCAAGCTAAGAAATTCAAAAGTTCAAGCTAAGAAATTCGAAAGTTCAAGCTAAGAAATTCGAAAGTTCAAAGCTAAGAAATTCGAAAGTTCAAACTAAGAAATTCGAAAGTTCAAGCTAAGAAATTCGAAAGTTCAAGCTAAGAAATTCGAAAGTTCAAGCTAAGAAATTCGAAAGTTCAAGCTAGTTAAGAAATTCGAAAGTTCAAGCTAAGAAATTCGAAAGTTCAAGCTAAGAAATTCGAAAGTTCAAGCTAAGAAATTCGAAAGTTCAAGCTAAGAAATTCGAAAGTTCAAGCTAAAAAATCCAAAAGTTCAAACTAAAAATCCGAAAGTTCAAACTAAAAAATCCGAAAGTTCAAACTAAAAAATCCAAAAGTTCAAACTAAAAATCCGAAAGTTCAAACTAAAAAATCGAAAGTTCAAACTAAAAAATCCGAAAGTTCAAACTAAAAAATCCGAAAGTTCAAACTAAAAAATCCGAAAGTTCAAACTAAAAAATCCGAAAGTTCAAACTAAAAAATCCGAAAGTTCAAACTAAAAAATCCGAAAGTTCAAACTAAAAAATCCGAAAGTTCAAATTAAAAAATTTCTAAAAACCGAATATATATATTCAAATTAAAATTTCTAAAAATCGAATATACAAATTAAAATTTCTAAAAACCGAATGTTCAAATTAAAAACACAGTATATTCACAAATGAAAAGCGTAAATCATTAAAAACTCACCAGAGAGTATCCTAACAAGAATACAATCCATATCTTATAGCACGACTTTTCATATTTAATATATCAATTACCACATCCATATTTTGCTCATAACATCTACCAATGCCATGTCAATCCAAACGATTCATGATCTAACACCAAAGTTGACCACTTGGCATTAGAAGCAAACTAGACCGCATGTAAAAAACTTGCTTGATTGGTGATAAGCATTTGATTGGTCGTAAATGTGTGATTGGATATAAATGTTTAATTGGTCATAAATAATTTTAAAGTGTAGTCGTATAAATATTGGTCTAAGTGTGTATTAAAATGTATCCTGTGTGTGGAATGCACAAATACTTCACAGCTGGACCACTAACAAGCTGACTTTGTGGACCTAATGTTGTGTGGTGTATTTGTGCATTTACGAGTTTAAAAATATTTTTAAGAAATATTTCTGATCTATATATTTTCTCAGGAAGTTGATGGGGTAATCATTCTGTATGCAACACAATATAAATTTCTGGATATTCTTGAATTTATCAATATTGTGCGTAGTTAAATTATTATTTCTCATCAGAAAATTTAAAATTATATTTCTAAATACTGATACATGTAGACAACTGTTGAAGTTTGGTATCTTTATGACATTGAATTTAAATGCTTCCCTTTTATCATATATATTGCTGTATAATTTGTTGTCAATAATAGTTAAATCTAAATCTAAAAATTCAACTTTGTTTGAGTTAAAATTCGTCTGTATTAATTTTAAGTATTCCGGATAAAAATTAATGTTAGGTTTATATATATATATATATATATATATATATATATTGGTAGGAAAAAATCCCATCTTTAAGTAAAACATATTGTAGAGTAATGGAATTTTGGTTATACATTTATCTAGTTAACATATTTAACATTAAAATTTCAAGACCATAGGTTAACGGAACCGTGAAAAGAGCCATTTCAAATTCATGAAATAATGCATTAAAAACTTGTGCAATCTCCAGAATTTTTAATGAAAGCATTCAAACCTGTTAGCAATGTGCCGAACAGGTACTAGATGCTAGCAATGTGCCATACAGGTACTAGATATCAGTTTTGGGGATGAAATTACAGGCTTGTTGCACATGGTTGGTCTACAGAAGGGCGTTTAATTCTGGTTGTGCAGGATGTTGGAGTTACCATTCAAAGAAGACCCAATCATACTCGATTGAAAAAGATTGGACGATCCAGCAGGTCAGGGCAACACGTCGACATTCTATAGAATTAATTGGATTAAAACAGCGGTATTAAGTGCGCGTTATCCTGTTGAAAAACACTCCTTTAAATAGTGTTTATAAATGGCAACAAAACAGTTTGAATCACCATACTAATGTACAGGTTTACAGTTAGTGTGCATGAAATAACCCGAAGAGGGTTCCTTCTATCATAGAAAACTGTTCTCCAAACCATAACAGTGGTCTCAAGTGCAGGTTCAATGTGTCTAAGACACAGCAAGATTGTTCGCATACTCTCATCTAACCTTCTTCTAATCAATATACGGCCTTTACTGGCACCAAGATAGGTACAGCTCTAATCGGAGAACACAACACATCACCACTCCATCCTCCACTGAGCTCTAATGTGACATCAGTGAAGTCGTAGATGCCAGTGAGTTGGAGCTAATGGTTTGAACGCTACATGGCATCTGGATCACAGCTATTCCCCAAACAATCAACTTGTTATTATTCATTTTGTCACTCTGATGCCAACAAAGCCATAATTTTTGGCTCAGGTACACTATGATGCTGCACAGCGATACTAAGAATTCGGTGGTTTTCACTTTCAGTGGTGACCCGTGTGTAGTTCAACCCCGATTTTCTTGAAAAATTGGCCTACCCGGGACTACTGCTGTAAAAGTTCATGCACATTGGATACATTCTTACTGAGTCTTTTTGTAATATTAAGGAAAGACAATGCACCTTCTAATAAATAGCCTTATTACACGACCTCGTTCAAAATCGGTGAGCTGTTGATAATGACTTAAAGGTAATCTTCTTAAAGGTATTCTTGGCTAACATCAATAAGTCAAACTTCACAGAGAAATAACGCTTACGAAATTTAAAGTGCGTATTTAAAGTACACATGATTTGCATGCTGTAAGTAGCTTTACTAACACCACACTCACGAGGCTAGTGTGGAATATGAATCAAAGTCATCTTTCATATGTATAAACAAACCTACTAAATTTCGTTTACCTAGAACAACTGCTTGTTCAGGTTGAGATTTTTATTTCATATGTGTATATATATACTTTCTTAGCATAACATACACCTTTATAAAACAAGCCTACCCACAAAATATTTTTTTAGCTCTGAAATGTTGATTAAGTCCCCAGAAACTAATATTTCCAAATCAATTCTTCGACAATAGGTTTCATGGAAGCAATTTATTACAAAGAAAGAATCATTCAAAAATTTGTAAAAGAAATAACAAATTTTTTGAAAAAAATTCAACCGCAACTTATTCAGAATTTCTGAGTAGTGAAAGTGAATAAAATTAGCTTTTGTGGTTAATGGTACTAGAGAGATTTTGTTCACATCAATAATTTAGCCAAATATAAGTAATGAAAGAAAATTTCGAAGAAAGTGCTACGAATTCCTTTTACCTGAGATTTTTTTCTCTTCCGAATATTTTTGAATTGATGGCTAGAAAAGTATTCGATAGCGAAAGTTTGATAGAATGAAGCTCGCAATAAAAAGAAGCTACTGGGAAAATAATTTATGGAATACAAGTCTGTCAAGTGGCATGTTGACGCTATAGGAGTGATTCATTTTAATGAGGTAGCTGCTGCATTTTTCCAACGTCGCCAATTCCTTAAGAATGTTCTTTTTCTCTGTAAGTGGGTGTGTATGTTAAAAAAATATGCCTATCGCTAGAAATTAGAGTACAGTTCACAATTCTGTCTTGCTTTCATCAGTCAAGTGTGAGAAAAAATCTTGTTATTTTGTAAGGTCGTACGGATGAATAATTTTTCAAACTTTTTTTTCTAGACTCGATACAGACGGGAAAAAGATATTAACTATGTTCGCAAGCATTCAAAAAGTAAATATCATCAAACTATGCTCGTGTTTTTATGAAAATGTAAAAATTTGTAAATGAGAAAGTGGAAAAATCTCTCCTGTTGTTGTTGATAGCTTTGATGCTCAAAAATATTCAACAATAATTTCCAAATTTTTCAATATTTTTTGATGAATTCGAAATATTTTTCTTTAAATATTACTTTTGTAATAGTAGATTGATTAATTAACTGTCTTAATGTGTTGCACTTCTCTGCGACACGATGACTAAAATAGACCCCTTTTTTATTCAGTGTAGTTAATAAAAAAATAAAACAAGCAAGCAAGATATCTTCTAGAAGTTCAGGGATATAGTTTGAATATATAATAGACTAGCAATAAATTAATCAACATTTACATATAACTTTTAATAATTTATCAAAACTGAATTATAATACACTGCTACTTATTAGTGGTAAAATTTAGCTATTTATATAGTGGTGAAAGCAGAAGCGTACATGTATATATATATATACCCAACTCTTTCTTTTACACGGCAGATACGTTCTTCAGAAAACTGCAAAAAAAATAATAATAAAATCAGATTTACATATTGATAAAGCAAAAGCAATTCATTTTTGCTACAAAAAAATATACTTCTTGTATACAGTGAAAAAATTCTGTCTATAATTACATACGACTTATAAGAACTCAAATTGAAATGAGGAATAAAACCACTAACTAACAACCATTTATCGCTAACTGATTATAAGCATTCACGCTTATTATAAACTGGATTATAAATGCTATCACCAGTAGATGGGTCGTAAATCTCAATAGCACAACTGTAGATTTTCATTCAAATGAATTTCCTTCGTTTTATTAACGGTCTTTCTTTTTCAATTCTTGTTATTAACTCACACTCTCTATATATTTATTTATTTGTTTTTTTATTTATTTATCTTGGTGGAATTTTCAATCGTTAATATAATACATTTTAAAGCGCTCAATTGAGCTGAAATTTTATATACATGATTTTATTTGGGATGACAAGACAATAATTTTTTTTAATTATAATTAATGAAAATTAATTGATTGAAACTAATTATTTAAAGAATTACAAATACAGCCACGTCGGCATCATTTTTGGCGACTTGTGTCAAAACTTGAAAAAGTTTTTTTCTCACGTCTTAAAGCATTCAGTTGAACTGAGATTTTATATACACGATTGTTTTGGATGACAATACGATACTTTAATGATAATTAATAAAAATTAATTACCACTTAATGTTGTGATTTTGTCATATGTATATACATATTTATATTAATTGTAACTATTTAATGAAAAATAGCTAAAATAAACATTTTCTTTTTTGAGTTAAGTAGAAATTAACTTAAATTTTTTTTATATTACTTTGTTTCTTTTTCTTTGTTACAGAGTCTTATTGACAACAGTCTTTTGGGTTTCTCACGTTTATTATATAATTCTTGATATCTTGCTACGCAAGATTATATTGAAATTTCAATGCTCGCTCTAAGCCAGGATCATGAGTAATAAAATATACAGCAATGTAAGATGTTGTAACAAATTTCAAGCCCTCGCGTATTAAAGCAGCCAATAATAGTTGAATTTCACCTTCTACTTCGCCAGTATCGACTTCTTATTATCATAAACTATCATTAACTCGTTCAAATCGTCCTCATCCAAAGGGCTCGAATCCTCAAATTCGTGTACCGTCTTATATCAAAATCGTGTAAAAAAAGAAAATAAAAGAGTTGGGTACGTAGAGGAATTATACGTAGAGCATATAAAAAAGAGTATATATGCGTAGGGAAGGGGGCATTACATTTCTTGTCATGACACTCAATCAAAAATAATTAAACATTCTTTAAAAATACTGATTTAACACATTCAAAAACTCCGAAATTGAAAACCATCTATAAAAATGTAACAAAAGCATTAAATTTACCCCGACAACTTAAATTAAAGAATTCCTCAAATTGGATTTCTTTCGATGAGCCCCGAACATCACGAATTCAAGGCATGTAATTCTCTGTTGGATTAGTTTTGATTAAAAAACCTGTACCCGACAACATTCCACAGGCAAAGCGGACACAGGTGTTAATGACAATATTAAAGAAATATTAGCGTTAAATGCAGGGCGAGAAAAAAAATAATTACTTTAAGTCATTTTAAGCCAAAGTGTAGGTGTTAAATTAACCACAATGCTAAGCAGTTCTCGTTGAATCTACAGCATATTAAAACCCATTTCGGCGATGCCCATATTGATCAAGCCATCTCCAACACTGAAGCGTCCATCAACTTGCCGCAAAGCATTTAACCTTTCCTTCTTGCCTGATACCTCAAATTAATAAGCAACCTAATCGTGACGGACATTAGCTAACGACTTCCTCGACGCCCCCTCTTAAAAAGATCCTAGGAGGGGTGATTACAGTGAAGGATCAAGGTGAAAAAATTTAACCGGAGATGCGGTCAATTAGAGGAGGGCACAAAAATATAACAATTTAACACCTCTGCAGTTAATTGAGGCATTGGAAGAAAATAATTAAGAAATAATGAAATGCGTGATTTCTTTAATGGTTTCATCGCCAGATTGGGTGGGTTGTTTCTTAATTATGGTCGGTTAGAGCTGACCGTTGCGTATGCCAATTAAGGTTCTGGGATTCTTTTGTTTTGCACTGCATGAGTGGAACTCAATTTATTTTTACTTAATATTTAATCAAAAAAAGGAAGCTAAAAAATTTGCTGAAATGAATATTCAGTAAGAAAGTCAATGTTTTATTATATAGGAGGTGTTTTCGCTGGGAGAAATATTTGACGTATTCTATTTCTGTACAAGATTTTAAAAAAATATTTTGGAGGGGGGAGGAAGTTTCAGTTACATATCTGCTCTCAAATACAAGATCATGAAAAGCTATTTGTTATTTATGGTCAGATAAATAAATAATAATGTAAATACCCTAAAATATGCCGTATAACACGCACTTTTCACATAAAAAATAGGATCGAGTGCGCTTTATAGCCAGCTACAAAAATGATAGCATAAAAAATTAAAAATGAGATGTGCATATAAAAAACTAGGCTACTACATGTATTCAAGTATTGTTTATTTAAAAGAAATTATATTCTTAATGAACTTAAAAGGTTGTAGTTTTAGAAGTATACTATTCTTCAAAATCTTGGGATAATGCCTCAAATAAATGACTGCAAAAGATAAGAGCATTGCGCACTTACATTTCAGGTTTTCTTCTTTAAAAAAAGGGATTGAGCGTTATACGGCAAATATACCTTAAAATTAAAAAATGCAGCTTGAAAGTATAGGTGTGGGTACGCCTCGTATAGTGCCTGTGCGCGCTATACGCCAGATTTTAAGGAACTTTTATTTTTTCTAATTAAAATATACTGTTTTCTAAAAGAAAATCATGGGTATTTTCTTCAACTAGAATTCATTTACGATATGTGTTAAAGAAAATGAAAATGATTAACTTTGTTTATCACCTTTAATGTTTTGTTTTATTCCATTAATTATATTGCTCTTTACTACTAGAATTTCTTCCCTTAAAATTATTTTTAACTACATTTCTGTAGTTAAAATTTATTGGTCGATAATTCATTATTACACGGTTGCAACAATGATTTTGATCACTAAAAAATATTAAAATGAATGCTGCATTGATTTTTTGTAGCAAAAACTATTCCAATTTAATAGTATAAAAGAGCAGTTTTAGTTCTATAGTATACCAGTAAGTTTTAATTTTTAAATGCTTAATTTGAATAAAGTAGTTTTTTTTCTATCTTTATCAAACATGTTTATTAAAAAAGAAAAAAGAAAATTATAAATAATTGCATGTGTTTATTTTATAATACATCCTTTTGATATATCATCTCAACAATAATCTTTAAACAATATTTTTTAGTATCTTGCTGTTATATCGAGCGCTGAACAGAAATTAAATTATATCTATGCGCAAATAAAACTGCTTCGTAAAATAAAGAAAATAAGTTCATCACATAAGTTATTCAAAATGAAATCTCCATTAACCCGTTCAGGACCAGGTGATCTTTCCTGTTAAGCCTAACTTCATTTAAAAATTCATATAAAATCATAACTGTAATAAATTACGCCGAAGTTTATAGTTAATAATCCTCCCAAAGTGAGATCATATCGGTGTGGTCACGGGCATCAGAATGGGCAAAACGCAATCTCACATATGATACTGTGTACCTTTAAGTGATCACGTAAATGTGATCATGGTCCTGAAGGAATTAATAATTTCACTCCACGTTGCTCTTTCATGTTATTGTTGGTAATGTATTTAAGGGGACTCGGCACCTTTTTTCAATTTTTTTATTTAAGGGTTTTAAAATATTTTTTGTATATTATTAACAGTTACTACTAAACTAAGAAATTTCACCATGAAAAAAATTCCTAAATTTAAAAAAAAATTTAAAATTTTTAAAAAAATTTTTACCGATTTTCAAAATTCTTCTTCTTTTACAATTATCATTATTTTGACACCAAAATTTTTTTTGGGATTTATTAGACTATGAGTAATAACTTTAGGGATCGATTTTGCAACAAACAAATTAGTTTTGGAAAAAAAAATAAAATGTAAACATTAATGGAAAAAAAAAGCTAAAAAAAAACATGACTTCTGCTACATTTTCTTTTATAAATTTTTTTTTTATTCAAAATATTAAAAAATGGATCCCTAATTTAATTAAGCACATTGTAATAAAGATACACACCAAAATTCAAGTTGTTTGATAAATATCTGTAGAAGTTTTGTACTTTTAAAGACCATGATTTCATGAAAAAACTCGAACTGAGAAAATGCATTTTTAAGAATACCAATCAGCAAATATATATCAAAAACAATGTCTAAATTTTGTAATAATTTTTCAATATGTTGTATAAATATATACCTTTAAAATAAAACATAATACAATTCAATTTCAAAATATTAAACAAAAATATAAGCTTTTTTTAAAGTGCCTGTCTGTGAGCCCAAAATTACGAAAAATAGGAAATATCATTGTGACTTATTTTTACAAGAAACATCTATGAAATATATTAAAAAATAAATGAAATAAATGTAATAAAAATACATGAAATGTACAATAGAAAATTTAAAAGCTTTTATAAAAATAATTTGCTACTTAAATCAATATCTAAAATAAAATAAAGTAAAACAAATTTATGCTAAAATGTATTATTTTTTCAAAACAGGTTAGTTTTTAAAATTGGCCTGCGCCATAAGTCATTCCTTCTCTCCTCCTAGCTAATAACTCTTTTTTATGTATTGCTTTTTAATAAGTTTAAGAGCCAGCTTATTACTGGCATTTTGACGACGTTTTCTAAATTTTTGTTTTCGACAATCTAAGATAGTAGCAAGTTGTTTCGTTGAACCTCCAGTAGCTACACCTAATGCTTTCTGTGTTTCTACAATGGTGCGTACTGTACCCTTATTGTATTCGCAGACAGCTTCTGTTACCGCCCGCTTAACACGTCTTTTGTTTACGAAAATTTCTTTCGGACACTTTGCCCAAATCATGCTATGCAAACTTTCGTTTGCATTTTGTGTTCCACATCGAATGCATCTTTCTAACAATTCATTAGATGCAAGTCTTTGATAAATCGGTAGAATTTTTTTGGAAGAAACTTTTCATTTATTGGTGTTCCTACATTTAATTTATGATTGTTAGGTTTTTCCCCATTAGCAATCGCAGATTGGTAGAAACACCATGAGTTTTCTCCTGCAGGACACTTCGAATGTTGAGGTTTAGCATCTGTAGAAATGCTATGCAACAATGTAGCATATATTGCTGTTTTCATAGCATTCACATCCCCTTTGTTTCTCAAAATAGCCTTTTGGTAGTAAGTAGTTAATTTTTTAATCGTGGCTTCTTTCAAACTACCATGAGCTTTACCACCTAAAGAAATACCTTGAGCACGACAGTCTTTACAGTAGATTTCAAAGCTGTTCCTAACCACTTACTAACATGATTAATACATTCTTCCTTTTTTATCACAATGTCAGGTCCATACACTTTTTTCTCGCACAAGTAGTTAAACGTTTTACAATCACCATCGGATAATACTGTAATATAACGGAATCCAAGTGATGTGGATCTTTTCCACAAGGTTAATGCAGCTTCCATTTCCATTGATGTAGATGAGCCCAAGTGATTTATATCACATTCGCTTTTATGTCCTTCATACCATATGCTGAATTCAGCACTTGACTGGCCTAGCTTATTTTTTGCCACAGAGCAATGACGACACACCTTACTCATCACTTCAAAGTCAACAACATATCCGGTGAGCATATCTATAACACATCCTACACCGATAAGTGAGGTGTGACCACGAGTTAGCCACGTTCCATCAAAACTAACACTTAAGTCTGTGATTTCAGCTCCATTCTCGTACACATTTTTAATTTCTCGGTGGATTTCCGCAAAATATGTTTTCAGATGCCAGAGTATATGCATTATCCAGCCGTCTCGCACAATTCCCATATGTAGTTGATGAAAAAGGATCTATATTCATCACCATACAAAATTTTTCTATAGCTGAATAACCTTTCCCAATATGTGAAAAGCTTGAGTTATTCTCAAATTCACATCATGGCTGGTCTGAACAGACTTTAGAGATGTGTTTACAACAGTTTTGTTTTCATCACAATTGCTACACAATAGTTTTAAATTGTATGAAAATCCCAACTTGGCTCCAAGCTCCAGTTTCAAAGTTTGTTTTTCACAATATTGGCACTTTGCACTTCGAAGAAGATTGTTAACTTGGTTAAAGTCCACCAATATATAATTTCCAATAGCAGAGGTATCCTTTTTTACCACAGTGTTCAATTTTTCCAGGCGTACAATTGAAAAAACTGAATTTTTGTTCACTTCACAATCAACTTTCGCTTTACACCATCGCTTTTCATTCATTTGCAAAGCACGTACTGAACATTTTCTAAGAGGCATAATTGAGATAAGAAATAATAAAATGAATGAATGTATGATTGAAGTAGCATTAAAAATTATGATTGAAGTAGCATTAAAAAATGCTGTTTTAGGTTTCTATGAAGTTAAAAACTAATGAAACTAAAAATCACACAGCAAGCGAAAATGGCAAAGCTAATGTAAATAAACAACTTTGCTGATAGTTACAGTCACAGCTTAACAGATTCCTCTGCTTCTCTGTAGTTTTTAATGTAAAATAATGGATTTATTCTCAAGTAAAAAAAATGTAAACATTGAGGTGGGGGGTGGCATTTAAACTGCTGACAGAGCTGTCAAAATATTTAAAATGCATTTTACTGCGTTTAAAATAATCAGATCGTTTCAAAACTTCCCTCAATTGTACCAAAGGTATCAAACTACATTTTAAACTAAAAATTGAAAAATCGATATTTTCATCGATTTTAGGTTTTTGAAAAGGTGCCAAGTCCCCTTAAACTTTATCAGTATTTTATCATTACAGTATGCCAAGTATGTTTATTTTTTATGAGAAAGAAAAATCCATGCAAACGCAGAGAAAGTGCTAAAATGTTTTAATGCTTTCGCCAGGGAATTTATATAGTTCTTGTAAAAGCTTTTAAATAACTGGAGGAAGCTAATTTTTTTTGGTACCATTCTTTCCATAACAATTCATTAATAAAAGTCATTTCATGTTTTAAGTATACCTTTTATAATATAATATTTAAATATAAATATAACAATTATAAAGAAGAACTTGAGATGAAATTGACAGCTTATTTTCTTTTACTAAGGTAACAAATACAGTCGAAACTCCATTTTGTGAACCTCGATTTTGTGAACTTTTCCTGAAACCCCCCCAGAACATTTTGCCATTTTCTTGGTGAAATAACCTCCAAATAATGAAGTGCATTTCCAATTTAGCATACTTTTTCTCTTGAACTTTGATTTTTCCCCTCCCTAGTTTTAAAAATATTTCTAGATTTTTTTTTACATTCTCTCTCTTTTAACACATTTTATGGTGACAAATGACCTTGAACAGGTTGAATTAGGTGACTAGCTCAACTAGAGCAATAAAATGATCACAATTTCTCGTACAAAAATTCAAATAAAATTGACAAATATTGTCAGAAATTAAATTTAAGGACACGTGTTGCACATACTTTAATATGCATTAAATTATTAGTCATAAAAAATGTACCCAAATGAAAATAGGACAAGTAGAATAACAATAAGTAAAATAAAGACAATTTTTAAGTCAATTCCTACTTAGATCAACAAAGGAAAATTTTATTTTAGTTACTTTTTATTAAATGATTACAATTCATATAAATATTTTTATACGTATGACATAATCACAACATTAAGTGGAAATTATTTTTTATTAATTGTCATTAAAGTGTCGTACTATCATCCTAAATAATCGTGTATATAAAATTTCAGTTCACACAACTGAATGTTTTACAACGTAAGAAAAAAAAATTAATTTTTAACCCAAGTCACACTAAAAATGAAACCAACGTGGCTGTATCTGTATTCTTTAAATGATTAGTTTCAATCAATTTTAATTTTAATTAATTATAATTAAATTATTGTATCTGAATCGTACCTGTATTTTAACCCAAAACAATAGTGTATAGAAAATTTCAGCCCAAATGAACGCTTTAAAATGTGAGAAAAAAACCGTTTCAAGTATTGACACAAGTCGCCAAAATGTTCACCAAAACTGATGCCAACGTGACTGTAATTGTAATTTTTTGAATAATTAGTTTTAATTAATTTTTATGAATTATAATTAAATTACTGTTTTGTCATCCAAAATAATTGTGTATAAAATTTCAGCTCAATGGAGAGCTTTAAAATGTACTTTATTAACGATTGAAAATATGAACAAGATAAATAAATATATAGAAAGTGTGAGCTAATAGTAGGAATTGAATAATACCTTTATTGGAAATAAAAATAAATCTACATGGGAGTTGTAACATAAATCCCATCGTTTCGATAGTAGGTCTATGCGATCGCTGTAAAAATATCATGGTTGATTCTCGAAGAAGTCCTACATACCTTCATTTACCTCATTGTCCGAATTGAAACGTCCGGCATTGATATGGAGATCTGATATCGTTTGCCGCCCGTCACGAAAAATTTTGCCCCAATTATTTGAACTAAGCACCGCTCGCTGTAAACCCAGGGTAGGCATTACGTCGATCGCAATGGACCGGTGGACCACTGAGACATTTTGGGATGACCGCCTGAAAATTAGTCGTCGGTAATGGTATACCGAAATATTCAAGATTGGCTGACAGTATGCAGATCAATTCTTCTATATTGACTATAACAACAAAAACTAGCTTTAGATAAACATGTTTTATTTTTTTAATATACTTTGAATCGTTTGATAATAAATGCACCATTTGATATTATTATTTTTGTGGCTATTATTTTTATAATTGTATCTTGCCTTTTGCTTAAAATGCTCTTTGAAAGAGTTAGTTTTTCTTTCTTTAAATTTTATTTTAGTTCTGTAGGTAAGAAAACATATTTATTATTTAGTTATAATATATATTGTGTAGACCGTCTCCTTACCTCACCACACCTATGACTCTGGGAAGTGGCGCACGCATGAAGTTTTCAAGGGGGGGTGGAGGGTCGAAAATGTACCATTCTCGTATAATACTCTACCAATATGCAGCCAAACATATATATATATATTGTACATATTATAGGAAAAAAACAGCAAAAAATAAATTACTGAAAAAATAATTACTATTAATTAATAAAAGAATTATTAACAATAAATACAGAATTAAATTTTACGTACTATATGTATGGGATCGTAATCAATCGCGAAAAAAGTCAAGGGCTATGGAGAAGGTTGCGGATCCGTGAACACTCCCCTCCCCCTTGTGTTCATCACTGACGCTGGGAGGACCGCAACACCTTGGAAAATTAGAAGTAGACCCTACCCTGGAAAAGTCTACCCAACCCTGCTATGACTGTCCCATTCGCTGATGCCCACATCCAGCATTCCTTTGGCAATCAGAAATCATACAAATCGTGCATTGTTTGGATCTCGATGCATTCATGAAAAGTACGACTTTACTTCTGATGTATTTCCTAAAACATGAACAGGTTTAATTTCTGTCATAAAATTGATTAATTTTATTATATAGGGTGTTGTTTTAGAGGTATAGAACTTTAAATTGCAATAAAACAACGATGTATTATTCGATTGACATGAATGTTTTTTTATTCCAAAGATAATCTTGTGCCATTACACTTCAAATATGATCAAGCAAGGCGTAGATTCGTCGAATGGGCTCAAAACAAGATTGTCGTTGTTCCCGATTTTCATAAGCGAATTTTGGTTAGCGATGAAGCGCACTTCTGGTTGAATGGCTACGTCAACAAACAAAACTGCCGCATTTAGAGTGAAGCTAATCCACGAGTGTATGTCGAGACACCGTTACATCCAGAAAAACTGACTGTTTGGTGCGCTTTATGGGCTGGTGGAATCCTTCTTCAAAAACGATGAAGGCCACAACGTTACAGTCAATGGTGATCGGTATAGAGCCATGATTACTAACTTTTTCATTCCTGAATTGAACAATCATGATGTCCAGGAGCTGTGGTTCCAACAAGACGGCGCAACATGTCACACAGCTCGTGCCACAATCGATTTATTGAAAGACACGTTTGGTGACCACCTAATTTCACGTTTTGGACCTGTGAATTGGCCTCCAAGATCTTGTGATTTAACACCGCTAGACTATTTTCTGTGTGGCTATGTAAAGTCATTGGTCTATGCGGATAATCCACAAACGCTTGACCATTTGGAAGACAACATTTGCCGTGTTATTGCCGATATACGGACACAAATGTTGGAAAAAGTCATCGAAAATTGGACGTCCAGATTGGACTACATCCGAGCCAGCCGTGGCAGCCTATGCCAGAAATCATATTTAAAATGTAATGCCACAAGATTATCTTTCGAATAAAAAAAAAATTCATATCAATCGAATAATACATCGTTGTTTTATTGCAATTTAAAGTTCTATACCTCTAAAAAAAGACCCTATATACCTATTTTTAAAATTGAAAACACTGTGTATTCCTGGTTTTTTTTTCAGGTTTCATTTTGATGGATAAGATACGTACAACAGATATTAATTTACAAAAAAAAAGTTGCATAATTTTTTTTAAAAAAATACATAGTGTTTATGCATTTAAAAGTCGATAATTCTAAAGTATAGCAAATGATGAATCTCTATTTAACTAATTTTCCGCATTACGAGCTTTCTTTCGGGATTTATTTAGGGTCTGCGTTAAAAAGAGATTCAACTGTATTTAACAATATTTAATTTGAACTATCGTTCACGTAATAGATGTAGATTTGATTTTTTAGTAGAACTGTGAATATATTTGTAAAAGATATATAATTTATTTCGTATTCATACATAAATATATATTTTGTTGTTGTTGCTAATGCCAACTGATCGAGACAGTGCCAGATCGAGGTACACGAAATTCCTCGTAGAAAGGTGCTATTTTTTTTCCTGTTGTTAACTGTAGCTTTGAGCACCATGCAGGTAACAGTACGATTTGGTTCGTTGCACCTCAGTTTTGAGGGAGAACAACCCTGTGTGTGCATATATATATATATTTACAGCATATAAACTTTACAAGAATGTTTAGCTTGTGTGTGTGCGGCAATTTTAGCCTTAATTTAAAAGTTTCCAAATATAATATTACCATTGCGACTATTTTTGGGGGTGAGGGGGGGTGAGGTCTTTATTTTAACCGTTCTTTGTGTTGTAGTCTTCTTTCTGATTTCTTTACTTTAGGTTCATTTTATAATAATTCAATATAATATTAATAATTTTTATATGAATAAACTTTCTCACTATTCGAATTTTAATTCCAATGTTGAAAAAAAATTTTTAATTTGAATTTTTTTCTCATAGTAAATGTAGACGTCATGGACGAAGAAACAAAATCCGAAGCCTTGACTTTTTATTTTTACAAACTGATGGTGTTTTTTACTTCTTATGTGAAATTAAAGAATAATTTTAAATAATACTTTTACTTTAATCAAAAAGGAATAGATGATTTTTTCTTTATAAAAGGAAAAACATAAATAAACAAAAAGCAAATTTTTTAAAAGAGTGGAACCATGATTTTCCGTTGAATTAAAAAACGTTCCAATAAGTTTGGCATGTAATTAAAATGTCGCTGAAATTTGAAAAACAAAAAATACAGCTTGATATATTAAAGTTCCATAAGAACTGTCATAACATATATTAAAGAATGTGAACAATTTTTAAGCCTTCAAACAATGGAATAAAATTTCAAATCTGTTTATTTTTCAGTTCTTATGATTCGAATGGATTAAATGTAAAAATAAAGAGAGTTGCTTATATCTTGAAACTTTTTTTTTTTGCTGAAGAGATTTTCAAAACATGACACATTTTAAGTTCTGTCAAAATGTATGTATATGAAAAACAACAAAATTTTATTTATGTTAAAATTGAAAAATATTTACATTTCCAATACAAATAACAATATAATTGCTGACATAAATATTTGGGAACGAGTACAAAAAAAGCTTTAGTAAGAATATTTCTTGAAATTCGAATTATTATCGATTACATATATAGTATATATATCTTTTTACCTGTTTTCTCTGTTTGAGATCAAAGTAACTTCAGAATCATTGGATTTTATTTTTGATTTAAGCATTATCTACTTTTGCATGTGTCTAGCTTTACCTTGTCCTTCTTAAATAGATACATTTTTATGTGAAAGTAACGCGCTCCCAATACAAATCTGTATTTATTTAATATTTTTAATAACTCAACAACTATATTTCTAGAGATAAAACCTCAAAATCTTAAATTTTTAACTAAAAAATTTCATCACATATATTTGTTTCTTAGTTTGAAGTGATTTGCAATTCTAAAAGGACTTTTAGCTAGAACTTTGGTACTTTAGCTGGAAAAAAGCCTCATTACATGTGGACGAAAAAATAGAGTCAGCGTGATATACCATACGAATGAATAGAGAAGATTGTAGACGTTTATATGAATAACATTGCGACAGTGATTCATGGAAAAGACATACACTCAGGAACATTGAAAATAGCGACCCAAGAAAGAAGCTAAGTACAATTGCGAAACTTTGCAAATGATCCAAGTTTTGTGCCAATACGCGTGCTCATACATGCCAAGGTGGCGCTACAATCAGGAAGAGGGTGCAATTTAACCCAGCGCAAATTCAAAGATTCTTAAACGAGACGATTACCCGCCGATTGTAGGAAGATTTTCGTAAGCGAAACATGCCATGTAAACGTGCTAGAAGACACTTCTCACAGTTAAGCGAGTTTGAGAGAGGCCTGATCATCGGGATGAAAACTTCAGGCTGGTCGACGCGCCGTGTTGCTGGCCAGATGGATCGTTCGGAGTGTGCCGTTAGAAATTGTTAGGAGTAATGGACACGAGAAGGTACCCACGTGCGGAAAACCGGGTCTGGAGCGACCAGGAAGACCACAAGGAGAGAGGATCGAAGGATCGTGTGGCAAGCACTTGTGGACCCCACATTGACTCGTTCAACGATACGAGTAGACGTAGGCGTAGCAAATGTTCCACGAACAATTTCCAGACACCTTGCAGAAGCAAATCTTAAATCCAAGCGCCCTTTCCGTGCACTCCCTTTAACATCGGAACATCGGCAACTACGTCTACAGTGGTGCAAAACAAGATCAATGTGGAATGTCACAGGTTGGTTAAGGTGTGTTTAGTGATGAATCCCGGTTTGTTTTGGGGACAAATGATAACCGTGTACGGGTGTGGAGGCTCCCTGGTGAGCGGTACAATTCCCCCCACACTGTTCTACGTCACACTGCCCGCACAGCTGGTGTAATGGTCTGGGGGGTCATAGCCTATGATAGCCGGTTCACTTTAATTGTGATGCGTGGAACATTAACGGGTCAACATTACGTTGATGATATTCTTTGACCCCATGCAGGACCTTTCTTAAATGGTCTCACAGGGGCAATTTTCCAGCAAGATAATGCTCGTCCGCATACAGCAAGAGTTGCTCAAGACTTCCTACGTCATTTTCAGTCTTTTCTTTGGCCAACCCACTCCCCCGATTCGTCCCCTGTAGAGCACGTGTTGGATCAGCTAAAATGGCAGATGCCATCGTGTCACTCTGTACATGATTTAGAGTTGGCTGTTCAAGATTGATGGGCCCATCTGCCTCAGGACAACATAAGTTGTCTAATCAACTCAATGCCAAACCGTGTGGTGGCATGTATTGCAGCTGGAGGTGGTCCGACGCGCTATTGAAGTTGCCCAGTATCTGTGCCGTTGCACACCCTGTATTCGTTTAATTGTCTTGTTTTTTAGATCAAGTGAATCTCTCATCTGTGTCATTATGTGTATTAAATTTCATTTCAATACGATGCTTTCTTCTAGGGTCGCTATTTTCAATGTTCCTGAGTGTATTATCGTAGACATCGTAACAATTCAAGATTACTGCGATTTTTTAATGGCCAAGGTCAAGGGGTTGCATCTTATTCAGATAAGTATAAAGTTTATTCATTCCCTTTAGCTTGTCTTCTCTGCGTATTGCCTAGTAATTTCTAGTATTTGATTAGTATGAGTAAACCTGTCATATTCTCTACTTGATTCAATGTGTCTTCTCCATCCATACAGCGTTAATACTCCCGCCCTCCCGCACGAGAATCTTATCTTCGCCTTAACCAACATCAGGAGATATAGCGACGTATCACAATTATATTCAATGTTATTAATTTGTTATAAAGGTTGAATATTGATTGTTTTAAAAATTTTATCACTATGTAAGTAAAGCACATAAATGAATTTCATGAATATAAAAAAAATTTTAGTAACTAAGGTAAAGTAATAATATTTTTCTGTGTTTCACCATATATGTATATAAGCCATTTGTATTTTCCACTTTTTTTTTATTATTTTAAAGCTGTTTTTTTTGCTCCTTAATAACTTGTTAAAATTCTAAACTAGTCGAATTATATATAAATAACGAAAAGGGTCAATTAAGTGCATAAAATGATACTTCGCTTGATTTTGGCAAAGATTTTGAAAGACAAATTGTTTATGAACGATTTGCCTTTCACAAACACCATTTTTAAAAATATTCTTCTGAAAAAAAAAATTTCTTAAAAAATAATATATAGATGTTACAGATTAATTGAATTTATACTCAAGTAGAATTTACGCGGAAAAACGTCGATTAGCTAATAGAGATATTACCACGAAAATGAAACTCGATAGATACAAGTGATCACTTGAAAACACAGCACGAACGAGAAGAAACACAATTTTTCGCATTAATCATCAGTCGGCGGCATGAGGGGGCCACACAAAGGGCACATGCCCCTTGCCCTCGAAGTCGACACCGGCTCGCGTCACTACTTAACCAGTGAGCGAAAAAAACACAGCAAAAGTCACGATTTAATAAAGAAAAAAGGGAAAAGGAAGAGCACTTTTTACAAGGCGTCAAGCAATGTAAGAGGTGAAAAGGCGATGCTCTAAAATTATGAAAGGGAAAAAAAAGAATCTTTATTAAAAAGAGTACGAATTGAAAAGGTTTAC
The DNA here is from genome assembly GCA_019973935.1 of Trichonephila clavipes. Classification (NCBI taxonomy): domain Eukaryota; kingdom Metazoa; phylum Arthropoda; class Arachnida; order Araneae; family Nephilidae; genus Trichonephila; species Trichonephila clavipes. The sequence goes on from BMAU01020172.1 coordinate 252,296, forward strand.
GCGGGATAACTGCCGCAATGTTTCAGTTCCCATCACTTCACTTGAAATCACTTGTCACGAGCGCGTTTACAACAATTCCGAGCCTTTTCTTCTCGGCCAATCACGTTTCAGTCAGGAATGACGTAGCGACATGCGCCCCGTGCTAAAAGCAATCCACTTGATTCTGAAGTCTCATGATGTGTTTGTTTATGAAATTGCATCTAATAACTTTTTTTTTCTTTGTGTAGTTTGTTCTCAGTGTAATTCTTAAAAGTCAGTTCGTAAACGGATGGTTTGTGTGGATAGAAATAATTGCTAAGGTGTCGTTTTTTTAAAGCGATGAACTTGAAACGTCAATTTTCTTTCTGTTGCTCTTTTTTCTCTTTAAATTCTCCAAGTAAAAGAGACTGGGAGTTGACAGGCATAGATTTAGATAATATCTCTGGCGCGAAAAGCTTTTAGGAAAACTGCTATTCTCGTCCACCGCTTGTCTTCAGATGATAGCAAGGAGAACCCATATGAAATGTCATACTCAGATTCTTTTCGCGATTAAAGTTAAACGGATAGGGGTTTCATAGTTGATAAGGGGCGGATCCGATTTCTGAAACTGTAACCTTAGAGTTATGATTGCTTGAGAAAGTTTCTCGATAAATGGCATTGGGATAATCATATCTAACTGAATGTCGAAACTTGTTGATTATGAATTGAAAATGATTGGATTCTGATAGGAGCTTCTATCAGATACAGAAATAAAAAACAATTTCATTAGAAGTAGATGAGAGTCGAGTATTATGGAGTACTTCATCTACATTTCTTAAAATAACTCAACATATTTTTGATAAAAATCTCCGAAATCATCATAAATATATACTATAAACGATTGTATAAGTAGTAATCGTCAAAAAATGATAAAGAATAAGGATAAATGGAGGATGTTATGGAATAGGTAGTTCCAAAGATTTGACAACTGATTGAGGCTTCATAAAACGTAGTTATTTTTAGCTATAAAAACCATATTTTTAAAAATACATGAAAGTCATTTCTGTTGTTTTGTGGGTCTTTTTACAAAAGCTTCAAATGTCATCTTTCTCTGCTCCAGTACAATCAAGGTGGGCGCACAGAAATCAGAGTAGAAGCATTAAATTCGAGTTTCCTCTCGAAGAATTCTTCCGTTACGGAAGATACATTCAGTGTCTTTATTTTCTGGGGCTCTAGTTGATAGCGTGAGGTCTACTACAATTGGTACATCAGAATGGAATGTGTCAGGTACTGTGAAATACCTAGTATTCCATAATACCTGACACGCCATCTTGGTTGATTGATTGATTGATTGAATATTAACGTCGCACTGTTCAGCTACACGAGGGCTTTGACACGCCATCTTGGAGAATGAACCTTTAAACTGAAGGATAAATATTGTCACAGCTAAGAAAAGACCATATTTTTAACGCAAACTACAATTCTTTTATTATTATTATTATTTATAATGGACTGCGAACTGGTGTTTTACCATTGCAGACCTAGTACATTTCCGGAAGCTGGTATCTCTTTTTAGTGCAGCACCATATAGGCGGATACCAACTGTCGCAAGTAATTTTGACGCATAGTTTCCTCTCCAGAGGGAGGCACCTGAACTCTGATGATGTAAAATTGTACTTACTAATTTTGCCGAGAGCAGCCAATCCAAACGGGCACTCATGGGATTTTTTACATACCGCATAATCATGCGACATGGATGCTGTCGATTTTCTGCATCATGCAAATCCACCGACTTGTTCCGAGGTCGAAACCGCAGCCTCAGGTGCAGAAGGCCGGTGACAAACCAACTACGCCACCCAGCCGGTAAATCATTTACCTTGTGCAATATTCATTTATCATGTATAATACATGTTAATTACACATACTTTATGTTCAGTTCTTTTTATTTGTTTGAAAAAAGAGCTTGAAGAAAAATTTGTACAGTACATGTGATCTTTGACCAAGAGGGACGTCTTAAGGTATGAGACAGCTGGGCCCGGTCCTCAGCCACAATGGGGGTCTAGTCTCAATCGACTCAATCTTAATAAAATCATGAGTCGAATAATTTCAACAGTCGTTATCTCAAGTTGGGCTGTCCAAAAAACAGGGAATTTCGGATGATTTGTCACCTGGCTGTATGTGATGACCGTCGTCCATATACACAGGTCTATGCCTACCCCCATACACCATTTTTACTCATTCAGTCAGAAGGCGGAAGTCTATCGAGCTGTTTTTTTGCGATTGATAGTCATACACATTTATTTGTTTCGGATTATTGTTTGTACGAGTATTTGACAACGCATGCAATGTACTGTCTACTTTTATGGGTCATAATTGGGGCCCTACATTTGTGTATGGGCCTACTTTTGCATAGGAGTCCAGGGCCTCAAGAAGTCTTAAGACCTTGGACTTTCGGTCAAAATCCCTTGAGACGCATGACAAAGGAAAACCGGTTTAACCATTCGGCTCTTGGGGTCACCCAGGGGCGTGGAAGGTACTGAATAAGTTGGAAATCAGATTTTCTGGTCATACATTTCGATTCGCTAGTGCCAAGAGGGCCTGTAGAACTTCTGCTCCCAGGGCCCAAAACGAGTTTAAATCGGCACTGCAGATATCTCAATGAGGGAATGTGAATTTTAAGAACTATTCGAAAACTCAGATTTTGAAACTAATTTTAAAGGATTTATGTGACTTTTCCTTGTTTAGAATGAAAATTCCATTCAAAACACCAACAAAGTGAAAGGATTAGTATCACTTGCGCATGGCTAACGTAAAAAGTTAAGAGTTTCTTACAAAAGAGAGTTTTTTTTAGTAAGAATTATTAAGTATTAAGTTTTATTATTTTTAAAGTTTTATCACCTCACTTTCACTTTAAAAACATTCCAAATAATTCTCAGCTTATGCATGAAAATAGGCTGTAACATTAAAAAAATTAAATTTCTTAAATGCAAGTTTTCAAATGTTATAATAGTGTATGATAGTTGAAGGTGTAACATATTTTTAATTCTCGTATTATGGGAATTAGTACACGTACATATTCTTTATATATTAGGCATTTACAATTGAGCATGATCTTAAGATAGATACATTTTTTAAATACATTTTTTCATTATTATACAGATGAAAATTAGTAACCTATGTTTTGAAAGTTTTTTTAATAAATTTATTTATTTTTGCTGTTTGTCTAATAGGCTTTTAAAACCAGAAGTTGTTAATTATTAGAAATGACAATAAATATTGCTTAAGATAAAACAAAAAATAAGATATAGCTTTAAAATAAAAATAAAAGGAGGAGCTTTTTTTGCGTGTTTCCCTAATTCTGAAAATATTATTCAAAACATTTAAAAAATGGTCAAGTTAAAAACATAAAAAAACACGTTCTTTTTAATGTTTCAAACTTAGATTCAATCAGGATCTTGGATCAGATCTAAGTTCACCAACAATTTTCAAATGTCTTCGAAGACGAATCGTAATACCAAAGGATGCTTATAATATACACGCAGTTTTTAATTAAGACACCTAACTAGAATTTCTTAAAGTTTTGAACAAAAAAAATTACATTGAGAAAGTAGAAAGAACTAATCCAAGATGAGGAAAAACAAATTTTTTTCATTTAGCATACTTTCTACCCAAACAATAATGCATCAAAAAACGCACCACTTTTTTATTCTTTTTACAAAGGAAATTCTTTTTTCTCATATTATTTGACATGAAGGTAACAGAATATTACTTTCTACCCCTTAGGCCCTTTAGGGAAGTAAAAAAGTGTGGGTTAAATATTTTGCTCCTAAATTAAACCTAACTACTGTAGTACAACAGTTTTCAAAACAAACACTACCTACACAAATTCTTGAGCTTTGAAGCGAAACCATAGCATCTGCTTATGCATGTATAGTTTTTTTGCTTCGAAGCAACGGATCACATATATTGAGCATTTATTTTTATGCATTCAGGTTTTTCATTAATGGTGTATTGGATAACATTTCATCTGGAAAGAGTGGAATTAATTTAAAAATATTGTTATTTTCCAGTTTATAGCACGCATTATAATTATCGCCAACTCATTACTGGAATAACTATATTGTTTTAACTCTGCTCATTCGGAAATTAAAAAAAATTAATAAGAAATGAAAATTGATATTGTAGATATGAAAATAAAAAAAGTTGCTTAATGCAAGCTAATAATATCTGTCAATTAACAAAGCATGACTTTCTGTAATTAAATCGGCATGAGTGAGTCTCCAATAGGAATGTTCCGGCTACAATTGAAAAAAAAAACGTTGTTTATATATTCTAATAAATTTGAAATATGTTTATATTTGAATAACAAAAAATACGTGTGAGCTGTGTAATATATATCTATATGAAGTATAGCTCTAATTTGTTACCCTTTATATATCTCAGAATTGATTGAAAACCAAACTCATGCAGTATACAACTGAGTAAAGAAGCGCAAGAGATGTTGTACCCCGATTTTCACAACTATTGGAAAACTATTGTAACGAATTTTCTGTAATGAATGATTAAAATAGTGTAAATAATTTATATATGGATATGTAATACGTTAACATTACTTTCTGTTGTACTTATTTTATGCTAAATTTGTAATATTTGCAAGCAACGACGTGCCAAACATTGTAATGGCAATTCAATGGGAACTTAGCGAAATATTGGCATCAATTTTAGCTATCATGTGGGCGAATAGTTTTAGAGAGTTGGTCAACATGTTGGAGAGTAGTTTTGACGCGTTGGCTACCATGTAGATGCTTTTAAAGATTATCGGTGAAATCTATAAACGTCACGATCTTTGACGTAAGTGGACTTTTTTCGAGAAAAAACTTTTTTTAAAAAATTCTTAATAGAGAGAGAGAGAGGCTGTGGGATTGGTGTTTCACCATTGTAGACCTAGTACATTCCTCGGACGCTGTTATCTCTTTCTTAGTGCGGCACCCTATAGGCGGATACCAACGACCGCTGGTAATTTTGACACCCAGTTTCCACCCTAGAGGGAGGCACATGAGCTCGGAAGATGCAAACCTGTAGTAGGATTTCCTTCTGCCGAGAGCATCCAAGCCAAACAGACACTCTAGGGATCTTTTACATGCCGCAAAATCAGACGACATGGCCCCTGTCGGGTTTCTGCATCATGAAAATCTACCTACTTGGGACGGGATCGAACCCGCAACCTTCAGTGCAGAAAGCCAGGGACAAACCAACCACACACCCCAGAAAAAACCTAGCAGCTTATAAATAGGAGCGCTCACTGCCCTTGAGTCAGTATTGTTTTGATTGTGTTAAAGACTGGCAATTATAGTTGCTATTATCGAGCGAGTGCTTGTGAATAATTTTAAACATTACGTATTTGTATTTTTAAACATTGATAGTTGTGTTGGAGTGCTGTAGAAAGTGTAAAGACCTTCTGGGATTTACTAAACAAATTCTAGTGCTGCACCCTGAATTTCAAAGATTGTTTTTCTACAGTAAATTTGCATCGTTCCTGAAGAACTGTCTTGCTCTTTGAGACGGGCAGCATAAAATCCTTGAGCTCCAATCTACGTAATAGCATTGATGAATAGAGCAAAATTCCATTATGGGAAAGGAGCTTTTTCAAGATATTGCAAATTTCTGTGTCGTTGACCCGAAGTAATCATTTTTTATTCACGTTCTAACCAACATATTTCTTCTCCTACAGCTTGCAGAGCAACCAATAATTTCTCCAAAATGAGGGACGAAACTAACCACACAGAACTTTGAGAATGACTGTTTTGTTGTCAACCCTATCAAAGCATGAGGGCTATTTGACAAGACTCAAATAATTGGACTATTTCACACGTCGCAGAGGGCTGGGCTAGTTTCCTTGAGCGCGCCTGGAACGTGAAACATGGGAACTAGTATAATTCTGCACGATTAAGCTTTTAAGGAGCTTCCACAAAAAAATCATGCCCGTTCTTTCTTTTAGTTCTGCAGAACTCCAGAACCAGTGGAGAAGTTAATTCCTGACATCACATATAGACTACAATTTATTCTGTGAAGGCCATCTAGATTATAAAGATTAATATTAAGTTGTATAAGATAAAAAACACAATATTTACTGTACAAAAAATTATTCTATTACATACTTAAGAAACTTGATCTAAAGCCCTTATCACATGCGCATGTCTCGAACAACCATTTCGGGAATATTTTTGAACAGCTGTAAGGGTGAAGAGTTGCCGTAAACAAAACAATACGCTCTGACGTCAGCAAAGCTAAACCTTTATATTGAAAAATTACTCATAGATTTTTCTGCTTCGGAAGACGAGGAGTATAAGAGGGAGCGTAGAAGGTGGGCATTTCAAAGCTTGTGAATAGATATGATTAATATTTAAATGAAGGTGTTGATTTTATATATATATATATATATATATATATATATATATATATATATATATATATATTCTCTCTGTCTCTTTGTCTCTCTCTCTCTATGTATATATATATATATATATATATATAGAGAGAGAGAGAGAGAGAGAGAAGTGAAGGTAGCATCATTTATATATAAATATGTATAATAATCATTAATGTATTGATTGTTTTTGATAATCCTAACGCTTTTGTTTTTGATCATAGATGAGCTTCATGATTATTTTCATAAATAAATACCGTGTTTTTTATTTTATATAACTAATGATCCTTATTTTCTGGATTACTATAGACTAGCTCTACTACATGACTAGCAACAAACGGTTGATTACATTTTTTTTCGCTGTTTTTGTATGAATTCTGACACCATAAGCAATGCATGTCCTCTAAGTTGGTTGAAACTTACACTCCTTATATTGGCATGGAGGTTTGGAAAATGGAGTACCAGCTCAGGTGTCGTCTTCGTCATTTGACCATGGTTCAAAATTACGTGGTCCGTCCCTAAAAGCTCTCGTGTAACTGAAGAGTGCAACGTTAATATTCACTCACTTAAATGACCAATTTCCGTGTCGCTTCAAATTAAAAGCTACTCCCAAATGTCTTTGCGGTTCTATTGAAGGTGCTGATCATAACATGTGTTCCCATGTCCTCTGACTAAGAATTTTCATTTAGTCTTACTATCTCAAAATGCAAACAATACTTGGTTCCAATCTATCATTGAGAAACTTTTTATTCATTCTAAACTAAAATCGTCTATTATTGCATCTACAAACCTTAAATGAGATTATATTGCTACTCTTATATTCACCAGACGCTACTCTTATATGGTCTCCTGCGGTAGAATGGGTTCATGGGACTCTGAGAGCAGAAACTTCTCAATCTTTAAACCCCATTTATATTTCTCACACAATATAATACAGTTTCCTGGCTTAGATCTTAATTAACAGTGTGAGTATTTGTGTGAGGTTAATTTCTTGTTATAAAATGGCAAAAAATATCTCCCATAACATTCAATATTTTTTTTTTTTTTTTTTTTACTGTTGCTTTCTTCCTTTATGTTTATAAAGGAAAAGGAGGAGTCGTAAACAAATCCTCCTCCTTCCGAGGCTGATTAATTTTTTTTAAAAAAACTGAAGGACAAATTAAGATGAAAAGTATGAACAGGAAGGGGTGGCGTCAACTGAAAAAAAGGCAATGAAAAACATTTTTTCTTCGTTCTTTTCTTTTTTTAAAATGTTACCTTTTTGTCTTTAGTCTTTTGGTTTGCAGAGTTCACATTATTGCAGTGCTTCTCAAACTTTCACAATACTGGTGCCCCGCTTTTCAATCACAATTTTTATCGCCCCCCCTCATACATTAATAATGTACTGCATGTAATAATAATGCACTTTTTTTACTCTAAAGCTACGGTCTTTAATATAAAATCATTCATTATATGTCAAATCAATGACATAAGTATTAAATTTTGTATATGTTACTTTTAAGCAAAAAAATTAAGTAATAGGATAATTATTATGTTATTTTTCCTTTCTCTAATTTTTAAATTGGAACATATTGCAAAATGCAGTGGCTGCATAGAAGACAAAATATAGATATCAGCTAAATATAGAAAATGAACTCAGAGGGTCAATTTCTAATCATAAGCATTCCTTGAAAAACTTTGCTCTGCAAGACAAGCCCATAGAAGTCGCTAATACTTATTAAACTTATTCTTAATTTAGTATTATTCAATTAGTTATAAAATACTCCGTGAGCAGCACTGATCATTAAAAGTATACCGGCTGAAGTACCCGCTCTTTGCACATTTACAAGAAAATAAAACATTATTGATATAATCTCTGAATTGTAAGGAGAGTAAAGCCAAGTGCACGACAGTGTTTACAAAAATGTAAAATGATTTTTTTTAAATGATTACTCAAATTATTAGTTTTAAGCAAACTGTTATTTAAGCCTCACAGAATTAGCATTTAAAAGTGATGTTGAATAATGAACAATAATATAAAATTCCTATGAAGAAGAATTGTAATATTTTTAATATTTAAAGCGGAAAGGCTTCAACATGTTTTAACCCTGGAGCAGGCGCGCACTCGAAACTAATGGTCGAGCGGGGTTATTGAGTCACCTCAATCCTTTTTTTTATAATTATTTTTATAGTATACAATAAAAATCGTAATCCCAGTGAATAATTTAATTAGGAGAAAATATGCTTACCTACTTTCAAAGACTTTTCAATTTTTCTTTGATAATTTTAGGAAAAAATCCAAGAAAACTGAGCTAAAATGTTTTAAATGTGAGTGACTTTAAAAAAAGAAACAAATCGCAGACACTTTTCGCTAACAGTACAGGAATGTTATTTGCAGGCAAAACTGTCATATTTTGTTCAAGTTATTGTAATTTTACTGTCCTTTGATGGTCGACAAATAACATGTTGAACTTATGCTTGCTTGTGTGTTGTTGAAAAAGCAAAGTGCGTCTTCTGATACTTATGGCTTCTTATTTTAGTTGATGGAGTTCTTTTGGTAGCATTTGAAAATGTTTCTTTCGTGTCATGTTCATTGCTATTCTCAAATTTACTTTAATATGCATTATTTCAGCAGGTTTATTCCTTTTTTTATCAGTTTCAACTTCTTTCAATAGAGATCAAAGATGCCCATTTCTTTTTATATATATATATATATATATATATATATATATATATATATATATATATATATATATTCTGATCATTTACCAAAAATTTACCTGCTCATCATGCTTATTAACCAAACCACAATAAGTCCACAATCAAAATCACTAAGTTATTCACGATGGGGGGGGATGTTGCAAAAACACAGAAATTTTTTTGAAAAAAGTGATCGAATCGGGATATCAGTCAAAACAAGTACCTTAAGATTGTAAAAAAACGTTTGTCACTCCCAAAAAAGGAAGATATGTGTCAAATATATTTTAGTTCACGTTAAGACTGTCAAACAGAACGATAGTGTCAGGGCCATTGGTAGCAATTAAACAGTTTTGCCAAAATTACTGATTTCGGCTCTCTGTGCTCGGTGTGACCGCTCCCGGATTAAAATTGTATTTATTACAATACGGATGTTCTAAAAAATTGTGTAAAACGTTTTTCATTATGATTTATATGTTTGGAAATACTCATAAAAATAAATCTTGGCATAGTAATCCTTCAAAGTGCTCTCTGCGCTTTTCCAAAAATCATAAAAATATTTTACAAGGAAAAAAGCGCAGCAGAAATAGTTGATTTACAACTTTCCTACAAATACATAAGAGCAGGGACGTAACTAACCGTACACGTAAGTTCGAAGCTTAAACCGCAGCAAATACATTCTGCTGCCTACAGCTGATGTACAATATTTCAGTAATATAACAGTGATGAATTTTTTATCTTAATAAAATTTGTTTTATTATGGAGGGGGTTTTGTTTTTTCTCTGAAAGAGTAGTATTTTAGGCTTGAAAAGAAAACGTAATAGAAAAATCTCTCATCATGGGATTACAGCAAATCAAATAAAATGTTTTTTTTGTTATAGTATCAAAGATAGCTAATGAAACTTTGAAGTATAAGTTTTTATTTTTGATGACGTAATATCGCAGATGATATATATGAATTATATCAGTATAAATGTGTATTTTTATTACGTCAGAAAGTATTTTGTTTTACTTCATTCCAGTAAATAGATTTTTTCAATCTTTTATTTTCGATGTGCTCGCGCCCCCCTCGTAGGTTTTTCGCCCCCCAGGGGCTCGCTCCACAGTTTGAGAAACACTGCTGTATTGGATAATATTTAACACAAAGGTCAAGAGTTATAACTTTACAGTCACTCAAAATCGTAATGCTGGTTAAAAAAGTTAATGCTGGGAAGAGCTAGGTACTCCGGTCATCCACCCCACGACGTATTTAATCGATAATTTTATTCTTTTGTATGCATTTTTAAGAATGCTGGAATAATGTATGGTTTTTTTGTCTTCTTTATGTTCCCCTTTTATTATTTTTGATTTGTATATTTGAATTTTGTAATTTTATGTATTTGCATCGTATATAATTTGTACTACTTAATCTGCAGTTCAAAATGTATACTTCGATTTTGTTCAATAAAAACTGGACACTTAGTGGTTTCCCGGGAAATCGGTTTGTAGCTATAAACCCTTTTCAGGTGAGCTCAGTTTTCTGGAAAATCTGCCAATAGCTCTCGTGTAGCTTAGTGGTACGTTATTTATTAATCTTTTCTTAACTTTTTAATATATGAAGTTCATAAAGTTAAGAAGCTTATGCCTTCTTCTTGAATGGGACTGCACATTGATATTAAACCTTTGCAGACGTAGTATATTCCCCAGAAGCTGGTATCACTTTTTAGCGGTCGTGGGTTCGAGTCCCACGTTGGGCGAATATATTTTAATTAGATTTCAAAGTAAAAGACGCAATCTTTTCACCCTTCAGGGGCTCACCTTCTTTAGGTGAGTACGGGTATCACAATCCCGAGGTACCCTAGTGATCTTTTCCTTTTCCCAAGGGGTTTACTACCTTTGGTAAACACGGGTCGCACGAACCTGGGGTACCCTAGTGATCCTTCTCTATTTTCGACCCTCCTTCTTGTCATTCAATTTATCCTTTCTTTCTTTTCCGGTCTAGATCACAGATTTTCACAAATGTTTGGCGCAGTATAGCCAGATTTGGCTCTTGCGCCATAAAATCTCACATTCACTCATCACTTTTTAGTGCTGCATCACATAGGCGATACTAACTACCGCAAGTAATTTTGTCACACAGTTTCCTCCCGAGAGAGAGGCACCTGAGCTCAGGCGATGCGAAATTGCACTTTGGATTTTAATTTTGACGAGAGCATCAAAGCCAAACAGGCACTGAAGGGATTTTTTACATGCCGTATAATCATACGACATGGCCGCATTCGATTTTGTGCGGGGAAAAAACCTTACAATCCCCTGACTGAAAATCCTCCGACTTGGGTCGGGGTCGAACCCGTAACCTTAGGTGCAGAAGGCCAGCTACAAACCAACCACGGCACCCAGCCTGCCAGATCTGATTTCAGTTATCATACATTCGCTTTAATTTTAAACGCAACACAGCTTTTCTGGAAGAAATAGAATCTGTACAACAGAGAGAGAGAAAGGAATCGCACAAAATGGACCGAAAAATAAGTACGAATCTCACAAGATTTTATCTATTCAAAACAGTAAGAATAAAAATGATTAAACACTAAAAAGTCTAAAACTCGTATTTCTTTTTCCAATTCGCGATCATTTTTTAAATGCTGTATAAATGTATTTTGTAGAGGATAACAGCTAGTCTTCGATAAAACTAGCTGCTACTGAGCCTTACTTGGGACGTCTCGACAAATAAAATCTCACAGAGGCGTGTAAAAAGACATTTTTGTAAAGTGCAAAAAATGTCTTTAGGGATTTATGGAATGCAACATGCCATTCAAGCAGACTTATTTGTTTTCAAATCCATATATTTTCGTAGAAAGAAAGACGTCCCAAAGATGTGTATTATGACACATGTCACGAAACACCTGAGAATAATTCTGAAACACTGGTGATGCCATAAGCTGAAAGAAGTTTATGTTGTTTATTAAAATGGGACTGAAAGTGAGAAATGCATATATTGCAAGCTCATGTTTTATTTACTTTTGTGAGAAGGTTATGGGATTTTTTGACATATCTGGGTATAAATTCAAGATATTTTCCTTAATGTAAAACCCAAAAGAAAAAGTATTCATCTATGCATTAATATAATTAGGGGCTCCGTTAAGGTGACGTCAGAATCTCATGACAAATGTCATAACTTGTGTTTCTAGACAATTAGTTCCCGTGACTCCTGTTATCAGTTTTATATTCACGAAAATATTTTTTTCTAAATCATGCTTATTGGCAGTATTAACAGGCATACGTAAAAAGGGTGCTTATTGTTGTTGCTAATGCCACCTGTCTGACGGTGTCAGATCGAGGCACATGAAATTCATCATGGCAAAAGGCTAAATTGAACAACTGTCGTTATTCGTAGCTTTGAGCACCATGCAGGTGACAATACGATTTCAAGGGTCAGCACCCTGGAGATGGTCAGGAAGCTTCTTTATTTTTTTAAGAAAAAAAAGGCAAAAACGATTTTTTGTTAGGGGGGGGCGATCTTGTCATTGACATATTAAATTTGAAATTGTTCTTGGAATTTACACTGTCTAGTACAAAGTACGAGACACTTTTTGTCAATTTTGACATCGATAGATATTCATGGTTGCATGTTTCATGTGTCACGATATAAACTCATAATCTTGGTTTTTTAAATCAAAATTTTTGAACTCTGGTCTATATAAAACTGCAACTGAAATTCTACGAAGTAAAATTGAAAAGAGGGAGGAAATTGGCACATTAAATTGCTCTTACATTGAACATTTTTAAACTCCAAACCCACACACATACTATAACCTTCAGAATAATTTTTCCTTGAGTGAGATAATATATTTTTGTCAGCCCTCATGAAACCTCTGGAAGTCCCTTTCTTCTAACCCTCCTTAAGTTTTTGTTTTATCAACAGAAATAAATAAATATTAAACAGGACTATACCCTCTGTGATAGTTGAATGGAGAAATATTTCAGTTCAGTTTTGTCGAAAATCTGAGGAACTATTTGGATCCGATGTACAGGTGTATTGTTATGCAACTGGTACCATTGTTCACCTCCCAAACCTACAGCTTTTTTTATGACGAATGGAGTTTGAGACGAAGCATACTTATGGAAAGAATTTCCTGTGTGACTTTTTTCACATTCCTGTGAAAGTGATGGCTAATAAGCAGTAGTTTGCACTGGGAGAATCGTGTCACATAAGCCGTTCATAAATTTTCTAAATAAGTTCGGGACGACTTTACATAATGGAAGTCGGAATTCTAGAGAGCCTCAAACGGTCCAGCATTAGATCATTAGATGTGACGGCAGCTGGGGTTTCCCAGAGACTTATACTGGAAGTTATAACATCTATAGCCAATCGACAAGGAATATTGCATGATTATTGGTGGAGATATGAGAACGTATAATTGTAGTGTCTGGCTGATGTTGGTGGTAGGTTATGGAATGTTTGGTGCAATTATCTGCATTAGCGAGGGTGGTTTGCAATTTTGGAAAGGTGATTGACCTTCGAACAAGGCGGTCAGCGGAAGAGATAGTCTCTTGTTTCTTGAGGCGCAAAAGCGGTGTGTGTGTGTGAACTGAATTGGGTATTAAGAAAAGAGAATTCCTTTGTTTTAGCCCGACTTACAGGGCTTGAGTTAGTTGTACCAAGAAGAAACAGTTTCTTGGGTTTTATGTTTAGCGCAGCGGATAGCGTTTGGTTTTTTCCCCTGTATTTAGAAAGATAGAATTATGTTCTCTTGACACGCTATGCTGCGTCAGGAAGCAGTGAAAAAAGTAATACAGAAAAATATTTCAGTAATTATGTCTATTTAAGCTGTACGTACGTAATTTAAGAACATCAATAATATTATTCTAAGCTCTAATATTCTACCTATTCTAGTTCTTTAAACTTCATAAGAATTCATTGTTCAAATACTGCTTTATTTGCCATCTTTAAACACAGGATATTAATTATGGTATTCTCAACTTTTCTTAAATTAAAATAGGTAATTTTTTAACTGTTATGAAAAGTTTAAGAGATTAAAATTTTAAATAAATAAATATGCATACATTTTTATAACAATATTATCGAAGCTGTTAAATTTGATAATACCCGAATTATTCAAAGAATTTAAAGAATAATAAATGATTACCGAGTCATGAATATCAGCTTGGATTGGTTGTCACTATTATTTTTATTTATTGCCCTCTCAGCAGAAAGATATTTTAAGCAATTCGGAATAAATTTTCCATTTAAAAATGTTCTTGAGTAAATTTTCCCTCAAGCTATCCAGTTCTCATGGCTACATGTTTAAAATTATATCTTGTTTGACGATTTACCATTACCATTACTGTTATGAAAATCAATATAGATAAAACATTTAAAATATAATGTCTTTCGTAATATGAAGATGTTCCAAAACTTCTTGAACGCATTCAAAAGAAAGCTCTTGAATAAATATTCAGTTAGTTTTGAGCCCGTCAATTTAACGAGATATTTTCGTTGTTCTTTCGTCAGCGTAAAAATGATCTATTTGTTTCATTAGCAAAGCATTTATTATCCGTTACTTTATATTTTCCGATTTTCGAAAGTATTTTTGCTATTTTGTCTGAGTCATTCTATTTTGTATTTACCGATACTTTGAGTACTTTCAAAATTTGGGAAATAAAATTAAGTAGAGAAATTTTACTTTTTTTTCATTATCTAGGTTTTCATTCAAATAGAAGCAGTTGTATTTCACTAAGTATTGCTTAAGTATTAACATGGTGCTTACGAATTCTATTCAGTTCAGAGACATCTATCTTACACATTCTACAATCTAAAAATAATTGAATTTTATCAGCTTTGCACAGAAAAATGTTAAAGTTTAATTTATTAAATAGTTGCTATACATAACCCTAAATAAGAAATAATGACTGAAATAACTTTATTAGTGAAATTTTGTTGCACTAATCAACTTATTTCATGTGAATATCATATGACTGCGGTAGCCTAGTGGCCAGAGGTGTGTAACGGAGAATATTAGGGTCCCCCTGAAAAGTCAGGTTTAGGCCCCCGATCCGGATCTCACAAAGGATCGCATTCTTGGAGTCAGTCAAGCTGTGGGCTCCTAAAATCCTGCCCCCCCCCTCACAATGTTGAGGGGGGCGTTACGCCACTACTAAAAGCTTTAGTCGCGAGCTCGGGGTTGGCATAGTTTCTGGTTAATTGGTACTTTTGAATTGTTTGAATATTTTCAAGCCAATCTAAAAATCCACAATGGTTTGTTTGCATAGAATTACATAACTTTTAACATATTTGACCGGAGTACTAGAGTGTGTGTGGAGGACCAAACTCTCCTTCTGGTACAGGGGCAAATTACTGTAAAAAGCTGTTTCTTAAGATCTCTCATTTACTGCAGAAACTTGCTTAAATTATTAATGATCTTGTGACGGATCTATACGCGATCTTCTAATTAATCATCTTGGGAAATCTTTGAGCTATAGCAATTCACGTTATTCACAACCAACCCTTTGGAAGAAGAGTATCATGATATGTTACTTAACTTACTATAAATAGGCGAGGTTTTCTAACTAGAAAGAGAGAAGGAGCGAAGATATACTCGAGACAGGTGAGATTGCAGCTAAAGATATAATATGAGAATTAGTGTGATTTGATTCTTATTAGAGGGAAACCTTAAAGTGATGATTGCTCACTAAGATTGAATTAAGGTTAGATTAAATCGGATAATATAGGTTATATCCTTAATTAAGATAAGGATCAAGTTTGTTAGTCGCCTAGCAACTCACATTTTACTGTCTTTTTCAACTTTCACGGTTTTCATTGAGACATTCTCTTAATATTATTAGTTGAAATTATGTCTGTTCTTAGTGTTGAAATAAATAGATTAGAGCTGAATCATGTCGAGGGTTTCTTTCCTTCCACCCACACATCTAGGTGCTCGCGAGATAGGTGCTAGCTTCTTACAATCTTAATAAAAGTTTTTGAATCTGTTTTCCACAAAACTATCTCAAACACACAATTTATATAATAAAGTACGTAATGATTTTGTATTTATTCATATTTTAAGTCAGGGGTGGGCGAACTGTTCCTGGGTACTGGCTACTTCTGATTTTTTCAAGGTGTTGCAGTCTACCCAGTGGCGTAGTTGTGGTGAGGTAGGAAAAATATTCATCAACAATACCTACAGTATATTTATAATAACTTATAATAAATACTTGACTACATGACTACAAAAAATAAACTTGCTCTTAAAGGTTGCGTTTAAAGCAAAATGCAAGATACAAACATAATAATAACAGCCACACATATAATAATATCTAATGATGCATTTTTACGAAACAATTCAAAATACATTAAAAAATAAAACTTTTTCATCTGAAGTTAGTGCTCATCGTTATAGTCAGTAGAAGACTTAGTATGCATACTGTCAGCCAATCTTGAATATTTCGATATTTAATTACTAACTGCTAATCCCCAACCGATCACCCCAAAATGTCCTGACGGTTCATCAGTCGACCGCGACCTACTTAATGTCCACCCCTGCTTTTAACGCTAGTCCTCAAAGTTCTAGTTCACACCTCATTGTTTTTCGTTTCCTTCATGTTGATTGAAACTACGACGATCGTCTTTAACATTATCATTTTCAACATTATGTTGAAATTTCACAAACATAATTAGTCTTTTTTTTTGTTATTCACGACCCCAGTAGCCAGATGATCACCAACTTTTTTATGTTGATGTCTCAGTTGAATCGTGGGTTCGAATACCACCAATGATCCATCATGTGGAGAGACTGACAAAGTTTTTACTTTGGTTCGATAAGGTTTAATTTCGTTCAGGAGTCAGTTTCGCCATACAGCCATGGCTCAAAAGGCATTAGGTACGGTTAGTGGATCTCACAAGGGGAAAAAAACGTTCTCTACAACACTGATGTTGCAATTACGAAGTAGCAAGTCAGTTTATTCTAAGAACCACAAAAAATTTTGTACATAGCACAATGATTTTCCATATAAATCCTTGAAGGTTTCTTATAAACATTTTTGGTTCGAAACCATTTACGTATTACCCCCACGCCATTAGTCACCTTTATGTAATTTATTTTTTTTAAAAAAAAAGTAGTGATTTTCTGTCAGAGATGGCACCAAATAAGTTGCCAGTAATCGTAAAAACTTTGGCGATTAATTTCTGGCATGCGTTTATCATTGACAAGAAATCGCTTGCAAAGATTAATATGTAGCTATCCGATTTAACAGTCTGAATGTTATAATAGAATAGTGTAATACGTCGTTGTATTACAGTGCAATATGTATGGGATTGCAATTTGATTTTATATCCAATTATAGGCCATTGACAGAACTTTGACGTATTAATCAATTTTCATTCTATGCTTATATAAAGGTTGAGAACGTATTGAATATACAATTTAAATCGAAAAATCGTGCGAGATCTAAAAGATTTTGACAAGCATTAAAAACTCATGAGGCAATTCTTGGAATACTAAACATTAAAGCATGTTCTAGAAATCGTTCTCGAATGTTGATAAGGGACATTTTCACATGAGCCTCATGCCAATAAATTCACCAAAGATTTTTCAAATAACTTCAAACTGTTTTGATATACCATCATACGGACAACTACAAAAGGCTCTTGAAATTCCCCAAAGGTCATATATGGCATGAGTTTAATACGTAAGAACTGAAAAAAAGTGTTAACTTTTCGAGAAAAAAAAAGGGGGGTTTTTTTGTAAACTATTAGTTGGTAGTGCAAAGTGCTCGAGTCTATGGTGTGTTTTTTTTTGTACAGTTTATATTAGAAATTTTTAAACTGGAAAAAAAGATGATCTTCTCTTAAAAAATATTATTTTTGTAAAATACTTTGTTTTTCAAAGTAGAGATCTATAAAAATAGCTTTGCTTTATTAATGAAGACAGTTGCCTAAGGAAAAGTGTGGAGCATTTTACAAAATACGTTGAGGACATTTTTTTTTGAAAAAGAAAAAAAAGTTATTCATTAAGATTTTAAAATTTAAAGTCTCGCAAACTTTTGAGATTGGGAGAAAAAATCTCGTAAGTTTATCCCATCAACACATCCATTATAGATGAGGATGGGTTAAAATGGATAAATAGTTGGAAAAAACTTCAAATGTCTTATTCAATTCGAGATGAAAAGATTCGAATGAATTTTTCTGTGAAATATTCTGTTTACAAGCAACGTGTCATCGAGTATAAATTTCGGGAAAATAATCTCAGAAATTTAAAAATGTAGTTTTGATGCAGATATTTTAACCAGTTTTGAAAAATATTTTAGTGACTACATTCAAATTTGGTAAGGAAAAAAACGCTTATTTTTAGCATTTTAAGTGTTTCTTTCTAACCCGTTCACGAAGAATATTTTACATAAGGTAAACAAATTTGCTTTTAAAATGTAAGTTAATTAAGTCGTTTATAAATGTTATAGCTACAAAAAGTATCAATAGTTGTTTTTTTAAAACTGTGTTAAATTTGTACAGCTTTATGGATCTAAAAATCACAAGAAAAGAGATATCTTTTATACAAAGTAAACAAAATTTTTGTTTATGGGCTTTTTTTAAAATTTAATTTATTTTTATTTTTCAGTTAACCCTTAACTTTTTTCATTTATTTTAAATTAACTGCTTACAATCCTTCGCTAAAAATTATTATATTGCTATTTGTTAATTTTATTCTAGCTCATTTGGTTCTTACATTAATTATTTTGCATTAAATAATATAAATAAAAATTATTACATTTTTATTCAGTTATTTGAAATTAGTACAGTTTCTTTAAAATCTGTACACTTTATATATATGGTGTTTTCTGTTTCAAAGAGAGTTTCAATAATTAAGGAGTTCTTTAAAAGCGCAATAAAATATCTATGAAACGGTATCTATATTCAAATATTTCGCAGAAAATGTAGTGTATGTTGAATTATTTTCAGAGTTTAAAAATTTAAATTTGCATCGTAAATAAGACATTGAGAATTTAAACAGCAGACACTTGTGTTTGAATTGGTTTTATATATAAACTAGTTTTAAAGAATAATACATACCATAAAATTCGGCGTATAACGCGCACCGGTGTATATATAACGCACACCTATACTTTGAAGCTAAATTTTTTAATTTTTTGGTATAATCGCTGTATAACACACACATCCTTTTTAATGAAAAATTCTGAAATATTTGTATACATTGTTTGTATGTTTAGAAGTAATTTATTCGAGGTATTATGCCAGACTTTTGAAAAAATAGTATATTTCTAGAACTACAGCTGTTCTTGTGTGTTAATAAGGCAAGTCATTTCTTTTTTAAAAAAACAGTATTTCGATACATCTTATACGATATATACGATACTTCGATACATATGCATATCCTTTTTGTTATTTTTAAAGCTATTATTTTTATACCCGGCGTATAACACGCATCCTTAGTTTTCGATCTTATTTTTTTGTGTTCAAAGTGTGCGTTATACGCCGGATTTTACGGTAATTACTTTTCTAAATTTGTATACATTATAAAATCACAAAGGAATTAATTCCTTTTAGAAAAAAAGAGAAACTCAGAAGTTTCTTTTTGTTATGAAGTATTATTTGAATTTTGCTTATCTGGAGGGAGGGGAGTTGTTAACTTCTACCTAATTATAATTTTTACGCGATCCCATTGAAAAACAAGGATGCAGCTATTTGTTAAATGTGTGGATGAAAAGGAACACATTCACTCAATGTTTTAAAGGTAACAAATTTAAAATCAAAAAACAGTTATTCCCTACCATATGACCAAAACTGGAACGAATGTTCTCGACACCAAGGCGCCGTGAAGCTACATCAGTAGAGGTCAACTTATCACTTTTTTTTCTTATCTTTGGCGGTCACTCTCCTTGCTTTTCAAGATTAATACGTGACTTTTACGGTTTTATTTCCCTATTCGGTAATGCTAACGAAGTGGCATTTGGGGGGAGATGGCTTATTGCTTCCATCAACCTTGGAGTAGTTAAGCAATTTATGTTTTCTCACAATTTCTTAGAAATTTCTTTTGACTTTTGTAATTTATTGGCGATGATTCAGAAGATTTGCTGTAGTTGCATAAGAGTTTTTGAAAATATCACAGGGTATTCATAAATTTGTTTAATAAAAGGAAACCATTTTAAAGCTACAAATAATTGCTTACAATATGTTACTCCGTATGCTATGGTGAGGTTGAAATTTACATAAAAAATTAAACATTTCTTAATGATGACTTGTCTTACTTGATTTCATAACACTAAATTAAAGGATTTTAAGAGATTACTTACTGCAATTTTTTAAAAATAACTTGAAATAAACACGGAAAGTTATTTTGCTAGATTAATATTGCATACACTTTGTTTATTAACTTCCACAAATCCCTGGAAGTACTTTAAAAGCTATAAAGGTCCTCTCTCTCTCTCCTGTCTCTCACACTAGTGGTTTTTAAAATAATGCATTGAATTTATATAAATATTGTCTTTAAATACGAGTTGATATATTTTTATTCATATTTTTAAAAGCAATATTTGGTTTTTAAGTATTATATCATCGACTAATTTCGTCAAATCAAAAGACAGCGCCAAATCAAAAACCGTAGCCGAATGTTGTCATCGTTTCCGCTAATGCAAGAAATCAAGTTCCCCTGAATGCTCTTTCCGTATCAGCCGATCGACCAATAAATTGACGGAAATCCAGAAAAGTTAAATACCGCAATTAAAATGAGAGACAGAGGCTGTGTCGGCCGTTCGTTGTACGTGAATACGTCGCGTAACGGGTAATATATTTTGTTTGTAAAATATTATTATTTAAGTATGCCATGATAATGTTGGAACACTAAGAAGTCCTCCGGGTTTCTATGTTTTTTTGTTTATGATGGAAACTATTTCCTTTCAACGGGTTCAAAAAGAAATCAAGTAAACAAATAATTACTGTGTTATAATATAACTTTATTAATTATAGGCTTATGATATGAAAAATGCGACAAAAATGGCATACAGGATACAACGAGGTTTCTGGTAAACGTTAAATCAATACAGGCATTACCAAACATTGTTAGAGAAGTTCAATGTAAGACAAATTGAACTCATTGAGCATGAAGCCGGGCAATGAACGGTCTTGTACTTAAAAGTTTCCGACTATCATAATAGTAAGATCAGGATCGTAGTCGGGTATAATTTTGGCGCAATGTTTTTGGAATATATTAATACGATCGTAACATAAAGAGTTTAATTTTTGCTAACTGTGTGCCCGGATGGATGCACACACAGCCGAGTATAAATTTGAAGATGCCATTGACCTTTTTACGTTTACTAGACAGACATCACCTCAGCCTTTGTGTCTTTCATTTCCAAATTAAATTCCGAAATGTCAAAGTTAACTCTATTACAATCAGTGAAACTATTGATGTTGCGATGGATGTCGATTCCACCGGCTTTGCGACTTGATAATTATACCGCCAATGATAATATAGTTGCAATTCGTCTGCACCTAGCAGTATTACAATATGATCTCAGATCAAAACCAGACACGGAATCTTCCATCTAAGTCTCGCCGATTGTTAAATTTTGCGTTTCAAGCAATCCCTCCTACTCCGTTGCACTTCTGTCTTTGTAGATGCTCGATAAGCTCATCATCGATGGCGTTGCCTGCCACACAACTGGTTATTGAGTAAGCATGAAATGAAATCCAGTGTACTGTAATCTTGTAATACTTATACAATGATTGACTAAGTAAGAATTGTAGCCAAGCTTTTGCCACTGACTTTTTGATCATGCCGCTATGATACGTTGATTTATGTATCATGTTCTTTATATTAACATTGAACGCCTGATCATCGTCCAATTGACGCGGTAGCTGCTGCACCATTGTGTCCACATCCACGGGTACATTAATGGCGTCGCAACCAACGTATCTGCATGAATATAATCGCAGTGATACTAGACATGCACTGAGGGCTAATGTGGGCAACCCGTGTTACGTAGGAGGATACACAAATCAGTTCGAACGTGACAACGGGGGAACTTGGTCCGAGTTCTGTGAGTTTTTACACGTAGCGTACAGTTTAAAGTCAGCTACTAGCTCTTCATAGAAAGTATTAATAAGCATCTGTAAGTGTTTTTTATTTCGTTTTTGCTTAAATGAGCGCAGAAACAATAGACGATCACACACATCACACTTAGGTCCAAATGGATTGTTGACAAACGTCGTAGTGAAACGTGCACTAGAATCCGCCAATGTGTCTTCATAAGCGACGATCGTATACAATCGATGCCTACAAAGTCCGGTACCAATATCGAAGCGATTTTATTATCCATTTGCATAATTTCAACTGCCCCAGCTGCAGATGTACTGGCACAGTCGTTGATCCGCTTGATCTCATTCATTCTTTTACGTTCCCGGCACTGCTTGATTCGGTCTTGTGGTGTTTTAGTGGTACCATTTGATTACTCTTGAGAAGCCATTTTCAACTGCATATGATTTCTGTATTTGGACTTGGCTTTTTGACCGGTATAGGCAGACATTATTTAATTTTGGTAATACTTTCTTTTTATTTTAACTCCTTATCATATTCATTGTCCCTATTTTAGACTAATGTTTTTTTACAATCGATAGATTTTGATGTGAGTTCTCGATTGAAATTAATACGAAAGACGTAGCTTCTCCGAGTCAAAAGTTATACTAAATGAAAATCTCGATACGCAGCAAAATTACCACAAAATGGCGGCACTCTCCCCTCCACCGCATGCGATGAGTCACAGTCCCTTAGCGTAATAAATTCTTTGATTAGTTAGCTATCTAGTGCTGTAATTTAATTTTGGATAGAGATGATAGATATGTAGTTGCAACACCAAACTGTATCCCCCGATTTCATTATCATTAGTTTTTTTCAATTGCCTCCCACTTCGGAAGCAATTTTAAAGACATATTCACGTCAAAAAACGTGTACACTTGAAATCTAAAATCTAATAATAATAATATAATCCAGGCTGCCAAAACGTCGTAATTGCATTCAAATCGTGGTACATGGATCTGTGTAAACGACGTTATATTAATTCGCATAAATGCAAGTCTGAATTCTGTCGTGAAATTTTGCAATTTTTATTAATTTGTCATTTTGCTGTTGTGTTATTGTTGCTAATCCTCCAGGGTCTGACAAGGTCAGACTAGATCAATGAAATCATTTACTCTCAAAATGTCCAGCACGAGGTGGGGATCAGAGTAGATATATTTGCTTGTGAGATTCATGCAAAGCATTATGTGTTCGGGGGAAATCTGGTGATCTTGACACCTTGCACAAATGGAAAAGATCTTTTTATTCATTGAGAATGAGAGACACTTGATGTGACAACTAGTAAGACGAGAGTGTGTAGTCTGGGAGCATCTGTCACACTTGAGAGCTTGGGCCAGACCGGGTCTATTACCCGTATATCAATGATGAGTGGGGGGCACCCTCCACACCACCAAATTTTGAAAATTTTTAACGAGTATTATTCTAGATAGGTAAGGGCAGATGTGGAGGGATTTGGAAGATTATAGCCCTCCTTTGATAGTTTGATCGCCATTTCATTGCCATAGAGTTCGACGTGAGATGGGATCCTCTGAAAATGGATATTGTGGTACAGCGATATATATGCTTCAGTTTGTGAAAGATGGAGACACTGGTTTTGTCGCCAACAATAAATCATTTGCAAAAGTGTTGAAGTGGACTACGCATACCAGAGAGAATCCAAAGATCACCGTAATTCTTCTTAGATATAATAGTCTCAAGTCCCGCATCAATGGCTGTTAGTTCACTTTTAAGAACTAAGCAGAAATCTGGATTGCATTTCTTCAGAGACAATTTTTCCAGGGGAGTATCGACATATATACTGTCACCGGCCTGGTTAGATATTCTACAACCATCAGTACAAATCTTGATTGTATCAATGGGGATGCGGTCAATGATACATTATTATTGCATTCAATACATAATTGCTGTATGAGGGAGGCGCAATGAAAATTAGGACTGAAAATTGGGTCGCAAATATTGAAAGTTTGAGACGCACTGCATTACGGCATTTGATGATGTGCAGTTTTTTGATTTCGAGAAATTGGTCGGCATTATAATAAGCCATCACCCAATATCTTAAATCAAAATGTGTACAAAGGTAAAACTCTAATGATCACAAAATAAATTTAAAAAACTGACAAATATTTGGTTAAACTTTTAACTACAAATATGTATTAAAAAAATCAGCCGTTTTAGTTTTAAAATGAATTAAGATATGCTTTTTTTTATCATTTGTACTACGTTGCCATAACAAACCAATCACCGGTCCAACATATAAAAGTAGATTGTTATCAGATTTTTATGTTATTAATTTTTAATAAATATTACTATTCCTCCAGTTTAGTGTGTGAGGGAGGGGATATATCAAACTTTTTTGGCGTGTGAGTGTATTTTGATATGTAATCATGATACGCATGTAAATATTTTTCTATTTTACCTTCGCCTCTTTTGGTTCACTTGTAACACGTGCTCTTCGTTGAAAATTTAGCATAGTTACAAAATTAACTCTTAGAAAATACTACTGAGTTAATAAAATAATTGACTGGTAAGTTGGACAATCATATTTATGAATCCAAATGTACTCTTTCGGGCATTAAGTTTGAATTTAGGGGTTAGGAGTATAATTCTTGTTACCTAAACAAAATTAAGTATTTCCCTTGATGCGGAAAATATTCCAATATTGGAATTGATCTGTGAATTAAATATTTATTACTTAACTTTTCATTTGAGAGGAAAGTTTGAACATGATTCTCTCGTGACAAAAATATATATCGTATCTTTAGTCCATGAAATATTTGTTCCTTTCGGATTTACTTAAATGGCGAATCGAAAGTTTCCCTTCAGTAATGCACTATCATGAACTTCCATCGTCCATTAAAAATTATTTTCGAAAAAAATTAAAGAAATTGTGAAGTTAGAGGAGATGTATAACGGGTCTATCCCCGATTCTACAAATAATTCTTTAGGATAAAATTAATCTTTTTAACTGTGATTTCAGTTGAAAAACTCTCTCTGTGAAGAAGACGAGATTTATGTAAATTAGAACTTCTATTTAAGTGTTTGTTGTAGAGTAAAAAATGGAATGGCTGAAAGTGGATATAGAAGCGTGAATAAGATAGTGACCGGAGACTGTATATTTAGTCAAGTTATCCAAATATAATCCAAGTAGTGGAGTCAAGAGTGCTCCAGTAATAAAACAAGTATGCTTATTTAAATTAATGGAACGCGATTGCTCCTCGGATTTAATGTTTTAAATGCATTCTACCCTTAAGTTGTCGTGTTATTAAGGGAAATAGATAATAAAAGTATATTGGAATTACTATGGCTGATATTTACTCGAACCCTCTAACACCAGCGTCCACAGGGTCGCTACTGATGGGAATCGTGAAATGCATTCTAGCTGATTCTGAAAAAGACAATTAACCCTAGATGATTTTGTGGTGCTACTTGCTTATTTTTAGAACTCAATTTTATAGTTCAGTATCCTGTCATCTTTTCAGGGCAATTGCCAAACGAGTTGACTATTAAGAACTATAAAACTCTTTAAGTGGCGTAACTATTCCTTGATTACTGTTACTGTCTTGTGTTTATGGGCACTAGACTTGAGAAGAGGGTTGAAGACGACTGCAGGCTTCTTTTAATACGAGTAGCAACCTGAATTTTCATGTCATGTTCAATTAATACATGTATTTCTTTAAAAGAAATGATAAGCATCTTTATGAAAAACAAACATATAACAGCTTTTATTGGCCATCTCCCTAGATCAGGTTCATGACTTTATGTAGGTTAAGAAAATCCAAAACCAGCAAGGAACTGGCTGCAAGATCCTGTCTAGAGAGCCCCAGGCACTCTAGGGTACATTCTGGAGAAATACGCTCTGTGGCACCCTTAGGGCAGATAGCTCTTGGTACGATCAATGTATATCAACAACCTAAAATGACCACTGAAAAAGCAAGTAAATGTGGTTTTGTCCTACCTGTAGCAACCAAGTGTCAGAGAATCGCCAGGACAATAGCTCTAATACTAGTACTGCTGCAGCTGAACAGACCAAGTGGTTTTGCTTTTGTCCTTTGCCCAGTGTTTCTCAAACTTTCAATACTGGCGACCCAATTTTCAATCATAATTTTTGTCTCGCCCCCCTGTACA
Source organism: Trichonephila clavipes (assembly GCA_019973935.1). Classification (NCBI taxonomy): domain Eukaryota; kingdom Metazoa; phylum Arthropoda; class Arachnida; order Araneae; family Nephilidae; genus Trichonephila; species Trichonephila clavipes. The sequence goes on from BMAU01020172.1 coordinate 278,549, forward strand.
ACAATAATGTATTTACTGCAATAAAAATGCACTTTGAGAGCGAGACGCTAAAGTTACAATGCGATCTTAATTATAAACCGTACAAATTAATACGATAAGTATATTAAATTTTGTGTATATAACTTTTAAGTAATATATATTTTAAGAAAATTACTTAAAATATGTATTACTTAGAATTATGTTATTTTTTTTCTCTAATTTTTAAATTGAAACAGATCGCAAAATGATGTATTTAATTAAAGATTTATTTCCTTCAGCATTCATTTCTCAAAGTACAAATGTCATTAGAAAAATAGTCTAGTCAATGTCACTCTCTATCATATCCATCACATCAGGCATTATAGGGTACGTTTGCGTGATTCTGGGCAACCTATCGGACGTCTGCGCAAAACATGTAAAAATGCTTTTCCTCGTACAATTCCAGTCAGTTTTGGTCGACTCGATACTCCTATAGCTACCGAATCTAGCTTGAATGTACATTTTTTTTTAATTTCCACGTTAATTGTAATTCACGGTAATTAAGTATTTACGGCAGTAGATTAAAACAATACATACACACATTTTTAAGTCGTAAGCAAACATTCGACCATAATAAAGAATCAACAAATACACAGACGAACGAGTACGGTTCCGAAAATTAAATCAAGGCGATCTTCTTAAAAATACTTAAATTTTGGATTTACCACTACTGAAGTAAATGATGGAAAAAAAGCCCCAGCTCGATATGTGTTAAAACTTACAAATCTGTAGAACAACATGTGAAAGTTGTTTTTAAAACATGTAAAATCATTTAGCTATGTTGGCAAAGAATTTTAAAAAGTATTTTCTGGATGAGGACAGCTTGGTAGCAAGTTACGAGTGGATTAGGGATCTATTTCAAGATACTCCAGAAGGGCTCTCAACTTCCGAAGAAGAAATCTTCATAGATTTCACATCCAGTGAAAAATTAAAAGGCAATTTTGTAATAAATCGCTCTTTGAATTTAGGGTAGAGGTGGATGAGGAATTATCTGTACTGAAAACAAAAGCACTTCGAATACTATTACCATTTTCAACATCCTACCTTTTTCAAACCGGATTTTCTGCAGTGGATGCCTTGAAGACAAAATATAGATCTCAGCTAAATATAGAAAATAACTCTTTAAGTGTCAATTTCTGATATTAAACCTTCCTTTGAAAAACTTTCCTCTACAAGACAAGCCCGTGGAAGAGTCCCTAATAATTATTAAACTTGTTCTTAATTTGGTAATAAGATTGATTGATTGAATATTAACGTCGCACTGTTCAGCTGCACGAGGGCTTTTGACGACGGACCACGTAATTTTGAACCATGGTCAAGTGACGTGGATGACACCTGAGCTGGCACCCCTCTCTCCTAACTACCACACCACACCAACGGGAAAACGTTTCAACTCTCAACAGATTTAACGTGCATCGCTGCCCTACACGGCGGGTCTTTAGTGGTACTGGGCTCGAACTCGTGACAAGGCAAGCCACGATCGGATACCTATACCACTCGGCTACCGCGGCCAAATTCAGTAATAAGAAATTATTTATAAAATACCTTCTTCAGTACTGGCGTACGTATACTGGCTGAAACACCGACTCTTCGCACGAGTTCATTTTTTAAAAAAATAAAACATTATTCTTGATATAATAGCTGAACTTTAAGGAGAGTAAAACTGTGTGCACGACATTGTATACAAAAATGTAAAATGATTTTTTTTAGATAAATGCTATAATTGTAACTGTTTAAAAAAACTGTAATTTTAAACCTCACACAATTAGCATTTAGAATTAATGTTAAATTATGAAAAAGAATATAAAATTCCGATGAAGAATAATTGTGTTACATTTAACATTTAAAGCGAGAAGACTTCAAAATGTTTTAACCCGGGAGCAGGCGCGTATTCGATACTAACATTAATGGTAGTGCGGGGGGACTCAGTCACCCCAATCATTTGTTTAGAATTATTTTTACTGTACACGATACAAATCGGAATTCTAGTGAATATTTTAATTTATAGAAAGTATACTTACCTTCTTTCAAGGACTATTCAATCTTTGATGATTTGAGAAAAAATCCAATAAAACTGAACTAAAATGATTCAAAAGTACAAGACCATAATAAAGGACGCAAATCAGACACTTTTCAATTATCCTACAGAAATGTTAAGCCAATCAATTCTTTTCCAAATATCGCAAAACTCAATTATTTACAATTTCCCTAAGCGAAAAAAGCAAACGCATAAAAGATGGGAGGGAACTAATATTGATAATAACCATACCATAAGATTGAAGGTCAATCAAATGATTAGCAAACGTACTATGCAGCCTGGCTGAAAAGTGAATCATGACTTCCTTTTCTTTTTCTACAACTAATTAATGTACAGTATTTCAATAATAATTACAGTGGTAAATTGTTTATCTTCTTAGAATTTTTCTCAGGGTCTGGGTTTCGTTTTTCTTTTAACGAGTAATATTTTATGTTAAAACGTAATAAAAAAATATCTCATTGAGGAAATACAGCAAATATAAAACAAAATGTTTTTTTTTCTTTAATTTGGTTTTGGGATCAAAGATAGCTATTTGATGACGGAAAAAAGCCAGATAATAAACATAAATTATGTCAGTGTTGTTGTGTGTATTTTTTTTATTATGGAAGAAAGCATTTTGTTTTACTTCTCTTTCCGGTTATTTTTTAAAAAAATCTTTAAATTTTCGATACGCTCGCGCCCCCCCAGGGGGGCGCGCCCCACACTTTGAGAAACACTGCCTTTGCCCATGATAAGAGCTCTAAATGGGTAAGAGGATCCCCGTAGATCATTTGCGCCCAGGTCCCGAAATTAGCTTAAATCGGCACTGAGATGTGCAGATGATAGATGACACAAACAAAAAAAAGTATATGTTATTGCATTCTATTCAACATTAACATGTGAAAGGAATCAATTGGAAATGAATCCGATGAGACGTGAAAAGTTGCTTTAGCTTTTTCAGAATAGTCACTATAATATTGCTTTTCATATTGTGCCAATTTGCCAAAATAGAACGTTTACTATAAGACACAATCTAAATTTCATTTCCATCATTTCAGTTATAACAGTATATAACGGTTATAACTAAAATGATGGTATTATTCAGTATTATATAACTAGTAACTATTCAGTATTATACAACTGAATCCAAAAAATAAGATCAAATAGCTCCGCGGAAAATTTATGCTATGTATTCAAGTAGCTTAACCCACCTGATTTGTCCTCAAGAGACTGTTTTTAGTTGCTTCCCTGAAGTAATATCAATTCCTATAGTGATAAGAGATATTTATAAATTGCGTCATGTAATTAATAAAAATCTGAGAAAATGTCGATAAATACTGAAAAAAAATAATAATAAATTGTCCCATTTACAAAAAGTACTTATAGAATAATTAAAACATCAAGAATCTAGAAGTGTCAACTTAGAATTTATAAAACTGTTCATTGTTAAAACGCGAAAAATAACTTATTCAGACAAGCGGCTTAATGTTATTATCAGGTTATAACTGCATAACTGCATACACTATACAGAAACTCTCAGAAAATTATTGAAGATGTTATGTATCATTGCATATGACTTATAATTTTTCATTATTCATTGCCATCCGATTCAAAGGAAACTTAATTACACCACCTCTTTCTGTCAGACATATTGATAAAAGTAGACAAGTAAGAAAAATTAACTGTTGGAAATATTTCTGTCTAAAATAATTAGCGATATAAATTAATTAGATTATAGAGATGATGCTTTCTAACTCTAGTTAATTTAATAAGAAAAGACATTAATTATACTGTTTTAATGCAGTGGCTCTTTGCGGGTAAAGGTATTGATGTGTGTGTGTTTTTTCTTCGCATAAATAGTCTTAATTCTTACCTTTACGAAGTAAAATATAAACATGAAGGATTGTTATTTTTCATATTTTTCCCAGTCTTGGATTTATTTTTAATAACTTGTTCTTGCAAAGCTCTTCATGCAAATAAGTAAGATGAAATTAATTTACGTACTATATTATTTTTCTTATTACGAATTTGTCTCTTTAGCAATAATACTATTAATAAGTATGAATCATAGAAATGGACATAATCTTACGTATAAAAGATTTAATATATTTTAACAAGATTGGTTACAGCAAGTAAAGCAGAAAAATAATTATACAGAAATTGTTCGAAAAAATTTTCTTACTTGTTTTTTTTAACTCATTACCGGGGTCTTACGTAACCTAAGATTATGATGAGCAAGAACATGATACCGAAAGAAAAAAAACCCTGCAATTTTTGATGATGTAGTAAAAAAAATTGCGTTATTTTTCAAGAAAACCATTAGCATGTTTTTGCTTAGTTATTTTACATCGCTTGACTTATTTATTTGTTTCTTTTTTTTGCAAAACATCAATAAGTCTCGTTCAATAAAAGGATGACAATTTGATTTTACTACTATGTTTCATTTCTACAAATATATGATATGGTTTTCTTTTGATATTTAAGTTATTCAAATAATCGTAGAAAGTTATAATAATATTATTTATAAAACTGAGTGCATATATTAATGCATTAACTAATACCTCTAATACAATAAGCATAACTTGTACAATAAGCATGTATTTATAGAAGTTATTTTTTTAATCCTTACATCAGTGCTTCTCAAACTTTCAACACTGGCGACCCAATTTTTAATCATAATTTTCATCGCTCCCCCTTATGCAATAATAATATATTGAATGCAATAATAATGTACTTTGACGCTAAACCTACAATACGATCTTAATTATAAACTGTACAAATTAATAAGACAAGTATTAAATTTTGTATATACATTACTCTTAAGCAATATATATTTTAAGTAAATTACTTTTAAGTAATAGGTTAATTTTTTGTTATTTTTCTTTCTCTAATTTTTAAATTGAAACGGATTGCAAAATGATATTTAATCAAATACTTATTTCCTTCATCATCTATTTCTAAAAGTACAAATGTCATAAAAAAAATCTACTCTATGTTTCTCTCTGTCATATCCATCACATCTAGCATTCTCGCGAACGTTCACGTAAGTTTGGGCAACCCATCGTAAGTCTGCGCAAAATATGTAAAAATGCTGTAACTCGTACAATTACAGTCAGTCTTGGTCGAGTCAATTAGCTATCGAATCTATTTTGAATGTACGTTTCATAATTTACGCGTTAGTTGTAATTCAAAGTATTAAGTATTTACGGCAGTAGATTAAAACAAAATCATGAATATATTTTGAAGTCGTATCGAGGATTCGACGATAATAAAGTATCAACAAGTACAAAGACGAGGACAATTTGATAGCAAGTTACGGGTGAGCTTGAGATCCATTTCAAAATACTTAAGGACGTAACTGCCGAAGAAGAAATCTTCATAGATTTCACATCCAGTGACGAAATTAAAAGGCAATTTTGTAATAAATCAATCTTTGAATTTTGAGCAGAGGTGGATGATAAATTTTTTCTGCACTGAAAACAAAAGCATGTAATATACTATTACCATTTTCAACATCCTACCTTTATGAATCCAGATTTTCTGCGTTGGCTGCTTTGAAAACAAAATATAGATCTCAACTAAATATTGAAAAATAACTCATTCAATTTCTAATATTAAGACTTCTTTTGAAAAGCTTTGCTCTGCAAACAAACCCAAGGAAGTCACTAATAATTATTAAACTTGCTCTTATACTGTCTGAAGTAGCCACATTTCACACGTGATTATTTTTTTATAAAAAAAATAACACATTATTCTTGATATAATTGCTTAATTGTAAGGAGAGTAAAACCAAGGGTTTTACAATGTATACAAAGTTGTAAAAAGGTTTTTTGAAATGAATGCTCATAAAATAAAGTTTTGAACAAACTGTAGTTTTAAGCCTCACAGAATTAGCATTTAGAATTAATGTTAAACAATGAGAAATAATGTAAAATTCCAATGAAGAATAATTGTATTTGTAATATTTAAATCGAGAAAACTTCAAAATGTCTTAACCCGGGATCTGGTGGGCACTCCATACTAACGTTAATGGTCGCTTGGTGTAACTGAGTCACCCAAATCATTTTTTTTAATTATCTTCTTTTCACGAAAAAAATCACAATTTCCGTGAATAAAATATACTTACCTATTTTAAAGACTTTTCAATTTTTCTTTGGTAGTTTGAGAAAAAATACAATAAAACTTAACTAAATTGTTTCAAATGTATTTGACCTTAACAAATGACACAAATCACAGACACTTTTCGCTAACATTACAAGAATGTTATTTGCAAGCAAAACTGTCATATTTCCCGTTATTGTAGTTTTGATGCCTTTTGATGATTGACAAATATCCTGTTGAATTTTTTGTTGCTTGTGTCTTTTTGACAGGGCGAAGTGTATCTTGCGGTATATTTATGGCTATCTTTTCCTTGATAGAGTTCCTTAAGTAGCTATTGAAAATTTTCTTTCCGTTTCATGTTCATTGCTTTTCTCAAATTTATTTTCGCTATCATGATTAATATGCATTATTTCAGTAAGTTTTTCTCTTGCTTGGATGACTTTCAACTTCCTTCAATAGATATCAAAGATGTTCATTTCTTTTTTTTATGTTCTGTTCATTTACATTTACAAAACCATAATAAATCGTACAACACAACAATCAAAACTACAAAGTTATTCATAGGGAGAAAAGCAGCATGTTTATAGAAAATATTTTTGAACAAAAGTGGTCGCGGGGGGAACTCGGTAAAAACAAGTATATTAAGGTTGTAAAAAAAAGTTTGCCACTCCTACAAAAAGAGGGCGAAAAGGGATAAATTCATTTTAGTTCCCATTAAGACTGACATATTGGAGGATACTCTGTCAAGGCCATTGGTAGCAAATAAACATTTTCCCCAGAGTTAACGATTTCGTGAGCATGGGATGACACTGCGCATCGCGCGATCGACCCCGTGTTTTAAGTGTATTCAAAATAAAACATGGATATTAGTTCAAAAAAAGAATTGCGTAAAACTTTTTTCACTATGCATTATATGTTTCTGAATACACATAAAAAAATTTAGGCAAATAATTCTTAAAAGTGCTCAAATTGCTTATCCATATATCATAAAACTCTTTTACATTGGGAAATGCGCAGCAGAAATATATTACTTACAACTTCCCTAAAAAAGGAACGGAAATGACCATATCAGTAAGTTCAGTCAGCAAAAGTAGTATTTTAGGGATTAAAAGAACCGTAATAAAAAAAATCTCTCATCGTGGGATTACAGCAAAGCAAACAAAATACTTTTTTTTAAATTTGGTTATAGGATCAAAGATAACTAATGAGCGTTGAAGTAGAATCTTTTATTTTTGCAGATTTAATATCGCCAGATGATATATATATATAAATTTTATCTGTGTAAATCAGTATTTTTTTACTATGCCAGAAAATATTTTGTTTTACTTCATTCCAGTAAATTAATTTTTTAACATTTTATTTCCGATATGCTCGCGCCCCCCTCACAGGGTTATTGCGCCCCTAGGGGGGTGCCCCACAGTTTGAGAAACGCTGCCTTACACGTTTTAATTGCATATCCACTCCTTAAGGTATCATAAATATTTATAAATGCTAGCATTTGATTTACTTAAAACAAATTAATAGCTTTGAATATAACATTTTCCAGGTCTTTAAAAAACCAATTTCAGCTTCACTTTTTAAACATTTTAATCAATTATTTTTGAAAGTCTGATTGTTCACTCATCTTGAGGGGGAAAAAATCGCAAAATCGGTGTGTAACGTGCACCTATACTTTTTTCAAGCTGAAAATTTTAATTTTCAGGTATATTCGCCGTATAAAGCGCACCCGCCTTTTTTCGAAGCATCCTGAAGTATATGTGCTTAATGCTTTTATGTTTTGAAGTCATTTATTCGAGGCTTTATTTCAAGCTTTAGAAATAAAATAGTATATTTCTAAATCTACAACCCTTTAAGTTCATAAGGAATATCATTTCTTTTAAATAAATAGTATTTCGATATAAGTAAAAGTAATTTTTTCTACGCTCTTTTTTTTAAAAACACTTACTCTTTGCGCTAAAAGTGCGCATTATACGCCGGGTTTTACGCGAAGTTATTTTTTATCTTATCTACAATGATTTTTTTCATATGCAGCAGAACCTTGTTAATGGTACAAAACTGAGACTCTAGGTCATCTGAATTTTAAAGTATGCTAAAAAATTAGCCGAGGTACTTAAATAAGAACATGCAGTAAAAAGAACAGTATGAGGTAGTAAGAAGAACGCGTGTTTTAAAAACACCTAAGGCCTTATCGTATACATACTTGAAACAATTTTCCTTTCAAGAAACCCTTTTGAACAATTTCTCCCCAGTTTCCATAGCAACAGCTTCAAACAACTCTTTCCTGTTGAGCTGAAGGAATTGCTCGAAATTCCAGCCAATGGGATTCTTCGTGTCCCTTCGTCATAAAGAAGATGACGGTAAAGATGGCAGACTCGGCTTCGTCAAACACATTACAAATATTTTAAAAAGACTGGTACTCTCTTTCTGTTTACAACCATCAAGAAAATTACGAGAGAAATAAAAAAAAATAATTTTTTTTTCCGAAGCAGAAAAATCGGTGAGTAATTCTTCAAAGTAAAGATAGGGTGCGGCTGACGTCAGGGAGCATTATTTTGCTTACCCTTCACCTCACAATTGCTCATAAAGTTTCTCAAAACGGTTCTTTGTGACATGTGTGTGTGATAAGGCCCAGAAAAGTGGTAAATAATTGAATAAGAAAAATTCTAATTAATACATAACTTATATGATGCACTATATTTAGCTTGTTAACTTAAGAAAAAACTGTTTAGAGTATAATGGTTCTGGCTCATCACCACTGAACACACATGAGACTTCTTCCGGTAAGAAAAAAATAGCTGTTCTTGTATTGTCTTTTTTTAGCGTTAATTTCTTGAACCATTCATTGACGCAAAGGTTAGCAATATCCAAAAATCAATATAAGTGGTTCCCAGAAAATCCAGCTTCTTATTCGCGTTTATTATTTATTAATTATCTATCCACTTTAATGGGGTTTCGATTAATACAGTTCACTGGGTAATAACTTCTAAATTTCTAGCATTATTCTCCAACCCATGTGCGTCTCATATTTCCCTTTTTCTCCTTAAGGGACATTTTAAATTTTTGTTTAAATAGAAGAAAAGCGAACACACTTTCTCACTCATCACGAGATTTCTGGAACTATTAGATATGCAGACTTCAAATTCGACAGACACATTTCTTTTATTGAGTAAAGAACCGCTAAAAATAGATTTTTCGGAAATTGACTCCAAAGGGGATTTGCGAGAGATAAAGCAAAACAAATGTTCCCCTTTTTTAACTATTAGACTTAAGGATTTTAAATTTAATAAGCATATTTCTATTGTTAAGTGAAGATTTGCTAAGACTGAGGTTTGCGTAAATCACCTTTCAAGGAAATTTCCGAGAGCTTTACAGCTCAAAAATTGCCGTTTTTGAACTGTAAAATCTTCAGATTTTAAATTTAACAAGCATGTTTCTTTTTAGTAAGGATTCATTAAGAATGAGTTTGGTGGAAATCGACTCATGCAGGGGGGCGTAAAAGATGAATATCCTTCCACCGTTTTTTTCTAAAAAAAAACCGAGAATAAAGAGCTAAAAATATGTTTGAATAGAATCGGAAGCATAATGGTTGGACTTGAATATCAATAATTAAAAAACAATGTACAGTTACACAACGTCACGAAATATTCAATGAATCGAGTTTGTAACGGTTAGCGTAACGATAAATTTCAGAGAGAAAAATTTTAGATTTACGCCAAAAAATTTCTTTCTGTGCGGATATTTCTTAAAACGTTTTAGGGGGAGAAAAATTCTTTATTATTTGTTTTATTAAAAACATTAAATTTCTTACATTGAGTTAACTGGATGTGTTATATATTTATTTATCTCACTGACTGCTATGTAGTTTTTATCCAAGTCCATGCTACAGTAAGTGCAATTTAAAGAAAATACAAAGCACATAAAGGAACGCACACAAAAACTAATCGCGTCTCCAGCCATCAAGCAACAACATACAAAACTACCGGACAGAAATGCTAAAGAAAAATGTTTCAGTTTTTAAGGTAACATAATGAAATTAATAGGAAAAGTTTTGTAATGGGAAAAATGCATTTTTATAAAAGGTAATGTTGCCATTACGAAAACTTGGCATGTACGCATTTCATATTGATACTCCTTCTTATGCATTCAAATTATTTTTAAGAATTGTTTCTATTTTTTTCTTATATCCCTAGATGAGAGAGAGAGAAATAAGTTATTCTCTTTTGATTCATACTTTAAATTTTCAATTTTGATACAACGAATAGCAATGCAGTAATAATAAAACAATAATTTGATATAATTTTGAATTACAATGTTGCAATTCTCAGTTTTAATGGCAAAAAGATACGAATTTCTTAAAAGTGAATGCACACATCCCTCTCTCTATTTCTAGGGACACTGTAGCATTCTCATTTAATCGAAGTGGTTTTGGTTTTAAGTAAAGTATTTGAAATGCTTCCATTTAATGCACTGTCATTCTTAATTTGCATACAAAACAATTTTAAATCGAAGGAACGAGAAAAATGTTTTTCCATATTTCTTGATTAAGGTGTATCAGAAGATTAAGATTTTTTCTTCGCTACTTAAAAATTTGCTTTAAGTTCTTCATTTTTTGACATTTCTGTAAAAGTTTCGAACTATAATTTTTTAACGTTTCTCAAGTGATATATCAAACGAATTCTAAAGAAACTAGTCACTTAACTATTGTATAATTCAAATGAACTTCTTTCGAAATAAATGTTGAAAAGCGTCACAGATTCTGTATTTTTGAAATTTTCCTTCATTAAAAATGTGATCTAAAAAGTGTATTGTCCATTGAATCAATCACATTATTTCTGAATAAGTTACAGAAGTAAAGAATACCCAAATATCGGTGATCTAACTCATAGTGACTCAATTGAAAAAGAAAAAAAAGAAAAAAAATATCATGTAAAAAAAGAATTTTTTTAAATCCTTTCCCTTGTTATTTTTTAGTTATTGCTCAAGAAATAACTTTTCTAAACTCAGAAAAATAGATTTCTTACTAATATACACTGCTGGGCACACAAAATGCAACACAAAGAAGAGCCAGAGATATCATAGAGAAATTTATGTGGCAGATAACATGTTGTACAAACGATTAAAAATACAGCCTCTTGTGTCGCGTGGATGATGATAAAATCAGCTGTTAGTGTACCCACCATTGTTGGTTATAACCGCTGCCGCACGCTTCGGCATAGAATCAAAGAGGCCTTGAAGTACAGCAGTCCATGCGGTTTACACATATTACCAAAATTGGCCTAGTGTAGCAGCGGGTGGTGTAACCCGGGCTAGTCATTGGGAAAGCATGGACCACATGTTTTCGATGGGCGATATAGATCAGGAGAACAAGCAAGCTAAAAAAGCAATTCAATGTGGTTGGTAAAGAAAAACTCTTGAACATTACATGCCACCTGTGGTCGCACATTATTTTGTTGTAATATGGCTGATGGCAAGCTCTGAATGTGTGTGTAAGAGAGGACCACGGGCGTCACCACCTCAGGATTGTAGCGCTGACTGTTCCATGCACCGACAATGCATACTAGAGGTGTGCGGCAGTGAAATCCAATACCGTCCCAAACCATGATACCAGGAGTAGGACCAGTGTAGAGATGCATAACGCAACAGTTCTGCAGCCTTTCACCACGGTATCTTCAAACTCGAATCCAACCATTGCGATGTTGCATGCAGAAGCGGGATTCGTCAGTAAACACAATGTCGTTCCATTACGGTATCCATGTCCGACATTCATGGAACCATCGGCAGCGCAAGCCTGTGGTTCCCAGTCAAGGGTAAAATGAAGCTATAGATGCCTACCGGGCATTCTACTCTGCTCGAAGCGGCGTCGAATGTTACGAACGAACTCCGAATAAAGCGTAACTGTCTGAATCTGTTGTACTGTGGTTTGTGATGTGGCTGCGTGATCTATCACTGCCATGCGCATTATCCGCCTGTCTTCAAGTGCAGCGGTGCACCGAAGTGGGTGCGATCAGCCCCATTGGTTCGTTGTTTCCTCCTGCAGGCAGCAATAACAGTTGCGCATCACAGTTGTTTGGTTTCGTCCGACATGTTGGCCATTTCAGAAACTTAGTCAAAAGACGATTGATGTCTTTCACGAGACTTAAGAAAAAAACACGCACAAAGAACCAATTACCGTATTTCAAATTTCCAATCTGTTCTCCCCTTATATAGCACTTGTGGAGGGTCACTACGGTCGACCATGATGTGCTTCTGCGCTATAATGCTAATGATTTACATATTGCATCGCCTTCAAAGCATGATGTAAATTTCATATGTGTGGTTTGCGTGCTTCCTTCAGGGCGTTGCATTTTGTGTGGACAGCAGTGTATGTTAAGAACCTATCTTTATTTCAGTAGTTTCGATAAAAAGATATTTTACTTGTTCACTACAAATATATAATGAACGCTGTTAAAGAAAATATACAATACAGGGCATTTTTTTTAAATTTGAGCTATTTTATTCCTATGCCCAGTATCTCTCCATGATAAATAATTCCTCCCACTAGCAAAAACTTATTTTAAGAACGGTTTAAAATAATTAGTTAATAAAATAATAGTTAAAATAATTATTCATTTTGTTTAAATGTTGATCATAGCCTTTAACAGAAAAAATCTTTTAAGTGAAATAGATAAAAAATATCTACTATACCTTTAGCTATTTCTTAAGATTTTAACTAGATTATAAAGGATTATTTGGTTTTAAATTTTGAACCCACAAAAAAAAATTAAAAATCCAAAGCATATATTTTTTTTTCGTTGGTTTTGCCAACTTTTTCTCTTTATTCTATTCGTGTGAAATTTTATTGTTGATCTTTAGCATAGAACCCAAGTCTGGTCCCAAACCAATTATTAAATTCTATAATGACCTCCTGTGACAAAAGCATGCTGCTGTGTAAAAAAAGTTTCTTTGTAAAATTTCTCCGAAAGAGAGAGTTTTAAGCGAATCAAATAAAATTTTAAAAATTGAGTTTTGCTTTGGGTATTTCTGATTAACTCTCTCAATTGATGCAAAGAAGGGTTCTAAGAAATGATAAGAAAATGATGTTAAATTCTGGAGATATTAGTAGAAACTGTGAGTCGCCATTTTTGTCTGGTGGTCATGAGACAAAAATGGCGTCTGTGTTATTTGTCTGCTTTCTTTGTGAATGCCTACGAAAGAAAACGATAGAATATTTCTAACAATATAGAGAATTACTTTCATTATTGTAATGAGTTTTAACCCTAATTCAAACTTATTTTGCGACAATAAATTCGTGGAACAGAATTATTTCGCGCGTACTAATTTTTTTTTCTCCAAAATCTCATGAAATTGTTTTTTAACATTACTTAAATCCGCTTTAAAAGTATTTAAAAATGATATTTACATAATAGTATAACTTCAATTTATTACTGCATTTATCAATTTCAGATTTGATTTTTAAGTATCTCCCTCTTTATTTTGATATTAATACATAAAATATTACTTTAAACAGTATTTGTTTAATAAAATGAAAAATTTAATTATTAAAACTTCAAATAAACAAAACGCGTACATATGAATCCTATAAAAGTTGTTTGGTAAAATTTGTCAAAAATTTCCAAGTTTTTATAATGAGGAATTATGAACTTCATTCTAAATATAGATTATTATCACATGAATCCTCTATTATCCATTATAACAGATTTTAATTACAGATTATTGTTGTTATAAATAGAGATATATTGTCAAGATACACGATCTCTTTCGGTTTTTAAATAAAAAGCTTAAAGATCATTAAGTTGCAGAATTCTATTAAAAAATTAACTAAAATGATATCAGCTTTTTCTGTCGAAAAGTTTTAATTATGAAAAATTGCAGCTTACGCTAAAAGCAACGTGTAATCAAATATAAGAAAGAAGTTCTATCTTATGAGATTTTTAATATTGTTTATTTTTTTCATGTAGTGTTACATAAAAAAATTTCTGATTATACTCGTATAATGCTCATATATATTTTTAACACGCTCCATTGCTAAAATAGTTTTATAGATAATCTTTATGTTTAACTTGTACAATTATGTTTTGAAAAAGGACTACGTTCAATTTATTTGAATTTCTTTTTTTCTGAGAAATATAAAATAGATAAATTTGAAATTCAATATTAAAAAAAAAAAAAAACATACGAATCTTCAGACTCAAGTGCTTTTAGGAAAACAAAATGTGATTATAAAAGAAGAAAAAGAAATGTATGCTTGAAATTTTAAAACAAAAAATTTTACAAGAAAATAATTCTTAATGATAAAGTATCCAGAAATCCATTTTCCAAGAAAATAATTTAATTGTCTAGTAAATTATTTTCACCTACGTTAACGCAAATTATTCAAGAGAATAAATGCCCTTTAGTGAGTAACAGGGAGAGAGAAAAATCTTATATTGTTACATTGCATAAACTTAAAAAGAAAATAGAAAATAAAAAATTTGAAACCGATAAGAAAAAATCATTACTTAATAGGCTGACTCTCAATAGGCTGATCTACTGTAGATAAGCGCGGGCATCATAAACCCGAGTGGTTACACACAGTTATCTTTTCCCCTTTTCTCTTCCAACCTTACTTTTTTACCATTTACTTATCTGCTTATTTTCCGGAAATATTTGGTTTCTGTGTAAATGAACAAGCGAGTGAGTGTATTTAAATAAGAGGGACCGGCACATGAATTTTTGAAAAATTATCGATTTTGACTTATTTACATTTTTTAAAAGTTCAAACATTTCTGCTTAAAATGATAATATGATACATAAAAATGTGATATTTAGAAGTATTATTATTTTTTTTTAAAGTCAGCCACTCTCATTGACAAATTACAAATTTTTACTTTAAAGCCTGTTTTCTCAAAATGCATTATTTTTCTCTTTATGGACCTTTTTCTCAAAATCTAATTAATGTAGGATCCTCAAAATTTCAGTGAGCATACTTTCAACATGTTTACACATTTTAATGGAGGGAATAAGATATATCTAGTGAATTGTTTTAGATAATGTATTCTTAAACTAAATTTTAAGGAAAAAATTTGGCCCTTTTTTTTAAAAAAAATTCATAACTATTTTAATTTTTAACAAAAAGACAAAACCCTCCATTAAAGTATTATTGATAGTGCATATAACCGATTGTGAAAATATCATCTATTAGTAGCTAGAAGTTTCTGAGAAAAAGGTGCATAAACTTACGTAATTTAACAAGGGCTCCTATGGAAGTGCCGGACCCCCTTAAAATCGCACTCTAAAAGATGTTGACATTCATGAACGGACCTTGTAATATTGAACTACACTGGTGTGCAAAAATTAAGGACGAGACGGTTTTTTCAATATAACTTTGTACAAAAGCTTTCCAAATCAACACATTTAATATAGTAAGATCCCCAATACGTAAGGACATGTGTAATATGTAAGCAACACTTACTAAAAGAGAAATCAGAGGGATAAAAAGAAGCTTTATTGAAAAAGTAGCATGGAGCGCAATGCGACTGAAGGCCGAAACATCCCTGAGATGGGTGTCCAGCAAGAAACATCCGGTCTTTAGTAGGGGATATGATCTCCCCTGACTGCTAGGCAGGTTTCACAGCGTCTGCCCATGCTGAGAATGAGGGTGTCAATGAGTTGTTGAGGCATTGCTGCCCATTCGTCTTGCAACGCCAATCGAGGCTCCCGAAACGTTACTGGTGGTAAGGTACGAGCTGCCAAGCGTCTGCCTAGAAAATTCCATACATGCTCGATGGGATTGAGATCCGGAGATCGTGCCGGCTAATCCATACGTTCAATATCCTCACTCTCTAAGAGCTGTTCGGCAGCTACTGTGCAATGACATGGTGCATTGTCGTCCATGAAAAGGAACTGCAGACCCATAGCGCCTCTAAAAAGACGCACATATGGAAGAAGAATCTCGTTACAATAACGGGTCCCGTTGACTGAACCTGCGTCGAAGATGTGAAGGTCTGTGCGATTACCAAGCATGATGCCTCCCCAAACGAGAACACCGCGACCTCCATACCTGTCCCTTTCAATGATGTTCGAGGGATGATTGCGGCTTCCCCGCTCTCTCCAGATGAGTATGCGATGAGAATCGCTACTCAAACTGAATCTGCTCTCATCTGTAAAGAGTACTCGTCCCCATTCATTGTCTCTCCAATTCCGGTGTTCCCGGCACCACACAGAACGCCTTCTCCGATGGGCAGGCGTTAAAGGTACACACCGTACAGGGCGTCGTGCAAACAGACCACCACCGTTCAGTCTTCTGGCTACGGTAAAATGCGATATTGGTCGTCCAGTCGCCTGTGTCATGTGTCTAGCAATTTCTCCCGCTGTCTGCCGCCTGTTTCTTCTGGCCTGTAAGACAATGTACCGGTCATCTGCGGGTGTGGTTCCTCGTGGACGACCACTACTGAACCCCCAGATAGCTGTTCCTGTAGTTTGAAATTGCCTCCAAAGTCGTGAAACGATGCTGTGATCAATTCCGAACTCTGCAGCCACACTTGTCACACTGCGGCCTTCCTCCAACTTCCCAATGATTCGACCTCGGGTAAAAGCATCCAGATGTCATCTAACAGATTGATTATGTGCCATTTCTCGCTGAGGCAGCGACTCGGTGTGATTTTAACTGCTATACGGCGTGCAATCTCTTTGCCAGAAATACTGATCTTACACCGACAACATGCTTTATACTACTCAGACACTCCCCCATTACGTCTACCTGCATATCTGCGCATGTGCTATCGTACATCACCTTACTTAATCTCCTGATTGGTCTTTCTGTCCTCTCTGCCTCTTCGTTCAGCTGATATGCTAATTTTTCGACTTCGTCCTTAATTTTTGCACACCAGTATATGCTCAAATGACGTGGACAATACCTGAGCTAACTCCCTCTTTCCTAAATTATACACCACATTAATGTAAGGATTTTGAATCCTGACTTACTTAGCATACATCAGCCCCTTCTAACATCATGCCATGGTAGCGTCAGGGGTCACACAGCTAATTGCTAAAAAGACATTTTATTCTAGAGTAAATACTAAAATGGTAAATTCAACGATAATATATCACAGTTTACGGTTTTTCATGTTAGAAAAGTTCTAGTTCAATTTCTGCTCATGTAATACAATCATGGCTTCACTAACTCCGGCACTCCCTTTTCAAAAAATTTTTGTAAAATTCATTTCCATTGGTATTTAAAAGGTGAATGCCTCCGCAAACTCCAAATTTGAAGAGAGAGAAAATTTCGTAAATAGAGAAGGAGATCGAGAGTCCAGTCAACTTCCAAACCGACCCTATAAACACCGGGTGGGTCACTCTCCCACCCCAGTCACCTCTCATTGGCACGTGTAACATAAAATCACCCAGCTCTCCTCATTGTAGTCATACTCCATGGGTGTGTAGGGACAATAAGATGATCCCATTACGAAATGGCATCTTGTTCACCCTCTGGAGGCCATAAATCGCATTGTCACCCATTGAGGGTTTGTTTTTGTCTAGACCGGCCGACATTACTATACATTTAAGTTGTTTGTGGCCCAGATGTGCAAAGGGAACACACACAATTGATACTGTTCCATGAATTTTCCTTCCTATAGAATGTTGTGACTAACGATTATCTGTATGCCAGGCAAATAAAAGGTGTGGTGACATCAAAGCCATTTTCCGAATCAATTCACATATGTTATGCCCTAGGCATCATGAAAGAATAGACGGCTCTTTTTTGGGAGATACAACGTTCTAAATGGACAACTTGGTTCCCATACGTCACACTTGACCAATATTTCTTAGGAGAGTTCTGGTAATGAGCAAACGTCACATTCTTTACACTGTGGGTCTTGTTTTGCGCTTTGACATCGTTTTCCATAAGTTCGAAATTGCAACCTCTAAGTTACTGCAACCTGGCTTCTGTACAAAGTATGTACAAAATTTTCAGACAATTTGTTTTTTTTCCTTCGTAAGTAATTTAAAGAAAAAACGCATATAATAGTTGTCTCACTCAGTTCTTATTTATTTTTTACTGTTTTTCCTTCAAGGTTTTTTTTTAATAACAAACTTCCGCTGCTCAAAATATTTTTAAAATTTATATTTTCCATTTATATATTCTCCATACTCATAAAATTTATATTCTCATGGTACTTATTAAGTACCCCATATTGTATATTTTTTTATTAGAAAATGTTCTTGAGAATAAATTTTAATGTCCGTAAAGGAATTTGATGAAAAGTAATAAAAAATTTCCCCTAAAATGAATTAGGGAAAATAATTCACTAAATTATATTCATTTTCATATAATCGGCCACACTCAAGAAAACTTAATGTAATAAACTAGTATTTTATTTCATTCTTATTTAATTTTTCCTTTTAATAAATAAAATCCACGCTTAAGAAATTCATTGAAATAAAGAAACAATCGAATTCACGCAGGGGAGTTTCTTCAAGAGAATTTGAGAAATGATTTTTAAATTAACTATAAATAAATTATCTACATAAAATTTGAATATAATAAATAAATATGTAATAAAATATATGTTAAACTATAGCTATATAACTAGTAATATTTAAAACACGAATGCTAGTTATCAGCATAGTTAAAACTGCAGAAATTTATGCTGAAAATTATTAAATAAAATGTTTTATGATATTCATA
This sequence comes from Trichonephila clavipes, assembly GCA_019973935.1. NCBI lineage: Eukaryota > Metazoa > Arthropoda > Arachnida > Araneae > Nephilidae > Trichonephila > Trichonephila clavipes. The sequence continues at coordinate 297,352 of BMAU01020172.1, forward strand.
AATAGATTTTTGAAGACAGAGATTAATTTTGTCATGTTTTTCATACAGCTATCTCTAAAGAATTTATTAATTTATTTTGTGAATAACAATTGTTTATTTTTCAAAAATGTATGAATAATTTTAAGTGCTGAATGCCGTTTTTACATTGATTTGACAATTGTAAATATTTGTCGTCGTCATTATATTATTTGACTTTATTATTATTAATAAATTTTTAAATGATAATTTTTATAACTTTATTAATATGCACGTTTTTATTTTCTAATGATCCTAAATTCATGACAATCATAGTGATAAATACACTCAAGTGTTTCCCATTGAATTCGAAACTGTGATTTCAGACATATATATACTTGTTATTCTACTTACAAAATTTAGATAAAATTTCAAATTTGATAATTGGGCAAATTTGTTCTAGTATTAAGATCCTTCAAAATGTTTTTGAATGTATTTAAGTCAAATGCATTTTTTTTTACCTATGTGCGCTATTATTGTTGACAAATATGCACATTTTAAAAGAAAGTTTCTGAAGCACCAAAAGTTGGCAACAGAAAAGTGCATGAACAGATTGGCTGGAAACACGTGACTACATTTATCATGGGACTATGGCAGTGTTTCTCATATCACGAGCATATCGAAAATTTAAAGATTTAAAAAAAATAACCGGAAAGAAGTAAAACAAAATATTTTCTTCCATAATAAAAAAATACACAACAACACTGATATAATTTATGTTTATCATCTGGCGTTTTTCCTTTATGAAATAGCTATCTTTGATCCCAAAATTAAATTAAAGAAGAAAAAAACATTTTGTTTAATTTGGTGTATTTCCTCAATGAGAGATTTTTTTATTACGTTTTAACATAAACTATTACTCGTTAAAAGAAAAACGAAATCCAGACCCTGAGAAAAATTCTAAGAAGATATACAATTCATCACTGTTATTATTATTGAAATACTGTACATTAGTTGTAGAAAGAAAAGGAAGACATGATTCACTTTTCATTTAATTGACCTTCAAACTTACTGGTATGGTTAGTTCTACATTAGTTCCGATCCAACTTTTATGTGTTTGTTTTTTGTTGAGAGAAATCGTAAATAATAGAGTTTTACGATATTTGGAAAATAATTGATTGATTTGAAGGATTATTTGGCCAAGATTTATTTTTAGTGAAAAACGTCATAATCCTTATTAGAACATCGGTATTTTTTCTGAATACACTTTTAACCCGGGAGTGGTGGAGCGGGGCATCTGTGATCTATCTCAATTGACGGAAATTGAAACTGATCAAGTAAAAGAACTTGTTGAAAGAATGAATATTATTCTTGATTGAGAAACGCGATGAACATGAAACGAAAGGAAAATTTTCAGATGCTTCTTAAAGAACTCCATGAATTAATATATGAAGCCATAAGTGTATCACAAGGTTCAGTTCACCTTGTCAAAAAGACACAAGAAAGAAAAAGTTCAACTTGCTATTTGTTGATCACCAAAGGTGTTAAGAGTTCGAGCCCGGTACCACTAAAGATCCACCGGGTAGGGGAGAGATGCTCGTTAAATCTGTCGCGAGCTCAAACGTCCTTTTGTTGGAGTGATGTGGTAGTTAAAAGAGGCCACACAGCTTAAGTGTCGTCCTCGTCACTTGACCATGGTTCAAAATTATGAGGTCCGTCTCCTAAAGTCCTCGTGTAGCTGAACAGTGCGACGTTAATATTCACTCACTCGATCATGAAAGCTCAATAAAATTTACACTAACTTGAACAAAATATGACAGTTTTGCCAGCAAATAACATTTCTGTAATATTAGTGAAAAGTCTCTGATTTGCGTCCTTTATTAAGGTCTTGCACTTTTGAATCATTTTAGTTCAGTTTTATTGCATTTTTTCTCAAAAGATTTTTCTTGAAAGCCGGTAAGTATACTATCTCTTAATATAATTATTCACCGGAATTCCTATTTGTATCGTGTGCAGTAAAAATAATTATAAACAAATGATTGGGGTACTGAGTCCCCCGCACTACCATTAGCGTTAGCATCGAGAGCGCGCTTGCTCCCGGGTTAAAACATTTTGAAGTATTTCTGCTTTAAATATTAAAAAGTAACACAATTATTATTCATCGGAATTTCATATTACTTTTCATTATTTAACATTAATTCTAAATGCTAATTCTGTAAGGTTTAAAATTACAGTTCTTTTAAAAAGTTTTCTTCTATTATAGCATTTATCTATAAAAAATCATTTTACATTTTTGAATACAATGTCGTGGACGCAGTTTGACTCTCCTTACAGTTCAGCTATTATATCAAGAATAATGTTTTATTTTTTTTATAAAAAATGAGCTCGTGCGAAGGGTCGGTGTTTCAGCCAGTTTGCGTGTAATGTATCAGTACTGAAGAATTTATTTTATAAATAATTTCTTAATTCTAAATTAAGAACAAGTTTAATAATTATTAGTGACTTCCATGGACTTGTCTTGTAGAGCAAAGTTTTTCAAAGAAAGGTTTAATATCAGAAATTGACACTCTGTGTTATTTTTCTATATTTAGCTGATATCTATATTTTGTCTTCAAAGCAGCCACCGCAGATATATAATCCGGTTTAACAAAGGTAGGATGTTGAAAATGGTAATTTTATACGAAGTGCTTTTGTTTTCAGGGCAGAAAATTCATCATCCACCTCTACTCAAAATTCAAAGAGGGATTTATTACAAAATTGCCTTTTAATTTTTCAATGGATGTGAAATCTATGAAGATTTCTTCTTCGGAAGTTGAGAGCCCTTCCGGAGTATCTTGAATTAGATCTCTAATCCACTCGTAACTTGCTACCAAGTTGTCCACATCAAGAAAATACTTTTTAAAATTCTTTGCCAACATGGCTAAATGATTTTACATGGTTTTTAAAACAACTTTCACATGTTGTTCTTCATATTTGTAAGATTTAACACATAACGAGCTGGGGCATTTCCCCCATCATTTACTTCAGTAGTAGTAAATCCCAAATTTAAGTATTTTTGAGAATATTTCCTTGATTTAATTTTCGGAACCATGCTCGTCTGTGTACTTGTTGATCATTTATTATCGTCGAATGTTTGCTTACGACTTAAAAATATATGTATGATTTTGTTTTAACCTACTGACGTAAATACTTAACTACCGTGAATTACAATTAACGTGCAAATTAAAAAAATGTACGTTCAAGCTAGATTCGGTAGCTATAGAAGTATCGAGTCGACCAAAACTGACTGGAATTCTACGAGGAAAAAATTTTTTACATGTTTTGCGCAGACGTCCGATAGGTTGCCCAGACTCACGCAAACGTATTTGATAATGCTAGATGTGATGGTTATGATAGAGAGCAACATAGACTAGACTATTTTTCTAATGGCATTTGTACTTTCAGAAATGGATGCTGAAGTAAATAAATCTTAATTAAATATATCATTTTGCGATCTGTTCCAATTTAAAAATTAGAGAAAGAAATATAACATAATAATAAGTAATATATATTTTTTAAGTAATTTTCTTAAAATATATATATATATTACTTAAAAGTAACATATACAAAATTTAATACTTAAAAAGTTTATAATTGAGATCACATTGTAGATTTAGCGTCAAAGTGCATTTTTTTTTAAGTAAATACATTATTGTTGTACAGGGGGGGGCGACAAAAATTATGATTGAAAATTAGGTCGCCAGTATTGAAAGTTTGAGAAACACTGGACTATGGCATCACATGAATTAAGGGCATTTTATGTGTTTATTTCTGACTTATCTTTAATTTCGATAATCGAGTTGATGTTATTTGTATATGGATCAGTATCTTCGTTCGCAATTAATTTTACACTGACAAAAAAAATTTAAAGTATTGGTAATTTTCCATTTTACCGGTGAAAACGATAATGTCGCCAAAAATGTTACTACCGGCTCTAAACGGAATATTCTCGCTGGTTACTTTTTACCACCATATTTTCAAAACAATCCGCAGTCTTTTCTTATCAGTAATGTCTTTTCTTAATCCAACAAAAAGAAATTAAAAACAAATGAGAACTAACATTTATAACATTTTTTATGTGTATACTGTTTGTTGTCGTTGAAAAAAGCTTGCTTGGCGATATTTGAGCCAGCAAAAATGAAAAATATCAAAGTATTTATTCACGTTAACTGTCATTGTAAGCAAAAAATACTTACAGAACTTTAAAAAAAATTAAGAACTATTTTTAAAAGAAATTTTTCCAATTTCTTAATATTTTCAATCAAAAAATGGCATTTGTTGTTTTTAAATAGTTGTTGCCAATCGGTTAAAATTTAATTAAATGAATTTTAAGTTACCAGGCCGCTTTGAAAAACGATATACAACTAAGTTAAATTTCATAATAAATAAAACACAAAAAGTAATTTTCTACTATAACTCTAGTATTTTTATTTTCTTTTGATAAAATTTAATGTTTAAAACACTACGTGTTTTAATTTACAAAACAATTTCAATTTATACAGTGCTACTTCATGCATTATTCAGTTTTCAAACTCAGAAAAATGAGAAATGAACAGTTGACGTCATTTGTAAAATTATGACTTCTAGTCCTGTCATATCTACTTCATAAAAGTTTCAATTATGGGAACAATTTCATTGCATGTCAACAGATATATATGCCTTTCGAATAAAATTCAGTCTCTATGAATTATCTAATTCAAGTGACACCACATTTCTCGCTCCTGATAATGAAGTATTAAATCATCGCCACACCTTTCCAGTATAACAGTGTTTCATTTTTACTTCAGCCGTATCGAATTGTTCTGTGTAAATGAAGTACGCTATAATTCATCGATGATGATTAGTTTATTTTTTATTTCTTATAAAATATTCTTATAATATATATTTCTTCTTTCTTATTAGGTAATACTCTATTCAAGTTAATCTACAAATAAAGTCAATACAATCTTCTTAAATCAAATTTCGTTTAAAAGGCCGTTTAGCTTGAAAGTCATTATCTTTCGAATTAGTTTCATTTTGACAAATAAAAAAAATATAATTTAATTTTCTCCTTAAATTTGTAATTTGTTTTATTTATAAAGTCCTCTTAAAATTTTTATTTTAGAATTTTTTATGGTTCTGTCACATACGCAGATAAAATAATGTAAATTAGGGAACAGATAACATCACTAAATTATCTCAGACTTTCTTTCAGCAAAAATTACTGATTAACTTTACACCCAATCATTTTACTCTCATCACGTTTTCCTTATAAAAATAATAAAGCTGTTATGTAGAAAACTTTTTTAAAAAAAAATAGTTGCTTTTGAAATTTTGTCAAAGAAATGTATACTTATATGTGAATTGTGTTCTATTAAATATATATTTTCTACAGTTAAAACATAAAAAACAGAAACGACCTTCTGCGAGAATTAATCCTTACGACGAATTAGGACTCAAAAGTAACATTGGACCAGAAGTTGTAACAAGCATATCAGGTGTTTTAATATACATATACATACAATACACATGCATTGTATAGTATACTTTTTTATCAAAACATCAAAAATATATGCACGCATGAATGGTTTTCCTATCGAAATGCACCTACCGTATTTAATTCACTCTAAGCCGCACCCTAAATTCTCAATAAGTTTTTGAGAAAAATTAAAAAGTGTGTAAAATGGTTTATCGATATCAAATTTTACGAAATTAAAATAAATTTAAAAGGAGAATTAATAAGAAGTGAATAATTAGTTATTTTACCAGTATTATAAAGTTTTTAAGTGCATACATGAAACTGTAATTTCTCTAATTGCCCCATTCAACGAAGTTTTTTCTTCGATTCTAAGCCATATCCGATTTTCAGTAGCATCAACTTTGGAAAAAAAAGCTATTTAGATTCTCGTAAATTTGGTTTTATACAACAGTTGTGTATTCCTAAAGGTAACATATAAAAAATATATTGCCTCTGAAGTAAAATAGCATTGGTTCCAATCTGAATAAATCACCAAAAATTAACGGAGTAAACCCTAGTTTTTATGTTAGAATCTTCTATTTCATAAATATTGTAAATGTATCACACAAAGTAAATTATGATTTGATAAAGGAAATAACAACAAAACGTTACTAATTCATAAACACAAAAATTAGGAAAAATAAAATGACTTACACATAAAAAAGATTTTTTTCGTTTTCTGTTTCTGAAACTAAACGCATAACTTTGCGTAAGACTGCTATAGTACTGCTATGAGTAGTAATTTAATTTCTTCTCGGAATTTAGCGACTTCATTAAGGTATCCGTTTACGTTCGGAACCATGTTTTAAAAAAGCATATAAATGGATGATTTTCATGATATTTAGTGTCACTTAGATTAGAATACACGTATAAAATTCTTCTAAGGATATTTTGACAAAAAAATTTATATCAATACAATATTTTGACAAAAAATTAACTTAGAATAACTTTTTTTCAAATTGTTCTCCTTTTATAAAAAATGCCTCTAAAATAATATTTCGCTTATATAAAGTAAAGACTTCTCCAGAGAGTCTGAACTAGGATTTTTGAAAAATTCACATTATTTTAGAGTTACCTCAAATTGAAATAATTATCGGCATTTTTTTCTTAAAATTGCTCCCCTCTGTGGCCGTAAAACATGGATAAACCCACTTCTAAGTTATATAGTTCAAAAATTCTAGTTGGGCCTCTGTACAGAGGTCTGAGCTATATACAGGCAAACTATTATTGTAATAGAAGCATTTTTCACAAAAGGAGAATATTTTGAAAGTTGGTCATTTTATGTTCATTTTTTGTCATAATATTGTAAAATAATGTTTTATTGTAATAATACTCTTAAAACAATTTTCTACACATTTTTTAATCTAAGTGACACTAAATAGCATAAATATTATCCATTTATAAGCTTTTGCAAAATCACGGTTCCGAAGGTGTAGTCGGATACCTTAAAAAGAGGTCCGACTGGTGAATTATAATTCAAATGGCACTAAACAGCAAAAAAATATTTATTTAAAAACTTTTGCAAAATCATGGTTCCGAATGTAGTCTCTGTAACTTTAATTGTTTACAGCAAAACTAATACACTGTCATTCAAAATGTTTGTTTTCGGAATTTTACAGAAATAAATTTTAAATCAAAACAAACTCTAATATATACTTTAAAAACAAATTAGTGTCAATCTCATATGCACTCACCTTTATTTACGAAGTTTTCTAGTTAATAAAAGAGAGGAAACATACTAATGGGAAAATTTCTTCGAGCTCCTTTATTTAGAAATAACAATACAAAAAGCTCGAATTTTCAAGAGAAATATTTTCTAAGTACCTTATGTCGCATATGTTTTCAATAGTTAAAAATAAAAGCAGAGAGAAAATCAGAGACAAAACATCATTATTAATTTGAAATGGAACAGTTAAACGCTTTTATTTATTCCAGATGCATCTATCTCGTTTTTTTTTTTAAAAAAAAAAGAATGCTTTTACACTTTTTTTGTACAATCTTATTTTTCCGAGTTTCTCAATCAAAAATTGCGTCTGAAATTTAAGCAAGAATAAAAAATTAAAATGTTTTTCAAAGACAGACGCGTTCATAATTGAATATATTTATATACATGTTTAAATTTCTGCTATATTTTACAAAAAGTATTTTTTTGTGCAAGAGATTTTTCTGAATAGTTTCAGATGAAAGTTATTAGGGATTTATATTTTAGAATTTGCTTTAAATTTGATGTGTTTCGTTGTTTCATAATGCATATTGACTATATCTAACTGAAGAAAATATTGTAGCTAAGATTAAAGAATACATTTAATTACTCTTAAAAATATTCAAATTGAAAGAGCAAATAATACAATTTTCTATTAACTGTTTGACTTATTTTAAAGACTTTTTGAACTCTTGGATATAAACAAGTAATAGCAAAAACATGATTTTCAAATATGTTTTTAAACTTTTAAGAAAATCGAGTTCTCCATAGGAAATTTTTATTAGAAATGTAATTAAAAATAGAAATTTTCCTGTTGAGTGTTTATTTAAAATCAAGTTTTTGTAAAAATAATCCATATTAAAATAAAATAATTTATAAGACAAGTACTACTGTTAAGAAATCATTTCCAGGAGTAAGATCTGATGCATCGTAAATCTGTCGCGGTTAAAAGTTCTCACGTTGTCGTGGTGTGGAAATTTGGTGAATGGATTCTCATCACTAGACCAAAATTCTGAAGTATGAGGTCCATCAACAATAGTTTTGATAAGAGCAGGGAAACTTTTATTTGTGGCATGCCAAACCAATATACCACATGATACCGCGTGCCACACAGTTGGAGATTTTAGAAAATTTAATTTCCGCGATAGTGCATGCAAAGTTAGAGAATAGAGGTCAATTATAAAGCCATATTTATAGTTTTATTATATATTAATTTTTTGCATCATTTAAAGATATTTAAATAAACAATATAATCTATAACTATTACTTCAACAGAAAGCATGCTGACTTTCTTGCTGAGAAAGTTAGCTTTTGTGATCCAAAGATCCACGAGGATTTCAACCTTTAATTTCTTAAGGTATCCGACTACCTTCGCAACCGTGATTTTAAAAAAGCACATAAATGGATAATTTTCATGATATTTAGTGTCATTGAGATTAGAATATATGCATACAATTGTTTTAAGGACATTTTGACAAAAAATAGTTTATTTAAATACAATATTTTGGCAAAAAGTTAACTTGGAATAATCTTTTTTCCAAATGTTCTCCTTTTGTAAAAAATGCTTCTATTAGAATAATATTTTGCATGCATACAGCTCAGACCTCTATTCAGAGGCTCAACTAGGATTTTTGAAATATATAACTTAGAAGTGAGTTTATTCATATTTTACGACAACAGAGGGGAGCAATTTTAAGAATAAAACGTGAATAATTATTTCAATTGGTGGTAACTCTGAAAATAATGTGAATTTTACAAAACTTCTAGTTGAGCCTCTGTAGAGAGGTCTCAGCTATATAGAGGCAAAATATACTTATAATAGAAACATTTTTCACAAAAAGAGAACATTTGGAAAAAAAGATTATTCTAAGTTAATTTTTTGCCAAAATATTATATTTAAATAATTTTTTCTCAAAATGTCCTTAAAACAATTGTATGCATGTATTCTAATCTGAATGACACTAAATATCATGAAAATTATACATTTACGTGCCTTTTTAAAATCACAGTTCCGAACGTAGTCAGATACGTTAAGGAGAATGTTCTTTTTTTACTTATTGTTAGATATGTAGAACCAAAAGTGGAAAACAGAGTACATGCAACTTTCCCTCTCCCTAAAGCAATAACATTTAATTATTTACAAGAACGAAGGAAATTTATTTTACAGATTTTTTCGTAATTTCGTAAATGTTTATAATTTTGAAGATGTTTGTCAAATAAGGTCCATTACAAATTCCTGAGCTCCTATCCACTCAAAAAAGGCAAATTTGTAGTCTAGATTAGAGCAGTGATCCGCAAACCCCGGTCTGTAGATCAAATGATGCCGGGCCGCCTAGAAAAACATTAAACTATTGCCATTTTATTTAAAGTGGGGCATTTCTCTCAGATTTGCACGATTTTCCACGGAAATCGTTTTTTGTTCCACGTTAAATCCCTTTTATTCATTTTTGGTGTAACTATATTTTATTCTGAAGGCATATTTAAATGTAACTAAATTAAAATTGTTAAATTTAAACAATCTAAAATATAAACAATCAACGTGTCCCACCCTCAGCGGGCCGTGGTAAAATTATCAAACGTTGATCGGTCCGCAGCGATGAAAAGATTGCAGAGCACTGGTTTAGAGTGCCACTGAGAATCGTACCGCGTGCCTTAGAATGCCCACCCCCTGCTTTAGAAAGTCTGTGCCATGTTTGAGGCAATACTTCGAAATACCACATGAGACAGCTATATATGTTTGGTAAAAATTAATTTACAACTTCTCACTTTCAAATTTCTCTGGGAATTTTAGAAGTATCTCAGAAAATTTACTAATATTTGTTAATATGAGCTTAAAAGTTAATTGATACAATATTACTTTCTCCCACTCATCTGATCGTCGACCATAGCATACAATTTCTTAAGGACTTCTATTAGAATATTTTATTGCGAATATATCATTCACAAATACTTAGAAATTCTAGGGGTTTTGTCTAGCCAATATTTTAAAAGCCTATTTATAGAATATGCTGTGATGACGGTGAAAGAATAATTTCTTCATCATGAGAATGTTTTAGGCCATTCGAAATTTTAATAATTTACACTTTTCCTTATTTTTTTCTATTTTCCAAAGAAAACTCTTAATGAAACTTAACATGTAAATTGTATACTACCATAAAGAAGACTATAATTCACAAAGAACTAAATATTTAAGAAGCCAGTAAGAATGATAACTATTATATCATTCAGTAGATACTGATTGCAACAGGGTTTCTCAAACTGTTGGGCACGCCCCCTTAGGGGGCATGAGCATGTCGAAAATTAAAGGTTTAAAAAATTGAATTTTCCGAAATAAAGTAAAACTAAATATTTTCTGTCATAATAAAAAAAATACCCGTTTTACACTGATATAATTTATATATATCATGTGGCGATATTACTTCATCAAAAATAAAAGCTTTCACTTCGATATTCATTAGCAATTTGATCATATAACTTAATAAAAAACACAACATTTTTATTTGCTGTAATCCCACGATGAGAGATTTTTTATTACGTTTTCCTTTTAAACCTAAAATACATTTCAGAGAGAACCCAGACCCAGAGAATAATTCTAGGATGATAAAAAATTCATCTGCTTGACCTTCGAACTTATTGGTATGGTTAGTTTGTTCCTTTTTTTATGTCTTAAATTTTCATTTAGGGAAGTTGTGAATAATGCGAAATTGTTATATGATATTTGGAAAAGCACAGAAAGAACCCTTTGAAGGATTACTTAGCCAAGATTTATTTTTATGAGAATTCTGAAGTATATAAAGCATGATAAAAAACGTTTTAAGCAATTCCGTTTTAAAACTGTCATTCATATTTTTACGTTGAATAAACATTTAACCCGGAAGCGGTCGCGTGGGGTGCAGAGTCCAAGGACAACAAAACTACAATAATTTGAATACAATATGACAGTTTTGCTTTCAAATATAACTTCTGTAATGTTAGTGAAAAGTGTCTGTGATGTGTCATTTATTAAGGTCGCGTATCTTAGAAACATTTTAGTTCGGTTCAATTGGAATTTTTCTCAAATTATCAAAGAAAAAATGAAAAGTTCTTGAAAGTAGGTAAATATACATTCTCTTAGTTAAATTTTTGTCTGAAATTGTGATTTTTATCGTGTACAATAAAAATAATTGTAAAAAAAAAAGCTTTGAGGTGACTTAGTTACCCCGCGTGACTATTAACGTTAGTATCAAGTGCGCGTCTCCTCCCGGGTTAAAACATTTTGAAGTCTTCTCGTTTTAAATATTAAAAATAACACAATTATTCTTCATCGGAATTTTAAATTCTTTTTCATTATTTAACATTTATAATAAATGCTAATTCTGTGAGTAGTAAAAAAATAACAGTTTGTTTAAAACTATTTATAATATGAGCATTCATTTAAAAATCATTTCGCATTTTTGTATTCATTGCCGAGCTCTTGGAATTACTCTTCTTACAATTCACCCATTGCCGACAGGATGGCGTAGTTGGTTTATCGCTGGCCTTCTGCACCTTAGGTTGCGGGTTTGATCTCTACCCAAGTCGGAGGATTTTCATGATGCAGAAAATCGACAGCGGCCATATCGTATGATTATGCGAAATGTAAAAAATCCCTTGTAGTGACCGTTTGGCTTAGGTGCTCTCGGCAAAATAAAATTCCTAAGTTTAATTTCGCATCGTCAGAGCTCAGATGCCTCCTCTGGGAGGAAACTGGGCGTCAAAATGACTTGCAGCAATTGGTATCGGCTATTATACGGTGCCGCAATAAAAAGTTATACCAGCTCCTGGGGAATGAACTTGGTCTGCAAAGGTAAAAATACGTACACGCAGCCTCATTAGAGAAAAATACAATTCAGCTATGACATCAAGAATGTTTTAATTTTAAAAAATAAACTCTTGCGAAGAGCGGGTACTTTAGCCAGTATACTTAAAAATGTATCAGTACAGCACAATGTTTTATAATTAATTGATTAAAACTAAATTAAGAACAAGTTTAAAAATTATTAGTGACTTCCATGGACTTGTCTTGCAAAGCAAAGATTATCAAATGAAAGCCTAACATTAGAAATTGACACGCTGAATTCTTTTTCTATATTTAGCTGAGATCTATACTTTTTCTCCAAAGCAGCCACCACAGAAAATCCGGTTTCACAAAGGAAGGATGTTGAAAATGGTAATAGTATACGAAATGGTTTGTTTTCAGTGCAGAAAATTAATCATCCACCTCTGCCCAAAATTCAAATAGTGATTTATTAAAAATTGTCTTTTAATTTCGCCACTGGATATGAAATCTATGAATATTTCTTCTTCGGCAATTGAGAACCCTTCTGGAGTATTTTGAAATGAATATCTAACCCACTCGTAACTTCCTGTCAAGTTGTGCTCAGGAGGAAATTACTTTTTAAAATTCTTTGCCAACATGATTAATTAATTTTCAATAATTTTAAAAAGAACTTCCTTGTTTGTTGTTCTTCAACTTTGTAAGTTTTAAAACATTTCTAGGTTTTTTTATTTAAATTTTGGCTCCATAATTCTGATTTACTACAAAAAACATTAATTTTATCACTCGTGTCAAACATATATTTGATCCTTGAAGTTGAAGATTCAAGGTATTTAATTTCTCAAATATATCGACCAAGTAGCTCAACTTCATCACAAATAAATCATCTCAAAATTTCACACCTTTTTGTAGGTTTTCCTCTTTCACTTCGTAATTCATAAACACGTTGCAAAAATTTCCCACGTGATAACTATCTTGCCTCGCAATAAAATATCAACTATGAATGTACTGCACCCATGTCTTTGCAAAGTCTAGAGAAGATTCTTGATTTTAGGGGAGTCTCATTTGTATGTAGTTTACTACAGTCACAACTGTCGTTAACACAATACTTGGACCAGGACTCATTTCTTTAGAAGCCAGAGCTTCTCTATGGATCATGCAATGTGCACAGATGCACAGCGGAGATTTTTATTTAACAAGCGCTTGTATACATTGAAAACTTCAAGACACTGTACGAGCACCATCGGTGCATATTCCGACACAATTTTTCCATTCTATGTTTGCCTCGTTTATAAAATCATTTAAAATATCAAATAGGGCTAGTGCTATTGCTTTGAGTTTTATTGGTTTACAAAAAAGTAGTTCTACTACTGACATACCTTCCCAAAATAGAACATACGCTATGAAATGAGCATCTTTATAGCTATCCGTTGCCTCATCAAGCTAAATTGAAAACAATTTATCATGAACCTCTCAAAAAGCTGCTGCTCTACATCTTCAGTTATATCATGAATTCGACGAGCAACAGTATAATTTTATAAAGGCATGGACTGCAGTTCTTTGGCAAAATCATCTCCAAACATGGTTTCTACAATCTCATTTGCTGCAGACAAAATAAGCTCTTCGCCAATAGTGTGAGACTTTTTACAAGTGGCTTTTTTGTATGATACTTTGTAAGAAGTAAGTAAAGCCTGTTCAATCACCAGCAGAGTTTTTTTTAAAGGTTTTTTGTTCCATATGATTTTAATTCAAGAACACTAGAGGTTTGTTAATGTACTCACCATGAAGTACTAGATGTCTTTTAAGTTTATTAGGTTTCAAACTGTCAACTGCCAATATATTTTTAAATAAATAACACACAGGGGTTTTTCTTCTCTATTTACTTCAGTAATGGTAAATCCAAAATTTAAGTATTCTTCAGAATATTTCCTTGATTTAATTTTCAGAACTATGCTTGTCTGTGCACTTGTGGATGTTTTATTATCGTCGAATATTCGCTTACGACTTAAAAATTTATCTATGGCTTTTTATTTCAATCTACTGCCGCAAATACTTAATACTGCCGTAGATTACAACTAATGCGTAAATTATAAAACGTACATTCAAGATAGATTCGATAGCTATAGAAGTATCGACTCAACCAAGGCTGACTGGAATTGTACGAGGTAAATCATTTTTACACGTTTTGCGCAGATGTCAGATAGTTTACCCAGACTCACGCAGATTTTCTAAAGACATTTGAATTTTTAGAAATGGATAATGGAGGAAATAAATCTTTAAATAAATATCATTTTGCAATCTGTTTCAATTTAAAAGTTAGAGAAAAAAAGTAACATAATAATTATCCTATTACTTAAAAGTAATTTGCTTAAAATAAATATTACGGAAAAGTAACAAATACAAAATTTAATACTTATCTTGTTAATTTATACGGTTTATAATTAAGATCATATTGTAGCTATATTACCCCCAAGCGCATTATTATTGTATAAAGGGAGGGGAGGAGGCACGAGAAAAATTATACTTGAAAATTGGGTCGTCAATAGTGAAAGTTTGAGAAGCATTGGATTACAATCATGAAAGTTGCATTAAAATTAGACTTTGGAGTCTCAATAATTACAATTCAATTTATGTGTATAGTTTAGGTGTTATCTATCTGAAAACGCCTAAATAAAAATTATCCCAATTATTTTTAAGCAAGTTCCCTAATTATGATTTATACTTTTTCATACTGCCAAATTTTTGGATAAAAATATCTGAATAAAAAAAATTGTTAAGGTAAAATCTGTGTGTTAAATTAAAAATTATTTGGATTAGAAATTCACTTAAAATATGGCTATAGCTTTGGCTCTATAACTAGATGAACTTATTTTGTCTTTTAAGTAATATTTTCCGTTTACAAAACTGAACAATCATCTCACTAATTCTATAACTTGATTTACATTACTGATACAATTAAGTGATAACTTTTACCTTTGATCCAATAACTATGTGAAATTACATTAAGCTTATAATATAATGTTACGTAATTGCAATGATGATTCATAAATTGAAAGACGATTCAATTATCTCAAATAAATTATAATGTTCATAGAATGAAGTCTTTTGTCAGTAATTGAAAAGTCCTTGTCTTCAAATGACTCTTTCGGAATTTACATTTACTAAGTACTATATGATATCCTATTTGAACTTATGAAGATATATTAAGATATAACAATGTTATATTGCGTCTTAAACAAATGACTTTTATTTGATTATACCCTATTACTATAATAACAGTACTAGCCGTTACTCATCCTTTTCACTCGGTACCTTGTGATGTTATATGAATGTATACTGTTTATGTGTATATAAATTATAGACATTTTAGCATTAGTAATTCAATTGTATAGAAAATATTCTTAACTCTCACCTCTCTATTTAAAAAAAGAGGACATAACTTCTAAATAATACTTTCTAAAACTGAGGTATAATTACCTTTTACGCTCTCGAAACACCTTCCCCAAGTGGATTTCCGCAAAACCCATTTTTAGTGGATCTCTATTCAATCTTGCCAAATCTCTAGTCTAAATCTAATAGTTGGAAAATTTATTTTTTAACAATAAGCTCCATTAACCACATTTGAGAGTCAATTTCTGTAAGATTTATTAGCGAATTTCAATTTAGCAAAAGAAACATATATACAGGGTGTTTCAGCTAAGATGTTACAAACTTCTAGGAGAGGTAGGGGACAACAAGACGACTCGAAGTATATAGGCAATGCTGGGTCGGAAATGCTTTCCTAAGGCTCCACGCGCCGACAAAATTTAGGGTGCAAAACTTCAACTGGTCTTAAAAACGGAAAAAGTTGT
Organism: Trichonephila clavipes; assembly: GCA_019973935.1. Classification (NCBI taxonomy): domain Eukaryota; kingdom Metazoa; phylum Arthropoda; class Arachnida; order Araneae; family Nephilidae; genus Trichonephila; species Trichonephila clavipes. The sequence goes on from BMAU01020172.1 coordinate 313,191, forward strand.
CGAAACGCTTGGGCTTTTGGACAAAATTATTGTTATTATTTATTATTTCAGAAAAAAAATTCTGAGCAATATTGCTGCTAAAACATCGCTAGAGGGCGCTTTAGACTTTGGAACGCTAGCAAAAAAAAATTTTCAAAATTTTTTAAAGTTTTTTGATGGCTTTCATAAGTTGAGACTTTAACTTGAATTTTGATACCAGATTTGGTATCCTACGGGGAAAATTGATGTAAAAAATCGAACATTGTTCAGGGCACTGAAAGCACAAACGGTGCTAAAAAACGAGCAAATTGTTGGATTTCGGTACAGTTTGCGCGTAAAGCATTCCGTTACTGACTAATTTGTTCAAAATAAATTTTGACTTGGTAGCCATTAATCAAAGCCAGAGGGCGCTTTCAGACATTGCAACTTGGAAACTCATTTGGATAATTTTGTGGTTGGGTGTAAGCCGAATAATTACTAGCAATTTTTCCTCCTAAATGAGATTCGAGTTGGTCTGTGTTGCAAAAAAGTAATTTTATAGCAAAAAATTTTAGTAAAAGAGGGTAAAAAATACAAGTACCAAATCACAAGAAGTAAAACACAAGGAAAGACTCAAAATAGGAGGAAAAAAGCTGTTTACTAACTGCTATGCATAATCATAAAAGAAAAAGTAAAGAAAAGAAGGAAAAACTGCTGTCAAAGGAGGTGTTCGAACTGACGCCCGCCGCATGTGATGCAGGCTTCACATCTTCGCTTCATGGAGCGTCGAACATTCGATAACATTTCTGGAGTGCTTCGTATTTCCCCGGCTGCTGCACTGATGCGTGCTACAAGTTCCTCGGTGCTGTTTACGGGTGTTTCGTACACCAAGGATTTCATTTGCTCCCAGAAGAAATAATCCAGACAGGAAAGGTCTGGCGATCGGGGAGGCCAATGCACTGGACCTCCATGGCCAATCAATCGTTCACCACATGTTGCATCCAAGTGATTCCGAACAGAAATACTGAAATGTGCGGGGGCTCCATCTTGCTGGAACCACATGGAAGTACGAGTCGCAGCGGTAACATGTGCGCTGTCCAATAACTCTGGCAAAACTTGTTCCAAGAATATCAGATAGCGTGGACCAGTCAGGCGATCAGGCAGAATGTAGGGTCCTATTTGATGATCCCCTAGAATGCCAGCCCATACGTTAACCAGGAAACGATCCTGTGCAGCCCGAGTACGTGTTACATGTGGGTTCGCTGCTGCCCAAGAGTGGCTGTTATGGGTGTTGAAAATACCCTCTCTCGAAAAAGACGCCTCATCTGTGAACAACACGGATGCTGCAAAAAAGGGATTTGCAAATCGTTGCTGCAAGTACCTCTGTGAAAAGGCCTGACGAGGTGCAAAGTCACATTCTTTTAGTGACTGGACGCGCTGGTAGTGAAATGGATGCAGGGCACTATCATCGAGAATCCTCCAAACGCTACTGTATGAAATCCCGATTTCATTAGCGATACCTCGTGTACTTAAACTGGGAGTGGTCTCTACCATATCTAGTACAATTTCCTCGTTCAATTCGGTACGTGCCGTCCGATCTCGATTACGTGCTGCCTTCTGGAATGAACCGGTCTCACATAATTGCTGGTGTAGGCGAGCAAACATGGTATGAGCAGGAGTCCGCCTGACAGGAGACCTTTCGGCGTACAACCTCTGAGCGGCTCGACCATTGCAATCTGTGGCCCCGTACGCCAGAATCATATCTGCTTTCTCTGCGTTCGTGTACTCTGCCATCGTACAGCCAGTCTGTGTGCGATGGAAATAAAGCTTCCTTCCAGCGGACTCCTTCTTATCGTTCTGTTCCTCTGGCGGCTAATTCAACTCTCGACTGTGAAATTTGCATATTCTGCCTTTAACACTCTCTTGCTAAAATTTTCGCCGAGAACCCTGCTCGCTTTATTCACTGCCACAACACTTGAAATTCCTGGGCTACGTATCAGGCTTTCGATGGTCTTACTGCTTCAGGAAGGCATTTCCGGACCACCTTTCTTATGTTATTCCGAGTCGTCTAGGTGTACTCCACCTCGTTTGTGGAAGAGTACACCTAGATGACTCGGAATCACATAGGAAAGGTCGGTCGGAAATGCCTTTTTACTTGTCTGAAGCACCTCTGGTTTTAAATTTGGCAACAATGTCAAAATTTGTTTTGAACAAATTAGTCAGCAAGGGAATGCTTTTCGCGCAAACCGCACCGAAATCCAACATTTTGCTCGTTTTTTAGCACCGTTTGTGCCTTAAGTGCCCTGAACAATGTTCGATTTTTTACATCAATTTTCCCCGGAGAATACCAAATCTGGTATCAAAATTCAAGTTAAAGTTTCAACTTATGAAAGCCATCAAAAAACTTAAAAAAATATTGAAAAGGTTTTTTCCCTAGCGTTTCAAAGTCTAAAGCGCCCTCTAGCGATGTTTTAGCAGCAATATTGCTCAGAATTTTTTTTTCTGAAATAATAAATAATAAAAATAATTTTGACCAAAACCCAAAGCGTTTCGACAATTTTTCCCGTTTTTAAGATCAGTTGAAGTTTTGCACCCTAAATTTTGTCGGCGCGTGGAGCCTTAGGAAAGCATTTCCGACCCAGCATTGCCTATATACTTCGAGTCGTGTTGTTGTCCTCTACCTCTCCTAGAAGTTTGTAACATCTTAGCTGAAACACCCTGTATGTAACAAATTTCACTATCGCAAGTCTAGTAGTTCGGAAACGGGTTTTTTTATCAATGCGTAGGAAAAGATCCCCACTCTCCCATAGGATTAATTTCCTAAAAATCCATTCTTAAACGACTTATATTCAACAAAAGAAACATGCCTACAAATTTCAAGTCTGTAAATCTAACAATTAAAAAACGAGAATACATATCTGTAACTCCCCTAAAGCAATCGAAACACCCATTGGAAATCGATTCTTGTGAAACCCCTTTTGTAGCGGGTATCTACTCCATGAAAGGAACTGTTCTGCCGAAATTCAAGCCTGTTTATCAAATAGTTCAAAAACGGGAATATTTATTAGTAACAACACTTGTGCTCCTGCAACGCTCTCTATAGGTCAATTTTCTCAAAATGTGTTTTTAGTGAATTTCTACTCCATGACAGGAGCATGTCTACCAAATTTCTAGACTGTAGTTCTAACAGTTCTGGAGATATCGGGATGAAAATGAGTCTCTGTTCTCTTTTTATATACAGTAGAACGTCGTTTATCCGAACGTTTATTATGCGGAGCGTCAAATAACCAGACCAATTTTTTTCTTCCTTTTTTTGTCAACTACTACATTGATCCCAGGATACGATGTAGAAGATGTAGAAACCTGTATGGCATGAGATGCGGTAGACTGTGAATTTCAAATGCTAAATGATGACGAGATTGTGACTTTCGTGGAAGAAGAATCCGACCCTGTCTAAGATGAAACGGATGAAGACGAGGACAACAACCACAACGAAAGTAGCAAGAGTTCATCAAATGCAGACGCGTTTTCTGCGTTAGAGACAACTACGGAGAGGTACGAACAACAACCAGAGTGCTGTCCTACTTAACTACTGCTGCTCAAGAGAATCGGAGACCTTGCAGCGAAACAACGAAGGGGTACAGTGGTACAGCGAAAAATAAGAGATTATAATCCACAATAAAGGTAAAATTGTGACATTTTGCACCTATTTTGCTTTTTCTTCAGGCACGTTTTCCGCATGTGATGATTTTCAATATTCGTATACTGTCCGGTTACATATACTACATGGATCGCATTCGGTTTTCGATTATCGGAACAATCGCGTATACTAATGGTGTCTGGTCCCAATTGATTCGGGTAAGTGACGTTCTACTGTATATAAATGTAAAGCTTTTTCTCTTATATAAAAATCTGAATGACTGTATATTTATCAGTAATTTATACGAATCCTCACTCTTCATAGTATCGTTACAAAATTTTGCATGGATCTTTGCTAATGTTTTAAAAGAACCATAAGCATATTTCGACCCATTTTTTTTTTCGAATTTATTTTTAGTGTACTTTTTTTCGAATTCATTTTTAGTGTATTTTTTTTTCTAAAATACCCTTACTTAAGAAAGATACAGCGTTTGTATATTCGATGCTGCCAAATGTTGTGATATGCAGGCAGTAAGGGAAAGCCGTACTGCATTTTCAACATTTTATGATTTGGCAATGTTTAAGATAGGTTTTTGTAGAAATCACCACCCACGCGGTTGTTTTAAATAAAAATTCTGTTTTGCTCTATTCAACCTACAGACCCGAAGTTTGGATTGTGTGTTTCCTTTGGTGAGTTGACATATGATATGAACGGGTTTCACAAAAATGGACTCTAAAGGAGCATTATTGGTGAAATTCCCATTTTTGCACTATCACACCTGCAGACTTGAAATTTGGCAAGCAGACATTTTTTTTTTGTTTTGCTTAGGAGAAATTCTCTAAGAACGGGTTCTGTGGAAATTGACTCCGAGTGAGTAGAGTTTGGCGATCGTAAATAGAATTAAAGAAATTAGAAATTAAAAGTCACACACACATATATAATCAAGAGATGAGAGATACAAAAAAGTTTTGAATCGAAAACCTAAGGTGGATACTTAGATATCAATAATATATGTATATATATATACTCATGGACAAAAAATTAGAGCAACAAGAAGGGGTCATCAAAATGAAACGAAATTTTATGAATACTTTGATGTAAGTAAATGATTATAAAATCAAAAAAAGGATTATTTACCGCAGAGAAAAGGGCGAAAGATCGGAAGATTTAATACCGTGTTGAACCTCTTCTAGCGCAAATGCAGGATGCGACACGATCGGACATTCAGGCATACAAGTTTTGTATGATGTCTTGAGACATTTCGTTTCATATTTGCTGTAACCTTGCCTCTAGTTTGTTCAAACTCGGGGGACACCCAACTCGCCATCTCAAATGATCCCAGATATGCTTGATTGGGGGAAAAACTGGGGATCTGGCAGGCCAAGGAAGGGTAGTAACAGTGCGGGGACAGTCTTGTGACACCCTTCCCGTGTGAAGTCGAGCATTGTCTTGTTGAAAAATGGTTCCTGGGAGCCGTTACATGAGTGGCAACACATGCGGTTGCAAGATGTCATGAACATACCGCTTGGCTGTAATGCTGCCACGGATCAATACTAGGGGTGTTCGTGTATTGTAGGCAATGGCACCCCATACCATCACACCAGCTGTGGGAGTGGCGTGTCTCTGTAAAACAAAGACAGGATTGAGGCATTCACCACGCGGTCTCCACACACGAACATGTTTGTCATCACTGCTGAAATTGAATCTGGATTCGTCACTAAAGACGACCTGGTTCCATTCCGCTGCAGTCCAGTTTCCTCGTGCGCGCACAACTCCAAATGGAGGCATCCATGAGTGGGCTTCAAGGGCAGCACACGTAATGGGCACCGCGATCCCAAATGTCCTTCAGCCAGGCGCCTTCGGAGGGATCGAGAGAACACAGGTGCTTCTAATGAAGGTGCTACCTGTGCCTAGATGGCGATAGATGAAGCAGTTGGCTGACGCGTGCATTTCTTACGATGTGGCAGTCTTCTCCACGACTGGTCTGTCGAGGGCGTCCTGAGTCTGGTCTTCATGTAAATGACATCTCACGGATCCATTGGTCCCAACACCTCCTCACAACACAATCAGAGCGGCCTAATTGACGAGCTACTCGCCTAGCTGACCACCCAGCTTACATGATGCCTATGATTCTCCCCCTCTCAAACTGCAACAGCTGCTAATATTGTCTTAGAAAACTGCGTAATAGTATGTCTACCTTAGCCCTTTCTTTGTAAACGATTCAGCCTACTCAAACAATATTTGGTTTTACCTGTTTTACATTCCACGGAGAATGACGCTAAACGCCCACTACTGGCTCTTCGTATTGCGCGCAATAACACTGCAATTCTAATCATTTGCATATCTTCCCGACATGTACCTTTATGCTAAGTTTCGTTACAGTCCCGCAATGACTTCTTGATGTGCTAATTTTTTTGTGCATGAGTATATATATATATATATATATATATATATATATATATATATATATATATATATATATATATATATATATATATATATATATATTATATATATACTATATATAATATATATATATATATATATATATGTGTGTGTGTGTTATAATCATACGTTGTCATGAAATGCACATCAAAGTCGGTATGTAACGCCAAGAAATTCATAAATATATTAGAAATGAGATGTTTTTTTTAATAATCCTTTTGTGCTTTGAAAAATAATTCATTAGTTTTAACAGCTTTTATTCGAAGGAAATTCAAATTTTCAATACAACATTCTATACATACAGTTAAAAATGTTCATTTACAAATATTTAGAGAAATGTTTTAGAAGCATGCGATTCAAATATTTTTGCAGGCTTTTGCCGTTTTATTTATTTAGTTTGGTTTGTTTGTTGAAAATAAACATATCTCTGTTTATGTAAATAGCAGTTCTTGTTTTCCTCCTTTGTGTATAATTGGAATAAAAACTATTTCTATTCAATATAAATCTACCGTTTTCAAGCAAGTATGTAAGAATCATTGCTTATTAAATAATAATATCTAAACTGTGGCTCAGTTAAATTCAATTTTGAAAATGACGATTCAAAAATGTTCTTTATGTTTTAGCAAAATTCCATAATTTTCTTTTTAAAAAAATTATTCATGAGTTTTTTTAACAAACGTAAAATTCCGAACAAGTTTATAGTATTACAAATCCTCAAAGCTATTAGAAAATCACTTAAAAAACAATCATAATTACACACAAAAAAATTGTGATATGAATTCTTCATACATATAATGAAAGTAATGAAAATTGCAAATCAGTTTGAACATGCATTGTTTGTCGAAATTTGAAATGAAGAAAAATGACTCTGGGTCAAATAAAACAATACAGTTGAACACAATCTGATAATTTATCTAACTTAGGACAAAGAGTATGCATAGAGTTAACATGAAGGATTATAATTCAAATTATATGTATTTATTCAATGAGGTGACTATAATTGCTTTATTAGATCTGAACTTTACAATTATGGAAATCACATGACTTGTTTAATGGTATTATGATCATATCTGTTTATGCTTAAAATCATCAACATAAAGAAATGAAAATGATTATTCTAATTTTCAAACACAAATTGGAGGAGGGGGCAGCTGGAGAGAGAGATAAAGACAGAAATTTTAAAACTGTACAAGGTTGTATTCAATGACTTTTTCATTAAGCATTTTATTTTAAAACGTTTGTAAATGGAGCAAGCATTGAATAAATTTACATAAACTTGCGCACGACTTTCATAACTGTGGATTTAAACCAAGCATTATTTCGTAAAGTTATTTAAATTTCCTCGTAATTCTTAATAATTTCGAAGCAAATTTTCATCAGAATTCTTAAAATCCCTCTGTTTCAGAAAAGTTTTGTAATCTTAACCTGTGAAAAATTAGGAAAATCGCAGCTCGAATCCTCTAAAAACACTTTTCACTATATACTATATTTGAAATAAATAGAGCGATTAAAAACTCTTTAAAATCTATTGAAACAGAGTTTTTTTAAAGAAAAGTTTATAGTACAAGAGCTAGCAACGTCAGAAAAACAAGAATTTTAGAAAAGCTGATTTTTTAATATTTCTTTATCTCTGCCCTTTCGAACATTGTGCGGGCCATCTGGCTGCCGGTAAACGTTGCGTTTATTAATGCGCATCATACCTTTACAGGTAAAAATATTGATTTTTTAAATAATTTTAGAAAGAAAGGTTTTGTTTTCACTAAATTTAAAATGTTATTAAGGACATGGATTTATTAATGCCAGACATTTTTGTTGTTGAAAATAATGTGCCAGATATGCCATTTAGTATGAAAAAAAAACCATTAATTTCAAACCATTTTAGAATGTCTGTAATTTTAATATAATTTTATTTACACATATATAAATACAAATTTAAATTGCCAGACATTAATTCGGTTGCTTACTTGACATACAGGCCGATTTATACCGCGGTATTATGCCTGTCGTTAGAGAGAGACAGTGGCAAAGTAGGTAGACGGAAAAGTGACAGGAATACTTTCGAAACAACTTTTTTTAATTTTTATGTCTTCGAGGATGAATATAATAAAAAACTAATATTTAAATTCTAATTAAAATAATATTAAATACTTGATTAAAGTATTTATAACAAAAAGGAAAATATCGTTTTTAAATATCATATAAATTTAATTGTAACTGAATAAAAGGATTTTATAAAAGATGAAGGAAAAATTGCCATTAATACTATAACAAAATTCTCACTTTTATTTATACATATTATGTTTATATGGTCAAAATCATTTTTCCATGAAATATGTATTTTCATTCCGCAAAAATGTCACAAAAAACCTAAATAATAATTTATTCTTTCGATTTATCCTATTATAAATAATACTTTACTTTTTATGACCATGTCAGCAGCTGATGACGGAAACTGCTCCCCAGCAAACTAAACGAAATCGTATTTATCATCATTGACGATCCACCCGGAAGCTAACGACGATAAAGATGATGGAATTTTTAAATGAGCGTTTCTCCAAAACTTTGTCACATACCGCACTCTCAATAAATGCTGATATAATTCAGCTTTACATGGTGGTAAACTCGATGAATCGAAACTTTGACATTTCTTTTCGAAATTATCATCGAGTTTTTTCGATTGATAAGTTTTGGAAAATAGATAGAAGCGAACATCATTAACATTTGAAGAGTTAGGCACCCCATACATATGACATATAAATTTTTCCAAAGTGGTGAATATACGTTCAAGTTCATCGTCATCATCAGTTATAATCTCTTGACATGCTAACTGATACTCGACAGATTTTTCGAGCAGCTTGAAGGGCCTTAGTTTATCTTTCCGAAAAAATGCTGGGGTATAATCGCACCCTGTTATTGCGTGGAAACATGACAAAGATCTTGATATAAATCATTGATGCTTATTAGACGTTCATGGTTTCCTACACCCCATTGGATCCAAATCTTCAAAGATGCATTCAGATGATCCAAATTGCCGAGAAATATAATCAGAATATCGGAGTCTGAGCAGCGTACAACAACTTGAGCGTCAACGCTTATCTGGCAAATATGATATTTAATTAGAGTATCAGCTTCATGTTCATCACATGATAATGATTCTTCAATACTTCTAATAACTTGGTTATTTACAGCGTGATACGAATAACACTTATCCAAGCTTAGATAAATAGTTTTATTCCCAATAAAAGGATACATGTTTTCGTTAGCCCAATGATCAATAAAAAATTTTACGAGAGCTTCCTTGAACTGAGTATTTTTCAGTTCCCCAGCAAAATTATTATGCCGAATTTGATTAGGTCCGATGGAAACTGTACTGGTTGTTTCGTTGCGACGTAAACGCTGACAATCTTTTATAGAAGGTGGGAAATGCTGATCAAATACAATATCAATGCGAGGTGATTTAAACTGTTAAATAATTTTTAAGGAATTTTTTTGATATGCCATCGAAAGTTTGGGGCACTTCTTTCATGATGTGTAACATGAAGAAACCGTCTAAAATACTAATATCAAAAAATAAGGATTGCTGATTGACCTTTCTAAATTTTTTCCCGAAAACTTTAATTAATTGTGCTTTATATGTTTTACAAATACTACCGTTTGTATGACACATCGATGTTGGTATCGACGTTAGTGGAAGTCACAGTACTTTTTCAATATCGACTTTGTTGGTCGTAGATATACCTAAGAGTCGACCAAACAGATCTCGTTGCATTCTTAGCTCAATAACTTTGTTACCAAGAGAGTTATTTTTTCTTCTTTGGAGCACCAGCAAAATTAAGCACTTGGTTTTTGTATTGGCTTATCAAATCTATTCTTATCTTCAGCACATTCAGTAATAAACTGTTTCCGTAAATCTTCACCATTTTTTTCAATTTTCAACAAAAAGTTCGCTACATTTTCAGGTACAGGCTTGGCAGTTGCAATATTATATAAACTATCTTTGTCTAAACTTTCATCAAATGGATTAATATTATTTTCAAAAATTTCATTGAAATCAGAGAGTTGTTTGCCATAAATTTTAATTCTATTTGGTTGCAAATCCGCAGATACGTCTTGTAATTGCTTCAATCCACAAACATCGAGAACGTGAGAAATTATAATAGCTCTAATACTGTGACTTTTGGTCCAGCGTTGACGGGCAGCTAAGGAATTAGTAAAATGTGCAATACCACTTAAGCATCTAGCCGCTTCAGCATTGATAGTCGTCTCCAGTGTAAAATTAATTGGTATGCTCGAAAATGGTTTGTCTGTTCTTTTTATTCCAAAACATCCATTCATGAAATCATTTTTTAGTTCAGGATGTGTTTCATCTACTTTATTTAGATTGTCTAAATATTTAACACACTATCGAGCATAATTCGGTTGATTTACTGCGAAAAATAAATTGGTTATTTTTGGAATAACATATTTGAATTTTTCGAAATCTCCCATGCGTATGCTTCTTGACAGGGTAATATAATAGTTTACAAGCTGGATGTAAATCAAATAGAATTGAGCCGTTTTCCCATGCTCACCTTTCCATGTTTCTTCTACGAATTTTTGATATGCAGATAATACTCTCGATAATACATTATTAGGTAATTCTATTGGAATAGACGAGTGAGAATTTATAACTTCTTGATAATGAAGTAGATCATCGATAACTTGTTCCTCCAGGAAATTGTATTCAATATTGTCCAAAAAATTATCAAAATGTAACATTTTCAAACCAAGAGCCATCAACGGATGCAGACGTTTGCAACGATTAAAATGTTTACCTTCAACTAAACCGTTCACTGAGCCACACAGAAGCAATTATGTTACTCTCAATCATCATATGAGATAGACCACACTCATTTATAAAAACTCCTATGGCTTTGAAGAAAGCCATCATTAAATGGAATGAACCAAGATGGATGAAAAGATTATTGAATTGTGGCTTTGACGTTGATTGGATTTTATATGCTATTTTAGCTATTGCCAGGTCATAAGTAACTTGCACGTATGTTTGATTACATTCCTTTCCTACAATTTGGGCCTGTTCCATTGTATGTGTAACTACCTCTACATTTGTCGGTAAAAAATTAATAGGTGTAAGATAAGATACTTTTTGTTAGGGACTAGTATCTTTAATAATTTTAGAATTAAAACCTGTTCCCATTGGGATATTTGGCGCATGTAAGAAGTGTGAAAGTAAATATAATAGATATATTGTTTCTATCAAAGGTATTTTTGCGGGAAGAGTTGGTTCATTCTCAACTGGTGTTAAATTTTCTAACATTAGCAATCGATGATTAAACGACGATAGTTCTCGAATTGCCTCGTTAGAAGTCCGTCTTCTTTTGCTGGTGGTAGTGGTATGTCAAGATTTCCACTTATACTACTTTAATTTAATTCAATATCGAAATCATCACTTACATTTTGGTAAATGATTTCTACGGTTGCATGTAAAGTGTCCTTTCCAGTTAAAGTATCTATCAAAATTATCGAATGCTACACCTATGCTTAGTGACGGACTTTGAATATGTGAGGAGGGCAAATTTGAGAACGGTTTACAGATGAGATCGTAGCTTCAGTTTCTAGTTCTTCCAGCGTATTGTAGTTACAACAATGTCCAAGTCGATTTAAAATATTAATCATTTTTCTACTACTTGTAAGATTTTTCACGGTCATACCCAGTGTTATGTGCTTTGATGGCTTAACAGTACCATTACTTACACTATAAATAGCATCAGAAGCCAATGAATTGCTTAACCTATAAAATTGACTTCATCTCGGTGACGAATATCTTTACCTCCAATTAATGCTTTGAAAAAGGTATCTAGTTTTTCTTGAATAGTACACTCACCATTAATCAAATCTTCCATCTTCATTACAGCAGGTAATGTTGTTTTATCCATTTTTAAAATAGTACTTCGTCTTATGAATGCAACTTTATCAATGAGATCATTCTCTTCGAGTTTTTTTTTAGATCTTCTTGTTCCAATAAGTTACTATTTTTATGCATAATAATTTTTCTTTTCTTTTTTATTACAATCTTAATTTGCTTGAATTGTTTTACTATTTTTTCTTCAAGTTGATGATTTGTCATTAAACTTACATCTGCTTCAGGTTGATGTATTAACTCTTCTTGTAATTCTTTATTATACATGTCACAAAGGGAAGTTAATGACAAATAATTTCTTTTTTTAACTGCATCTTCTTCAATTACTGACACAATTTTATTAAAAATATCCTTATGAATTATCTCGTACACTGCCAGGAGGTGCGTACAGTATTTACAGTTATTTTCTTGATGTCATTGAAATATCCCACTTCACACGAATGGTGATAAAAATTTGAGCATTTGAGGTTTTTAGATTATTAATTGTTTGTAATAATTCTTGATTTTGGAATTTGGTAACCCATTCTGCTATTTTGTCATACACTTTGGCAGCATTGGAAGAATGTAAACTTTGTTGTTTACCTTTAATTTACTTTCGATCTCAAATTATAATGTTCTATAATTTTAAAACATTTTTGTTTGTTTATTGATTACTTTTCAAAATATAATGTTCTATAATTTTATTATATTTTTCTTTGTTGTGTTGAATAATATTTGTCTCAACAAACGTAAACATATGACTTGGGACTGACGTCTTCATGCGCCGCTAACATGCCCTGCAGCAATTATCTTCTCCAGCAGCCAATGATTGATTGGTATGTAAAATAGTTAAACTATCGGGTTGGAGGGAAAGTTCTGTCGTATTTTAAATAGGCAGGTGATTTTTCTTGTAAATAAAAAAAAACATCTTGCTAGTGTGTCATTCGGATTTGTCTTTGTTTTTTTAGATGCTGTATAATGTAAAAGGAGTCCTTTTTTACCGTTCATCATTTACTTGTAATATTTAAAGTGAAAAAAAATGTCAGTAGATAAAGTGTATTTACGACACTACATTTTGTATGAATTACAGAAAGGAAGCAACGCATCGGTCACTCTTCTGCCTACCTATTTTTCCACTGTCTCTCTCTAACGACAGGCATAATACCGCGGTATAAATCGGCCTGTATGTTAAGTAAGCAACCGAATTAATGTCTAGCAATTTAAATTTGTATTTATTTATGTGTAAATAAAATTATATTTAAATTACAGAAATTCTAAAATGGTTTGAAATTAATGATTTTTTTTTCAAACTAAATGGCATCTGGCACATTATTTTCAACAACAAAAATTATCTGGCATTAATAAATTCATGTTGTTAATAACATTTTAAATTTAGTGAAAACAAAAACTTTCTTTCTAAAATTATTTAAAAAATCAATATTTTTACCTGTAAATGTGTAATGCGCATTAATAAACGCAACGTTTACCGGCAGCAAGATGGCCCGCACGATGTTCGAAAAGTCATAGAGAAAGAAATATTACAGAATCAGCTTTTCTAAAATTCTTTCTCGAAAACGTTGCTAGCTCTTAGACTATTAAGAAGCATTAAATAGTAAAGCCCAAAAATAAATAAATAATATATAGTACTTGTGACAAATCTATACGGAACTTTATCACTAACCTTCTGAGTCGTCTTTTTTAGGGAAATTTAATTCCCTACCTATTTCCAATCAGCTCCAAATAGGGGACAGGATTCCTTGTTATGCAGATTAGATAAAGTATTTAAGTCAAACGGAATCGTAAAGTTAGAGCAGTAGGAGAGAGAGATTGAAGCAGAAAGTCATAATAGTGAAGTTAAATTTATAATTGAAGATTTCTTGTTGGATAATTTAATCTCAAGAAGACTTGAGATTCAGTGTGGTAAATATTGATTTATATTTGAAGTCTCATTAAAGATTTATATTAGGAGCGAGAGATTAAAGTTAAATGTTCAATAAGAACATTATAGAATATAATTCTGGGATCTCTTATCGTGGTAATATCTGCGTGATCGACATTCTAATTGTTAATTAATTGGATCATTAAATATTTAAGTTAATTTAAAGGAAATACCCTTGTTTAAACCTCATATAGCTATTTCTTGATATATTTGTTATTAAAAGTCTTTGATTCTATTTGGGAAAGATTACCAAATAAAGAAAGTTATTTATAAAAATGGCTACTGGTTCTTATATGACTCCAATTTATTCTCGTTCTCAAAGTGAAGTCCAAGGGGACTTTCACATACTTACGTATTAATCGACCAGTTTCGCCAAATCAAAAGACGTCGCCAAGTGCTGTCATTTCGAATAATAAGCAACTAACGTTTGTTCCACTAACGCCTTTATTCTTATAATCCCTCAAATAATCAAAATGATTTCCAAGTGAATGATAATACTCCGAAAATGTTCAAAAATTAAAAACGTATTAAGTTAAAAAAGCATCTAAAATACGCATTATAACTCTTTTCTCTGATAGAACTAACATATTTAGAATAACTACAAAAGATGCCAACTTCAGCAATATAACTTTGACAACAGACGATTTTATCTCAGCAAATAAATCAAATATTCAAACAAATTAGAGTTGCATGAATTATTAAATTAAAGCACAGACGATAATAATATGAAAAAGAATTTTCAACCGGAACAATATCTATAACTACTGTATAATTTAAATAGTTAATTAAAAATTCGTTCACAAAATAGAGATAAATATTAAACAGAACTAAAGAAGTATACTTTACATTAAAGAAACAACCATGTGTCGCGTGGCGAACGAGATTATTGCGTTTCTACAAGCGTTAAATTAATTTTCCAGTATTGGCTGGATATCGTGGCATTTGGCGATGTTTTATCTTTTAACGAATTGGCTGACGGTATAAAACGTAAGTAAAAAAATTATTTAAAAGTGCATAACTGTGTGAGAAATTTGAAGAATAAATAAAAATAATCTCTAATTTTTATGAAAGTTTTTTTAATACCTTTCCCCATTGTAGTGTATTCGCAATGTTCGCATCAAAACATTGATAACTAAAACTTCATAACTAAAACTAATTAACCGATATATCGATTCATCTTAAAGTTCTGAAAGATGACTACTTGCCCCTAGCAGCATCAAATGTTTAATAAGCTGTGTCGGTTTTTCATTTATCTTATTACTGTAATTAAGTCAGCTTTACCTAATCAACAAAATCAAATGAAGGGAGGTGTCCTTCTAAGCTAAATAGTTCTGAGGGTGTAGGTATTTTATCACTTTTTTTTTTACTTCTATGTATTTATGGAGATGACACAGTTAAAGAATAAAATGTGTAGAAAACCTTTACTAAATGAATGATAAAAATTTTTAAAAATGATTAAATATTTATGAAATTTTCTTTGTAGTCATTAATATATTTATAAAGATCTTATTCTCATAAACAAATTCGTAACACTGCATTTAAAACTTAATTCTCAGCAACCAGATTGCAGTCGCTCCAAGATTCCAATATTTGATTAAAATGTGTGTGAGTACACATTTCCAAACTTTATCTTCTTAAGTATATGAAATCTTAAGCTATATATAAAAAGAGAAAATGGACTCACTAGCCCGAGAGATCTCTGGAATTACAAGTTCAATAGACTTGAATTTTGAAAGGCATATTTCTTTTATTGTGTAGAAATCCACTAAGAACGGGTTTAGTGGACACTGACTTCCAAGAAGTGGTACGGGGAGTTTTTCAAACAAATATCTGTTTTTGAACTATTAAACTCATACAGACTTGAAATTTAACAGAAATGTTTCTTTTGTTGTGTAAAGATCCACGAAAATCAAACCTCAAGGGGAGTTACGAGGGTGTTACAGAAAAAAAATTTCTATTTTTGAACTATCAAACTCTTACAGACTGAAAGTTCAGCAAGCAGGCTTCTTTTGTTGAGAAAACATCCGTTAAGAACGGGTTTGGCGATAATACAACCCCAAAGAGGAATTACGGGGGTGCTATAGATAAAAAATAATTCCTGGTTTTTGAACTGATAGACCCTAGAAGATTTAAATTTGATAAATATGTTTCTTTAATTGAGTAGAGATTCGCTTAGAACGGTTTTGTGGGTACTAAATGATACTCTAAATTAGTTTATTTTCGATAAATACAAAAATGTTATTTTAAAAACTTATTTTTTATTTTCTCAGGAATTCTCGGCAATTTTTAAGTTGTTTATTTGCTTATAAGCTTCACAGAGACAAACGCATTTTGATTAAAACTGAAAAATATCTCATTAAACAACCACACATGTGTTTTTACGTAGCCTGCGCTCAGTAAAATAAGCACTTCCTTTTTTAATTTAAGTGACAAGCATGCTTGAAACCATTTTATCATAAGAAGTATCAGTGCAACAATATACATTAATTATATTTAGTAAGAGGTTTCTGTCAAAATTTTCTCAGCTTTTTAAGAGATTTTCTTCAATGGAATGCGTGCGAGTCTTTATTATATATATATATATTAGAAAACTCTTAAAATAATGAAGACTATTCTTAGAGATGTGTAATTTTTTTCTAGTCATAAGTTGAGCTTCATTATCAATAGGCTTTTGCTTCATTTCCCACGCGTTAAGAAATTAAAAGATATTCGACGCTTTCCGTGGTGAAAACATAGTAAAAAACCACTTACGGCAGTGCTTCTCAAACTTTCAATATTTGCGACCCAATATTCAATCACAGTTTTCCTCGCGCGCCTATGCAGTAACAATGTATTTAATTCAATAATACTATATTTTGACGCTATACCTGCAATTCGACTTTAAACTTTTAAATGCTGCCAGCGTATATAAAAGTCTCTATCAGCCAGTGGAGTTAATTGCTCCGTACGTATATATACGTATTTACAAAGTACAGTTTTTCCTGTGAACTGCTATCCATGAAATGATTCAGAAGGTTGTGGAATGCAATAAAATTACCTTGACAGTGTTTGTGAAGGATTTACTTATTTTAGAGGATTTGCTTATATTTATTCTTTTAATACCCCTTCCTCCCCCAGTACAACACATACGCTCACCTGCGTGTTAAATGGTAGTATTGGGAAGCGAATCGCGTAACTTTTAATCGTCATTGAAATAATTAATTATAAACTGGACAAATCATTAAGTGTTAATTTTTGCATATAGTTTTACATATTAAGAGCCCATGGGGTTACTGGTAATTTTTAAAGGATCTTAATATAGTATTGTTAAATCTCTCTATATATAAGACGCATTTGTTGTCTGTTTGTCTGTTCCCTCATAACTCAAAATCCAGACAACCAAATAGCGTGAAATTTAATACACGTACACAAAATTACACGAGGAAGGTTCTTAAATAGGTTTGGCGTTCATAATTCTATCCGATTTTTTTAAAATTTAATTTTTAAGTGATTTTCCAGTATTATGACGTCACGTTTCTCACTAAGTGAAAAATTTATACTTTATACGCAGTTTTTCAAGATTATTACATATTTTTACTGTAGCTATGTTTATCGGTTGGAATATTAATTCAAATTTTCTATTCCTCGATATTTAATTAGGATTATTTTTCAAATAAATCAATTTTTTAAGGATAATTCTTTTTAACATCTAAAATTTTGTTTTGTTGTTTTGGCAACTATAGGTGTTATCGCGGGATGTTTATGTGTGTAATTTTGCTTATACAACTCACATTTTCAATATTTTCTCGGATTATAATTTTAAAAAACTAAAACTTCATATTGATAAGGGTATTTGATTTCTTATTACTGCAATTAACGTAAGTATAGTATTTCCATTTTCGTTATCTGTTTTAGATAGTATGAAATTAATAATATTTTGCAATTTCATGTTTCTTTATTTTAACCTTTATACCTATTGGGATAATACATAAGTACCTTTAATTCTGTACATTACTATAACATTAGACGGGCCGCAACATACCAATTTGGTGTGATTTCAAAATCATGCCAAAGATGAAGTATGTTGAGAAAGCAGGTAGTCGTAAGATAAATTATTTTTGTGTTACTTATGTACTATCCTAACCAAATTCAACGTTCAAAATAACTTGCCAAGTTGGCAACCCCAATTTCGCATGTCATATATATACTGAATTGTGAGTCATGTGCTTCGTTTCATATAATGTCGCCAATAGGTTGCGGTTATATGTACCTTATTTTTTCAAATTATGCTTTTGCATTGATAGAGTTAGTTCAGTTCTTTTTATGTCAGTTGATGTTAGTATTGTACTTAATTTTTCAATTTATTTTAATGCTCGGGGTATATATACTTTGGATAATTTTTTTATTTAGTACTTACGTATTATTGAACAGTCGCCAACGTTCAAGACAACTCGCCACTTTGGTAATCCCAACTTTGTATGCGTTGAATTGGCACTCATGTGCTTCATTTTGTATAATGTCACTAATAGGTTGCGATAATACATAAGTACCTTTAATTCTGTACATTACTATAACATTAGACTGGCCACAAGACCAATTTGGCGTGATTTTAAAATCATACCAAAAATGAGTAGCCTACCAATATGAAATTATTATGAGTATTATCTTAGCCTGTTTTATCTTTCCCTCCACTAATCCTTAATTAATTCAATATATAATTTTTATTTTTTTATATTTTAGTACTTACATTTTTTTGGCGATTAAGTACTGCAAATATTTTTTTACACATTGCGATGTTGGCAACCCTGATTTCGCATGTCATATATATGCTGAATTGAGTCATATGATTCGTTTCATGTAATGCCGCCAATAGGTTGTGGTTATATGTAAGTACCCTATTTTTTCAAATTATACTTTTGCATTGATAGAGTTAGTTCAATTCTTTTTATGTCAGTTAATGTTAGTATTATACTTCATTTTTCAATTTATTTTTATGCTCGGGATATATATACTTTGGATAATTTTTTTATTTAGTACTTATGTATTATTGCTCAGTCGCCAACGTTCAAGACAACTTTCCACTTTGGTAATCCCAACTTTATATGTGTTGAATATGCAATCATGTGCTTCATTTTGTATAATGTCACCACTAGGTTGCGATAATACATAAGTACCTTTAATTCTGTACATGACTATAACATTAGACAGGCCGCAACATACCAATTTGGTGTGATTTCAAAATCATGCCAAAGATGAAGTATGTTGAGGAAGCAGGTAGTCGTAAGATAAATTATTTTTGTTATACTTATGTACTATCCTAACAATCTCCAACGTTCAAAATAACTTGCCAAGTTGGCAACCCCAATTTCGCATGTCATATATATGCTGAATTGTAAGTCATGTGCTTCGTTTCACATAATGTCGCCAATAGGTTGCGGTTATATGTAAGTACCTTATTTTTTCAAATTATGCTTTTGCATTAAAAGAGTTAGTTCAGTTCTTTTTATGTCAGTTAATGTTAGTATTGTACTTAATTTTTCAATTTATTTTTATGCTCGGGGTATATATACTTTGGATAATTTTTTTATTTAGTACTTACGTATTATTGCACAGTCGCCAACGTTCAAGACAACTCGCCACTTTGGTAATCCCAACTTTGTATGCGTTGAATTGGCACTCATGTGCTTCATTTTGTATAATGTCACCAATAGGTTGCGATAATACATAAGTATCTTTAATTCTGTACATTACTATAACATTAGACTGGCCACAACACCAATTTGGCGTGATTTTAAAATCATGCCAAAAATGAGTAGCCTACCAATATGAAATTATTATGAGTATTATCTTAGCCTGTTTTATCTTTCCCTCCACTAATCCTTAATTAATTAAATATATAATTTTTGTTTTTTTATATTTTAGTACTTATATTTTTTTTGGCGATTAAGTACTGCAAATATTTTTTTACACATTGCGATGTCTTTGGCAAAATTAATCAGTGGTATTTTCCTTAAATATGTTTTTTATCTGTTTTTGACAATTTTTAAAATTTTGTTTGATGTCTGTCTGAAAGGCAAATAGCAAACTAAATATTTTACAGTATATATATTGTTGCGTTTTCGCGGGTTCGAAATGATTGAAGCCGAAGAGCGGGATCCAAAACAATTTTATTCTTGGCCAAAACAGTCCTCCACAAATTGTAGAACAGTTCGAGAAAGTCACGTACAATCGATGAAAATACTGATAACACAGATGTAATACACTAACAAAAGCAATAGTAAACACTCAGCACAAAAATAATAACTCAATAAAAGCAATAACACACGCACTATGCAATCGTCTCTCTCTGTCTCCAGCACAGAGAGGTATCCCTTGCATGAAAGCTGAGATCTGACTGACTGACTAGCCGGCCCGGGCCCTTTTATACCTTTCGGTCAGAAACCTCTTGCACTTGCCAGAATAATCGAGAAATAGAAAGGTCTAGCAAAATCCGGAACGTACGAGAAAAGCTCAATACAGTAATACATTCAATACAATAGGGTTACAATACCGCGATAGGGTTGCCAGACAGGGTTAATAGGAGCAGGTTTGCCATGGTCGCCAAACTTATCGCCCACATTTGGCGATATATCGGCGCCAAAAATTAAGTCGCCAAATCCGTCGCCAACTTGGCGCTAGCTGCAATATTTGGCGAGTTTACCATTTAAACCAATGTTAAAGCATGGGGGCCGTGCAATGCAGTGGAAATGAAATTACAGGTAAACAGGGTTGAAATCACATTAGATACGACAAATTAAACTGTAAAAATGAACACAAATGAGTAGAAACAATTAGAATAAGGCTAAATTCGTAACATTGCCCCCCTCTCAAGAACTGCACGTCCCGGGCAGTACAACCCTTCATCAGACGTTAACATAATAATAAAGCAATTGATTAAAAACAATTAAATGAATATGCAATAATAAACATGTAATACATAGTACAAAATAAACACCTAATGCATAGTACAAAATAAACACGTAATGCATAGTAGAAAATAAACACTTACAAAACAACAAACAAAATTATTTACAAGATTATTTACACACTAACTTATTTATACAAGACCATGGTCAAAATAAATTACACAATAATTGACACACTAAGAATTATGGCCATAATATGGAGCAAGCCTGTCGTAATGAACGACTCTAGGCTTCGAATTCGTTGACTTACGGATCCGGATTACGACGTCGTTTATTATCTTTAAAATTGTATAAGGACCGTCCCAATGCGATTGTAGCTTAGAGAAAGTCCTTTGCGTCGAGTCGGGTTGTAGAACCACACCTTGTCACCTTCCTTGAATTGATGTCCTGTGGCTTTTGTGTCGTACCGAGTCTTCATCTTCTCCGTCCTCAGGTTGATCCGTTCTCTAGCCAAATTGTGTATATCTTTTCAAAATGTGCCTGAGATTCTGCACGTACTCCTCAGGCGATGAAGGTGTATCCGGAGGGCGACCAAACAGCAGGTCACAAGGGAGACGAAGATCTCGGCCAAAAAGCATCTGGGATGGTGAATATCCGGTAGTTTCGTGAACGGCGCTGCGGTACGCTAGCAGAAAGAGAGGAACTTTCTGGTCCCAGTCTTGTTGGTTCTGGAGACCATCAGTGAGAGGTTATTCAGGATGGTACGATTAAACCTCTCCACCATGCCATCTGACTGTGGGTGCAAAGGTGTGGTCTTGGTCTTGTCAATTCCGAGTAGTTCACAGACCCCCTTCAATACCGCAGAGACGAAATTTCTTCCCTGATCGGAATGAAGTTGAAGAGGTACCCCATATCTCGATATCCAGTGCTGCACTACAGCCTCCGCTACGGTGGGGGCTTCCTGATCCGGAATGGGGTACACTTCGGGCCATTTCGTGAAGTAGTCCATGACAACAAGTAGGTACTTATTACCAGACGCAGTCCTTGGCAGATGTCCCAGGATATCGAAAGCGATACGTTCGAAGGGTGCTCCAACATTGTAGCGATGCAGCTTCCCTCGGCTACGTATCTTGGCCCCTTCCGAGCTGAACAGGCATCACAGGACTTGCACCACTGTTCCACGTCAGCTCTCACTTTACCCCAGAAGAATCGCTCTCGAACTCGGTGCAAAGTTTTCATGACACCGAAATGACCTCCTGTTGGGCTGCCATGCAATTCTTTGAGTACCTCTGGGATACGAGATCGAGGAAGTACTAATTGCCACCTGAATGTCTTTCCATCCTCTGATTCGAATTTTCGGTATAGAACACCATTCCTGAGATGTAGAGAATTCCAGAGGGCCCAATACTGCTTAGTTGTAGGACTATAAGCCGAGATGTCCTGCCAACTTGGTTTATTGCTGGAAGACTCCATAAACTCTATAAGGGGTTTAATATCAGATCCGCCATCTGGTCTTCTCGAACTTTCTCGTCACTCCAGGGATCGGGTGGCGTCGCTGTTGAAGTTGTTATCTGGCGTATAGCATAGTCATATTTGGTCTCTACTCTGGAACAATGACGACAATTTTCTGGGCATGGTCTTCTTGAAAGGGCATCAGCATTTCCATGCGAGGAGCCTTTACGATGTCTGATGTCAAAGTAATACTCGTTGAGGCGTTGTATCCATCTGGCTACCTGGCCTTCAGTATTTCTAAAATTCATTAGCCAGGTTAAAGAGGCATGATCGGTACGTAGAAGAAATTTTTGGCCATAGAGATAGTGATGGAAATGCTCGATGGCTTTCACAATAGCCAGTAGCTCTTTTCGAGTGACACAATAATTTCTTTCCGGTTTCGATAAACACTTACTCCAATAAGCTACGACTCGTTCCTGGCCATCTATTTCCTGAGATAATACTGCTCCGACACTCTCATTACTGGCATCAGTGTCCAAGATAAATGGCTTGTCCGGTTGTGGATATATTAAGATCGGTGAAGACGTCAAAGCTTCTTTAAGCTGGAGGAAGGAATCTTCACATTCTTTTGTCCACTGAAACTTTTGTTTACTTTCTGTTAGCTTGTGCAAGGGTCTTGCGATGTTAGAGAACCCTTTCACAAACTTTCGGTAATAAGTACATAGTCCCAGGAAGCTTCGCAGCTCACGGAGGTTTTCAGGGCGTTTCCAGTTCTTTACGGCGGACACTTTTTCGGGGTCCGTACGAACACCTTCTGCAGAGATGATGTGTCCCAGATAATTGACTTCTTTCTGGAAGAACTTGCATTTCGAAGGGTTTAGCTTCAAGTTAGCGTCGCTTAATTTTGATAACACCTTCCGGATATTTTGAAGATGTTCTTCAAACGTACGCCCTCCTATTATGACGTCATCCAGGTAAATAAGGCAAGCTTCAAAAGTCAGACCCTTTAGCACGGTCTCCATCAGGCGCTCGAAAGTAGCTGGCGCATTGCAGAGCCCGAACGGCATGACTTTGAACTGCCATAGTCCTTGGCCGGAAGTGAATGCTGTTTTTCTCTATCTTCGGGATGGATCTCCACTTGCCAGTATCCGCTCTTTAAATCTAAAGTCGAGAACCATTTATGACCGGAAAGGGTATCCAGGGTGTCATCTATCCTTGAAGAGGGTAGCTGTCCTTCTTGGTGACGTCGTTAAGTTTTCGATAGTCCACGCAAAATCTTGTGGAGCCATCTTTCTTACGAACCAAGACGATTGAGATGCCCACGGACTCGAAGACGGTTCTATGATGTCATTTTCCTGCATCTCTCGTAGTAGTGTTCCGACCTCTTCCTGTTTAGCAAACGGCAAGCGTCTTGGGTGCTGTTTAATCGGCGGATGGTCTGCTGTATCAATTCTGTGTTGTGTCACTGTCGTATGGCCAATATCGCTGTTTCTAGAAAACACGTCTTCAAATTCTTGGAACAGTCTTTCTGCGGAGCTTTTCTGTTCGGGGGACAATTCAGCATTTTCTAGAAGGTCAGGAGTCAACTCTTGAGGCGAGTTGGGTAGGAGCAAGCTCGAACTTTTGCAGACACACGTTACTGGACTGCAGGTTGCCAACACTTCACCTTTCTGAACACTCTAGGTTTTTCAGTTACGTTGCAAATTCTTACCGGGATAGTTTTTCTGGAAGGGTCCACTAGCGTCGAAGCTATTAGCAATCCATTCGCTTTATTTTCCGCAGTTCCAATTAGGCCAGAGTTGAAACTCACATCGTTACCGATGTATCCAGGTACTATGATTTCAGTCCTTTGGGAATGGTAATATTCTCGTTAGCGGTTACCTGTCGAATCGATTCTGTCCTGTGTTCAATTTTGAATATAGTGACTTCTTCGTGTATGGAACGTAATTCGTTCTTGTTGAAGTCTAGAGTGAAACCATGCTCCTTTAGAAAGTCCAGTCCAAGAATGAAAGGGTCTGCAATATCTGCGACATACACAGCATGTTGGTAGGTAGTGTCTCCAAACTTGATCTTGACTTTTAATTTTCCGTGAATATCAATCTTTTCCCCCGTCACGGTCTGTAGCACACGCGGGGCGGGGTCCAGATAAGTTTCTCTTTTAATTTTTGAGCCAGATCGTTCCGAATGATAGACACATTGGCTCCTGTATCGATGATCATGTTGCAGGGAAGCTCGTTAACATGTCCCATTATAAAAATTCCATTCTCACCGGTACTCTTTGTCGAAATTTGACACACTTGAAAGTGGGGCTTTCCAAAATCTGGCAACCTCCGCCCCACGAGATGGCCATTAATTAGTTTTTCCGACACCTCCTTCCGGGAGGCGCTATTAGTTTCAGCGCCTTGGCGTGCCCGGCAGCTTCTCTGCAGATGCCCTTCTCGACCGCAGGTCCAGCATTTAAGGGTCTTCTTCCCGTCTGCTTTCTGGGACATTTAAGACTCAACTCTATTCACGAAGCTTCTCATCTGTCGCTCTAACCGCTCCACACTTGAGTTCGACGTTTCCGATTCGTTGACGGCTCGTTTGGGGTGTCTGTCCTTTCGTGTTGCTTGCTGGGCTGCCTCGAATTTCATAGCAAACACTAGGGCCCCCTTTAAGTCCTTGAGATCCGCCATTCGGAGAGCTTTCTGGATTTCCGGATCACGCAGCCCGTCGATGAAGTGTTGCAGCGCCAGGACTTCTCTTACTTCAGTCGGACAGTCAGAAAACGCCAAGTGAGAAAGCCTCTCGACGTTCGTCGCCAGTTCTTGGAGCGTTTCGGACACTTTCTGCTGCCGTGACTTCAGTTGGAGTCTGCTGTAATCCTTCACACATTTCTCTCCGAAGCGTAACTCCAGAGCATTAACGAGAGCGTCGAAATTCAGCCGCTGTGTTTCCGGCAAAGTTTGCAAAATGTCAGCAGCGTCGGCTCGAAGAGAAGCAGCTAACTGGCAGGCCTTGGTCTGGGAGTCCCACTGGTTTGCATCCGCCACTATGGAGAATTGGGTCTTATACACCTGCCAAGAGGACTTTCCGTCATATGTAGAAAGCTTGATGGAAGGCTTGGAATAAGGAGCTTGAAACTTAAATTCATCCCCTTGACCAGTCATGACTTTCTGCTTCAATTTCTCTAGGTCACTCCTGAACGAGATGGAAACTTCTTCTACCTTTTCGAAAATTTTCGCCTCTAGTTTGCTCTCCATATCTTCGAATTTATTTTCAACCGACTCGATTCTTCCTTCCATTTCTTCAAATTTCTTGTCCATAGTCGTCAATTTGTCGCCAATGCCCTTCAAATCACTTTTCAACTCTTCCTTATTGGCGCTGATCTGCTCGTTTACGTTAGTAAGCTTGGTATTCACTTCTGCGATATTGGTGGTCAACTCCGATTTCATTTCGCCCATGTTGGCATTCATGCTGGCGGTCAAGTCCGATTTCATTTCGCCCATATTGGCATTCATTTCAGACAATTTTTCTAGAAGAGTCTGGAACTGGGCCTCCATCGCTCTTGTTGTTGGCATTCAATCCCACTTCTGACACCAATTGTTGCGTTTTCGCGGGTTCGAAATGATTGAAGCCGAAGAGCGGGATCCAAAACAATTTTATTCTTGGCCAAAACAGTCCTCCACAAATTGTAGAACAGTTCGAGAAAGTCACGTACAATCGATGAAAATACTGATAACACAGATGTAATACACTAACAAAAGCAATAGTAAACACTCAGCACAAAAATAATAACTCAATAAAAGCAATAACACACGCACTATGCAATCGTCTCTCTCTGTCTCCAGCACAGAGAGGTATCCCTTGCATGAAAGCTGAGATCTGACTGACTGACTAGCCGGCCCGGGCCCTTTTATACCTTTCGGTCAGAAACCTCTTGCACTTGCCAGAATAATCGAGAAATAGAAAGGTCTAGCAAAATCCGGAACGTACGAGAAAAGCTCAATACAGTAATACATTCAATACAATAGGGTTACAATACCGCGATAGGGTTGCCAGACAGGGTTAATAGGAGCAGGTTTGCCATGGTCGCCAAACTTATCGCCCACATTTGGCGATATATCGGCGCCAAAAATTAAGTCGCCAAATCCGTCGCCAACTTGGCGCTAGCTGCAATATTTGGCGAGTTTACCATTTAAACCAATGTTAAAGCATGGGGGCCGTGCAATGCAGTGGAAATGAAATTACAGGTAAACAGGGTTGAAATCACATTAGATACGACAAATTAAACTGTAAAAATGAACACAAATGAGTAGAAACAATTAGAATAAGGCTTAATTCGTAACAATATTATGTTTGTACGAAAATGTTTATACTGATTTAATCAAAATAATGAGCCTTCTTTTATTTTTGATATATTTTAAGATTTAATTTTATGTTATAACTAGCTACACCTAGCTAAACGTTGCTGTGGCTCAGTCAGCTTTAAAAGACTGGCACACCATAAAATATGCCATAAAGCTTACAAAAGTAATACACAAGAATTCAAAAAAATCTATATTTATATCTATATATACATATGACGCATTTGTTTGTCTGTCTGTTTCCTTATAACTCAAGAGATCCAGACAACCAAATAACGTGAAATTTAGTACACATTCATAAAATTACATGGGGAAGGTTCTTAAACAGGTTTCGTACCATCCCAACCTCACTCTGGCCACTACTTCACTGCAAGCAAATACTGCAACAAATATCGCATTACTTACTACATTCCATTCCATTCCGTCATTCATAGGAATGCATTGTCATTTTTTGCTACAGTCATGCCTCTGAGAAAAAGGGGGAGAGTATAGACTTGCAGACACCATGCTTTTCTCATGGGCAGTTGTATGTAGCCTGCTCTAGAGTGGGCAGAGAGGAAAATCGTTTTGTACACACTCCAAATGGAACTGCCAAAAATGTTGTCTATCACATTGCTTTAAGATAACTGTGTACCCTTTTGTTGCATGCAAATAAACAGTTTTGTAAGCTTCTACAGAAAACCTTATTTTAAACCCGGGCAAAGCCGGGTACTTGCAGCTAGTTAATTATAAAATACATTGAGCAATATTGATATATTTATAAGTGTATTTTATCAGTGTAAATGTGTTTTTTATTTTTTATTGCGTGAGAATGTATTTTGTTTCTAACGTCTCACAGTTTGAGAAACACTAACTTACGGAAATTAATGATTATATATATATATATATATATATATATATATAAGGCATGAGAGAATACACACACACACACACACACACATATATATATATATATATATATATATATATATATATATATATATATATATATATGCAATCGAACCTGTTTTTGTGCGGTCTTTTTTTATTCGATTTCCTTTTTGTGCGACTTTGTATGTGAGATATTTTTTATGCCGTGTATGAATTTTAATGGCTTTGGCGCCAATGTAATGTTTTCTGTATATTTACTAGTTGCGTAACGCAAAATGTTAGGATCCCCTCACCCCTGAAAGTCAGGTTCCGCCTTTAATATTTTATAAATTGGGTAAATACGTATTTAGCGTTAGTCAAACCTTAGGCTCCTAGAGTCCTGCCCCCAGTGACATGACTCAATGGCCTTGGCTCCAGTGTAATGTTTTCTATCTATTTATTAGTGGTGTAACGGAGAATATTAGGGACCCCCTTCCTGAAAGTCAGGTTTTGCCTTTAATATTTTATAAATTGAGTAAATACGTATTATGCATAAGTCAGGCCTTGGGCCCCTAGAGTCCTGTCCCCCCCCCCTTGATGCGTAGATGTACGTTACGCCACTGAAATGTAGACACTTCAAGACGCTCTGTTCATTTGTTATCAACAGTCTCCCGACAATGCGCATTCAGTTGTTTTCTCTCAACGCTCCAGCATTCCGCACTTGATTGAAGACGAAACTTTCAACGACAATGACATTATCGATTATTTTATAAAAAAAAAATATGAAGACGGACAAGAAGCCAGATTCTTTAAGAAGTGATGAAAATATGCAGGGATCCAGCTTTCCAACACATTGGAAAAGCATTTTCTTAAAATAAATACCAGTTAAGAAAGGAGTATAAAATTCCAAAAAGGGCTTCAATCATGTATAGCTGGTTATCGTGACATTTATAAGCAACTGACCATCCTTCCTTCGACACAAAAATTTATCTCTTACTTTATGTTGCCAAAAAAAATCAAATGAGATTGCACCGTCAAGTGACGAAAGCGATTTTGAACTTATTCATTACAGGACTTTGGATTACGATGAGAAGTAACGAATTATAGATGTGCATTTTAAAGACATATCCGTATATACAATGAGAAACTATATGTTTTTAAAATGTTTCCATGTGTAATATTTAATTATTTATTTTGTTATGGAAGTACTATTATATAAATTTCGTAAGTAATGGCATATTTTATAAATGCGACTTTTTTTTATGCGGTCCCTATACACCGCATAAAAAAGGTTTTGTGTAGTATTTCCACGAATTAGTTTGTTATATGTAAGAATTTATGAAATTTCTGAATTTTTTTTGTGCGATTTTTTTTATGTGGTCTCTACCGCATAAAAACAGGTTCAACTGTATATATCTTTTTCTTCAAATTACATTAAATTTACCACAGGTTAATAAAAAGTTTAAAAAACCATACAATAGGGGTTAAATGTTTAAGTAAATTAATCGATCGATTTTATTTGATGAATTATTCTGCCATTTTGAAAAATCATTTTAAATACGAGATGCAATGATGTCTTGTATAATATGAATATTAATTTTTCTGAAATAACACCGCAATAAATGTTCTTCATTTGTTTAGTTTCTCTGTCCTTTTTTTTAATTTCTACTGTTGTGGTTCACAATCACCCTATATATATATATATATAGAGAGAGAGAGAGAGAGAGAGAATATATATATTTCTTTTTAAGTATTCATTCATTAATAAAACACTTTTTAAGAATCCAATCATGTTAATAATTTTTTTAACTTGTAGTTAATTACACTTGATATGTTAATATATACAGTTTTTTTCAAATATTAATTCATTAATTAAATTTAATTAATGAATGTGTAGTAACAAACAAAAATAATAGCCCAACATCCTCACACCTGTCCAGAGTCTATCACTGGATTATGTAGATACCGCCAAAATATATCCTATTTTTAGATTTTTTTTATTACTTCTCTAATAGTATTTTTTCACATTTAATCTAATCGAATTATTAAATTTTCCTCAAATAAATATTATTTTATAGTTTTAAAAAAATAATTTATATCCTTGTAAATTAACAAAGCAAGCATATATACGAAAGGTCGTAAGTACTTTATGGAAATAATTTTGTAATTCATTTTCTCGTTTGGATTTTGAGATAAATCTTCGGCAACGTCAGAATTATCATCTGCTAATATTTTACTTTGATTGGAGTAAAAAACAGAAGTTTTATTTTGAAAATGACTCCTAAAATTGATAGCCGTCGCCAAAAGCCCTCGTGTAGCTAAACAGTGCAAGGTTAATAATAAATCAAACCTAAAATTGATAGATGGATCGAAGTTTACGTGATTGCACTTTCCGAGGAAAAATATTCATACCAACAAATTATGAAGCTGTGTAAAAATTTCGGTTATTGCATTTCAATAAAAGGTACTTATAATTTATTAAACTTTAAATTGAGAAAAAAAACGTCTACCTGAAAGTAAAAATGAAAATATGACCACGGAACTTCATCCTATGACTGTTCAAACGCTGGCAACTATCAGGAAAGTGAAGTCTGATCCTAAAAGAAAATCCACGGACTCAACGATTCATTGTATCGAAACTGGGGATGCCTTTCGGCACTGTGATTAAAATAATTTGTACAAAATTAAAAAAGATATTTAAACCTGAAAAGTTTGGTTTTTTTTAAAATACACTCAGGAACATTGAAAACAGCGACCCAAGAAGAAAGCATCATATTAAAATGAAATTTAATACACATAATGACACAGATGAGAGATTCACTTGATCTCAAAAACAAGACAATTAAAAGAATACAGGGTGTGCAACGACACAAATGCTGGGCAACTTCAATAGCGCGTTGGACCACCTCCAGCTGCAATGCATGCCACCACACGGTCCGGCATTGAGTTCATTAGACACCTTATGTCCTGAGGCAGATGGGCCCACAAATCTTGAACAGCCAACTCTAAATCATGTACAGAGTGACACGATGGCATCTGCCGTTTTAGCTGATTCCACACGTGCTCTTCAGGGTATATATATACATATATATATGTATATATATATAAATATATATATGATATATATATATATCATATATATATCATATATATATCATATACATATATGTATGATATATATATCATATATATATATATATCATATATATATATATATCATAATCGGGGGAGCAGGCCAGCCATGGAAGAGTCTGAAAATGACGTAGGAAGTCTTGAGCAACTCTTGCTGTATGCGGACGAGCATTATCTTGCTGGAAAATTGCCCCTGGGAGACCATTTAGGAAAGGTCCTACATGGGGTCGAACAAAATCATCAACGTAACGTTGGCCCGTTAAGGTTCCACGCATCACAATTAGAGTGGAACGGCTATCATAGGCTATGGCCCCCCAGACCATTACACCAGCTGTGCGGGCAATGTGACGTAGAACAGTGTGGGGGGAATTGTACCGCTCACCAGAGCGCCTCCACACCTGTACACGGATATCATCTGTCCCCAAATCAAACCGGGATTCATCACTAAACACAACATTTTGCCAATTTGTGACATTCCACATTGATCTGCCTTGGCCCCACTGTAGACGCAGTTGCCGATGTTCCGGTGTTAAAGGGAGTGCACGGAAAGGGTGCTTGGATTTAAGATTTGCTTCTGTAAGGTGTCTGGAAATTGTTTGTGGAACAATTGCTACGCCTACGTCTGCTCGTATCGTTGAACGAGTCACTGTGGGGTCCACAAGTGCTTGCCGCACGATCCTTCGATCCTCTCTCCTCGTGGTCTTCCTGGTCGCTCCAGGCCCGGGTTTCCACGCGTGGGTACCTTCTCGTGTCCACTGCTCCCAACAATTTCTAACGGCACACTCCGAACGATCCACCTGGTTAGCAACACGGCGCGTCGACCACCCTGCAGTTTTCATCCCGATGATCTGGCCTCTCTCAAACTCGCTTAACTGTGAGAAATGTCTTCTAGCACGTTTACCTGGCATGTTTCGCTTACCAAAGTCTTCCTACAATCGGCGGGTAATCGTCACGTTTATGAATCTTCGAATTTGCGCTGGCTTATATAGCACCCTCTTCCTGATTGTAGTGACACCTCGGCGTGTGTGAGCATGCGTATTGGCACAAAACTTGGATCATTTGCATATCACATTACGCTGTACGTATTTGCAAAGTTTCGCGATTGTACTTAGCTTCCTTCTTGGGTCGCTATTTTTAATATTCCTGAGTGTATATTGTATTGAAATAAAAGCAAATTGTAGAAAATGGTATAAAAAAACACCTACCTTTTGAAAAAGGGAAATTTATGGCAACACTTAATTAACTATGGGTATAATTACGTGACTGTAATAAAAAAGAACTTTTTTTCAGTATTGCTCTACTGATGGGAATGAACGTACGAAATGGCTTTCGCACTGTACAGTGAAGTTCCCAAAGGGGTTCATGAGAGATGTGGGATTTTTTAACGGCAAATTTAAAATGAAAAAGGTCTGAAGTAGAGTCAAAATTAATTCACTCTACAATCAGCAGTATATTTTAGAACCAATTTTTGAAAAGAAATTCCAACCTTATACAGAAATGACTTTGATAAATTTAATCTTCATATGGACAAAGCTTCTGGTCACAAGTATAGTTAACTGCTACTTATTTAGCAAAGTAAGAATCAGGAATAAAGTATATCCCATTTGATAAAATGCGTGTAAAATCACCCTACGCTTCTCCAATGGATATTTGCGCTTTTGGTTAATTAAAACGAGCCTTAAAAAAACGGCATTCAAGAACACTGAACGAACTTTGGAAAACGGTTCACGAGGATTGGAGTAACTTTTGTATGATATTACTAAGAAAATATTTACTTTCATGAAACATTCAAGCTAGGACTATTGCCAAGAATCATATCTATTAGATAGAAGTAAAATGCGTCAAAAAATATGATATTTATTGATAAAAATTAACTATCAAAATCATTTCCATAAAAAGTGCCTTTTGTATTTTAAACTAACTAAAGTCTAATAATGTAGTCATTTTTGCGTGTTTTGATGAAGATATCAAACATTCAGTGTTTAGAGGTTTATATCTTTAGAGAATTGTCCCACAGGGTGAAACTCTAATATTAGGCACGTATTAAATCGATATCCGGTGATTTACGTGGAAGAATTTAGATGGTCAAGCACTCGCTAGAGACTAGCATTATTCACCCTTCTATGTCTTAATTCTTAGGATCAAATAAATGAAATATTTCAAGGAAGAAAATTATCTTTCAGGTTAAATTCATAATAGATTGTCAATTGTAACATATATTGTACATTGAAGCATATCACTTCAAATGATGAGAAATGCAATTAAAAAAAGAAGTTACAGTAGTCATTTATTAGTTTATGTTACAAATTAATTACCTCGTATTTCTGAGAAAAAGACACTCTTTTCTTTCAATCTGCCCGTTTTAGGGGGAAAATAAATTTTTTTAACCATGGTTCTCAAATGGTCGAATTAGGATTAGGAAATCAAAATAGTTGCTAAGAATTTATATAGAACTATCAAGCAAGGTGGCGTTATGATTTCAAAATATATGAGATCTGTATGAGTTTAAAATTTACGTTTTATAGATCAATGGTCCCAACCACCGGACCGCGGACTGGTACCGGTTCATTGATCAAATGGTACCAGGCTTCCCAAAGAATATTATTTCTATTTTATTTACTATGGTGTATTTCTCTCGGGTTTGTGCGACTTTCCACGGAAATTACTTTACATTCCATGATAATTGCTTTATATTAATTTGTTGGTGCATTGTATTTTATTTAACTAGGAAGAAGGTGTGCAGTCGATACTAACGTTAATGGTCGAGCGGTGTAACCATTCCCACCCTACAGCTGTGAATTTTCTTCTTTGTGTAAATAATCCCCACACATGCAAAGACACCTGGGAATCTTTAGATTATTGCGTAGTACATTCTTGGATCACCCCGGCAACCTTTAACACTACTAGGGACCCTTTTCCCGACTAGCAGGATGTAACTGGAAGCTAAAAAGAGTCCCCGGCTGCTGATCCCCGAAGCAGTAAGAGAGGGAGATGATCTGAAACATTTGATGACAGTGGACCCCAAAAGATAACTCCTCCCTCACAAACTACATCTTTGAACTCTAATCATCTTTTAATAGGTTTAATAACTTCAGTGTATAATCTGTAAATAATAGCTGTGACGTAAATAAACTAAATGTTTAAATTAATCAATATCACGCTACCGTTATTTATCTCGAGAGTCATAGCGAGAGGTCTAAGTCCCCCGTGTCCTTCTTTTATAATTATTTTTATTGTACTCGATAAAAATCTTCATTCCAGTGAATAATTTAACTAAGAGAAAATATACTTATCAACTTTTAAGGAATTTTCAATTTTTGTTTGATAAGTTGAGAAAAAATTTCAATCAAACAGAACCAAGAAGTTTTATAAATTTGCTTGACTTTAAATAAGAACATAAATCACACACTTTTCGCTAATATTACAGGTATTTTATTTGTATGCAAAACTATCATATTTTCTTCAAGTTATTGTAGCTTTATTATCCTTTAATCAACAAGAGCATGTTGAACTTTTTCTTCTATGTGTCTTGTGGCGCACATATGGCCTTATATTTTTCTTGATGGAGTTCTTTAGGAAGTATTTAAAAATTTTCCTTTCAACCAAACGTTTCATGTTCATCGTTTTACACAAAATTACTTTCTCTATTATGATTATTATGCATATTTTTAGCAGATTCTTCTCTTACTTGATCAGTTTCAACTTCATCCAATATAATAGATCACAGATGCCCATTTCTTTATTTTATATTCTTCTGATTTACATTTATAAACTATAATAAGTCGTTCAACACAGCAATCAAAACCACTAAGTTGTTCACGGGGGAAATGTAGCATATTCTTAGAAAATATTTTGGAACAAAAGGGGTTGCGCGTTGAACTCCAAGTACCTTAAGATTGTAAAAAATATTTGCAAGAAAGAGAGAGAGGGAGATATTTGACAAATACATTTTAACTCCCACGAAGACTGTCATATAGGAAGATACTGTCAAGATCATTGGTAGCAAATAAATAGTTTTCCCAAAATTGATTTCCTGAGCCTGGGTTGACTCTGTGCCCTTCACGGCTACTCCTGGATTAAATACAATTAAATTACAATTGTTAAGTCAAAACAATGTAAAATATAAACAATCAAGGCATTCCCCTTCTTCAGCTGGTTGAGGTAAAATTATGAAACGTTGACCAGGCCGTGACGATTAAAAGGTTGGCCAATGCCATGGATGGTTGGGTTTTAGAGATAAATGGTGCATCTTTGTTAAAATATATCAGTCTGGTAAATATCACAGGACTATAAACTAAGTTATGCAAAAACAAAAGCACTGAAGCAATTAGTGGAAACTGGAAGACAAACGTTCTGATATACATTCAGTCACTCAGAAAAGTAGTGGGATACTTGGCATGCATAACTGTAAAGCCATTTATAAAAATATTTATCACATTAAAACAAAAGCAAAATGATTTAAGAAATATTTTAATATTTGGTGTACAGTATATAAGGAAAATTTTACAGTATTACAGCATTATAATTTGATCTAGCTTTTCAAACATAATTCAAAGGCACAATGGAGTCAAAAAAATATTTGGACACTTTTGAAATGAGAAAATTAACAAATATAGAAAGTATTAACAGAATTTAATTTCACACCACTGCTTTAGACTAAAAGTTTAAACACAAGCGTTTCAACAGATAATATTATTTATAGAAAAAAATGGCGAGAAACAAAGATATATTAGTTGGTGTGCGAAATCTCATAATAAAAAAGTCATTGGAAAAGTGGGGAAATCAGTTCGCTGTGTGTGTGTGTGTGTGTGTGGGAAAAATTTTGAAATTGAGTAAGTCTACTGTTTTTAACATAATTGACAGGTTCAAGAAAACAAATAGTGTTGAAAACTAGTAATGATCAGGGTGTCTAAGGATATTTAATGAACGTGAAGAGAGGTGGATTGTGAGACAAATACACATTAATAGTAAAAATGAGATAGATCACAGTTATAGAGCAGATAATAGAGCAGTAAAGATGACTTTGTAACGTATATGGAGGTGGTAACCAAGTTGTCTGGGGCTGCATTGAAAGCTCTGGAGACGGGAACTTATATTTTATTGATGGTATAGTGAATGAATATGTTTATCTTGACATTCTCAAGTGAAATTTAAAGCAAAGTGCGAACAAGCTGGGAATCTCAGGATATTTTAAATTGTACCAAAATATAATGACCCAAAATATACTGCATATATTTTCAAGTTATGGGTCCTCTACCACTGTCCTAGTGTTATTAATACTCCTGCACAAAGTCCAGACATTAAGCGCATTGAACATGTATGGGTTATTGGTAGCAAAAACTATATACCAACAACAAATTTCTAACAAGAAAGATTTTAAAAAATATTTGGTTGAAAAGTGGACCAGAATCGATAGATCGTTTTGCAAAAAATTGATCCTATCCATGCCATATAGACTGCGAGAGGTCATAAAAAGCAAGGGTGGCCCAACAAGATATTAATTTCTAAGTTTTAATTGTTTTACTTAAATTATTGGGAAGTGCCCCAATACTTTTTTGAGCACGTTTTTTAACTCGATTTCTTTTATTTTCGATTTCGACCATAATTGCATTAATGAATTGATTTTTTTCAAATTATTATTATTTGTATTTACCAAAATAGCATTTTCTTCTTTTTTGTTTCATTTGTATGTTTAAGTAAAATATTACGATAAAAATCTATGGACAGGTAGTGTGTCCCAATACTTTTTTGAGTAACTGTATGGGCACCCAATCGGTATAGTGGTTAGTGACGCTGACTACGGTGCCATAAGGGTTGGGTTCGAATCCCGTGTGTAAGGCATGGATATTTGTGTTGTAATCCTCTTCTTTCTGATGTATGCTTCACGCTTACTTCTATGTAAGTCCCCTTATGATACTTTTTGGTGCAAGGGGCTATAAATGTTCGCAATAAAAAATAAATAAAAAAACTTTTTGATATAAAGGAAGTGCGACATTTCATATGCACCAACCTAACGAAAGTAGTATATTGTGGCTATATTTTTCAATTTATAATTCACCAAAGGAATATTTAAATTCGCCAAAATCACCAACGACATGGAACTTATGCTTAAGAGCTTTGATTTGTATGTTAAATTTTTATTATTAAGTACCTCAATATTTTTTTTCCTTAATAATATGCATAAATTGTATAAAAAGCTATTTTTAACCAATTTGTAAATTTTCTGTTTCTTTGCAAAAAAATTATAAGGTTATTTAAATTTTTATTAACGGCCATAACTATGGGCGTATTAAACTTTCTTTGCGCTCCTAGTTCGTCCTAATTTAAATGGTGTAAAATTTCCTCAGCAATTAGTCAAATACACTTTTAATGTATTTATAGCATTAGGTTACAGATTAATGTCAATTACAATTGAAAAAAAATGTAACTTAGTTTCATTTTGCTTCATACACAATTTATTTCTCAATATCTTGAATCAAGCTTTACAGTTCCACAATCCTTATTTATACGACGCAAATCCGCCTTTGTCAGAAACTACTACTTAAACAGCTCGTAAATATCACACTGCAAAAGTAACAAGTACACACCTCTCTAATAGGATGCTGATTTAAATCCTGGTTTTATCGGTATCATAATCGTTTAAGCTGTAGATTCATCTAACAGCCCTTCGAAAACTATAACATTTGCATTGCAAAAAGTTTCCAGCTCGAATCCCAGAAGGTGAAAGTTCGCCAAAAGCAATGCTTCCCGATGAGGACTGCGCCGTAATAAATAATCCTAATCTTTTCTTAAAGAAAACATTATTGCTAAAAATATACTTTATTAAACTCTCTGCCAATGTTTCATTCGATGGCAAAGTTTTAAACTTTTGTAATCCCTTTCGCCGCTGCAAATTAGCCCGTAACTATGAAACTACTTTATGGGGATATAAAAACAGCCAATTGGCATAGAGAAAAGGATTATGTTTTCGCGCTTTGGGAGGTTGTTAATTTGATCCAACCATTTTACGGTTGAATTTGATCATAAAACCAAAAGGATCGAAATGAAATATTCTTTCCAATACACTTTCGAAAAGAATTTTATCCGCCATGGTAATATGTATGGCATATTATTGCAGGAATTGAGAAATGGGTTCGATAGCTTTTGTAAAGGAGCGTGCTAAGAAAGTTCCGCAATTACTTTGGAACTTTGAAACTCTTTTAGTACGTGCTTATGCTTCCATTTTGGTGTTATTTTTTTGTATCAGATTTGACATTTGAATATTTAACGTCTTTTGCTTTTCAAATAAATTGTGTTTAAAATACGATACGAAAGATGTTCTTTATCTGACCTTGGAATTTAAAGTGACTTAGATGCTGTAATGCTTTATAGTAATAGTATCGAACGTTTTTTAAAAGTAGAAGCAAAAATTAAGCTATCTGTAATCTAAAAAGGCTCATTTGAAATTGTTATTCAAAATATATTCGTAAAATGTAAGATGTAATGTTTACATATATATATTAGAGCAGTGGCCGACACAGAAATTTTTCAAGGGGAGGGGCAGGGTCGAAAGAATACATCATTCTCGTATCATGCTCCAATACGCCACCAACATATTCTTTTGATTTTGTCGATTTTCGAGAACAAAAAACAGTAAAAAATTAATTATTAAATAAATAATTAGCGCTAATTAGTAAAATTAATTATTAATTACAAATAATTAAGTGTTTTACGTTCTATGTACATAGGATTACAATCAATCAGAAAAGAAAATCAAGGGCTTTTGGAGGGGGTCCGGACCCGGGGGACTCTTCTCCCTTGTGTGTGCCACACTGTATATAAGTGTTTTTTTTATAGATATCAATATTATATATATGTAAATCCCGTCCAGAAAACGGAATGCTTTACAAAACATTTCTTATTCTTGTCTAACCCTGGATGAAACAGGTGTTATATAGCTAAGGATTCAAAATGAATTTTTTGTATGTTAATGTATTATTTAATCTATTTCAGTATATAGTTAATGAAATAAAAATATCTTATTATGAATATTGATGCTTTGCAAAAAATTAACCTACTTTTCAAGTTTCTTAGTTTTAAATTATAAGGAATTAAAAAGTGAATCCTAATTTTAAAGGACTTTGTCAAACGTTCTACTCGACGCTTTGTTTATTATTTTTCAGTTCTTAGAAAAAGTTTAAAGAATGACAGCAGTGAGCCAGGACGTCACTTCCTAAGATCTTTATCAGTTGTGAGTTGTTTTCCACTGAAATATTCATTCAGCTTTGAGAATAATTGAAAAAACCCGTAGTGCCCAATCAAGGCAGTAAGTAGGATATCCAAAAATTTACGACTTAAGATGCTGAAGTTCTCGCTGTATTCGTGCTCTAATGCCGTGGATACCTCAATCATTAAATGCTAAGAACGATTAGTTTTTTCAATTACGATCACAACACAGACAAAAATTTAAATTATGATTTTTAAGGATTTTAACCCTTTATCTACCGACGGTACTTATAAATACCACTCACTCACTTTAAAATCACATAGAATAACCATTTTTACGAATACTCTGACGATACTTAGCAGGAAAATATTCTTTTAAATTCACTCTTCCAAGATATATAGGAGCGCGGGATTTATGATGAATATTTTAGCGGGGAAGGCGAATAGTTTTATAGCAGAAATTGCGTTTTCAGCGCATTGCGAAGATTGTCATTCTTGTACCGAAAAAATAGCTAATGGCAAAATGTGTCTTATTTTTTTATGTAAATGAAGACCTTGGAAAACGATTTGACTATTTTTTAAGTGAACACTGCATATAATTAATTTTACAGTTGATTATCTTTAATTCATTAATTAGCTCCAGCAGGTTAAATTTTCCAAAGTTGAGTATTTTTTATGTATATCCCTTAATTTTCAATGTAGTGATTCAAAAAAAAAATATTGCATGAAAAAACTGCAGTAAATCATAATGCATTGACACATTTCACGAGTTATTGACACGTTGTTAAGGGAAATCAAAAGGGGACCTGGGTGGCATTAATTACATTTCTCCTCGGGAGACTCAAAATCTTCACACGTTAGCTTTTTGTCGGAGTTTATCAACTTCTCTCCAATCTCACTGCGGTGCCATTCGCGCAAGAGAGCAGTACCTTGTATCAGCTGAGTTGTCATCCAGTGGTCTAGAATTATGTCTAGAGTCCTTTACAGGGCTGATGCATGAGGTCGCACACTGCCAAGAATTAAAAGCATAGTTGAAGAAAATACTCCACGTCTTTTTTTTTTTGAAGGTGAAAGATCTAAAGAGTTTCGATACACCGAATATTTCGTACATTTAGAAAACGAATGACGTGCGTCACATTTGGCGTGATTTTCGATGAACGCAATTATTTTGAAAGGTTACAGAACTAAGATGCAACTTGGCTCATATTAAAGAGAGGGAAGGAGCTAACTGGCGAGCAAGCGATCGCAATGGTGAGAGGTCAATCCGACTTGGTGCGTTATCATTCTTTCTTTTCTCTGGACGACCTTAGTAGTATTGGATTTTGGTGAATTTTAGAAACAAAATTAACGAATGAAGAAAATTGGAATAGAAAATTATATATATATATGAATTATGAGACACAGATAAAATCTAATAAGCAAGTAAGTATTCAGAGCTCAGGAAACAGTACTAACATGCTTCATAAACTTTTACTAGAATGCTTTTTCAATTTTATGGATTTAGGAGAAGATATATATAATACAATGTAATAATTACCTTTAATTTCTATTATAGTCCTGACCTTCCAGGACTCGCGGGTTAAATAACTAAATGGTTTACCCGCCTAACGGAATGAAATTCTAACTTTATCTCTTAAAAATTAAAAAAATGCTTATTGTATTTAAAATAAGGTTATATATATATATATATATATATATATATATATATATATATATATATATATATATATTAATATATATATATGACATCATCGTACGATGTCTTTCCACCAATCAAAAGTTTCGTTCATGGAAGTCGTGGGAATTTTGGAACTTCCGGTTGCCACTTCATACAAAAACTCCCGTTTCCAGGGAAAATTCGTCCTCGCTCCTTGTTCCCATCCTGTAAAACGCGCGTGTTTTATTTGTAGTTTGTGTCGCCCATATTTTATTTGTGTTTGCGCAAGTGTTTAAATGAGTAATAAATTGGACGATTCTAATTGAAGTTTAAAAAAATTCTGATAAATATTTATCAAACTATCAGCATAATTAGCAACATTATATCGCTACACCCTTTTTAAAATATTATAATTGAAATCGTTCTTTTAATGGCATTGCTATGACATCTTGTTTAAAGTACATGATTATTATGTAAGAAGCCTAATACTTAGTAGATCTTAAAGCTGAGATTAATTTCTTTCAAAAATTGCCGTATCTAATTCATCCAAATTCTCATTCCTTATCGTCCTTGTTTGAAATTACGATGACCGTTGCCAAGAAGGTACGCATATCTAGAATGAAGTTAATTGTCGCAAACGAATATGCAATTCGGAAAATAATACTAAAGAATTTTCTCGCAAGAAACGATGAAAATCTAATACTTTTTCCCTCGCTGTTGACTAGAGATAACTGAGTGCAATATCTGTGCATTTCCAAACTCCAAAAAGCTAAGGCTTTTCCTCTTCTGTTTGTATTTTTCTCGATAGGATTAACAAACAATTCGGAAGCACTTTTAACTTTCAGAAATCTTTTCGCATCCCTGGAGACAGGCCATTGCGTCTTCAGTCAAGAGTAAAATCTCTATGGACACAATGAAAACTGCCATGATTTTCTTTTACATATATATCCTCGATCTCTTTTTTAAATCTGTTAT
This sequence comes from Trichonephila clavipes, assembly GCA_019973935.1. Taxonomy (NCBI): domain Eukaryota; kingdom Metazoa; phylum Arthropoda; class Arachnida; order Araneae; family Nephilidae; genus Trichonephila; species Trichonephila clavipes. Next base: position 354,572 of record BMAU01020172.1, read on the forward strand.
TATTCTATTCACTCTATTATTTTTCTTCAGATTTTCTTTGCGTCTCCAGGATCAACCTCCACCTCCAAATAATTATACCGAAGAAACGAGATGGCACAAATCCAATAAAGAAAAAAAAAGAAAAGAAAAATGGCTTTTATAAATAGTGATTTAGCTATAATTAGCCTACAACAAAACACTTTTTATCCCTATTCTTAAGTAAACGATTATATGAAAAGCATAAAAAGGCCTTTTTACAACATAAAAAATGAATATTGCAAATCACAGCTGTTAACCTAATAAGTATGTCAACAAAGCAAATTATTTGTTTTCAGTGGCACAGCTGTTTAAGGGATAAAATATGAGCCTTTTGCTGATATTTCCCTTCTAAGCTCTTTTTCTGGGGCAAGAGAGGATAAAAATTGAATGATTCTGAAAAAAATCGGTATTTTTTCTTTTTAGCACTGAACATAAAACTTTTATTCCTGTAAATATCTGCGAAGACTTTCTCTTCAACTCACTTCAGTTTATTTAATTTCGCAGATTGAATATAAATTTGTGAATTAAAAAAATTCTTTAACTTATATATATTATACTTATAGCCAAACTTATTACACAACTTCTGACAATAAAGTTCGGTGAATAGCCCTGTAGCATTAACGTAGATGAAATATTAAAGAAAGTTACCTTACTGTCCTTCGAAATAGTACCTTCCATAACTATGCACGGCTGAGATTTGCTATACATATCCTGGAAACTGTAGATTCTGTGAAAAAGGTAACCCCGTTTGAAAACAATCATTTTGAGAAAATTGCATTTTTAGTGTAAAAAGGCACTTCATCACAAAAATAATGAATTACAACATACATTTGCCCTATTTTATTAAACATTAGTATCTTCTTATTTTTTAAGTATAAAATAGGAAACAAAAAAGTCTTAAAATGTTCAGAAAATACATATATAGTATTTTTCAGTTTTTGTTCAACGAATTTTTTTTAGCATTTTGCATCAATTTTCACAAATTATGTAAGCATCTGTGAAAAATGTTTAACTTCAATGCATTACAAATATCAGATTTCACCTTATAACATCATAAATATAATGTAAACATATATCAATATGTAAAAGTAATGAGTTGAAAATATGTGATTTTACGACATTGCGAAAGGTTTCATTGTGGATTTGTATATACACATGTGTGTAAACACAATTTCTAAAAGTTTCAAAATTCAAAATTTTCTCTAAACTGTACAAGAGATTTCTAAAACAGTTAAAAATAAAACTGTTTTAATCTTTTTAAACATGAAATTTATGTGTTTTTATGTAACAAGCTTCGCGCAAAGACAACAAAAATCACATTTGATGTGTCATCTCATACCTTTTTTCTCAAAAACTATTAAACATAAATACTTAAATTTTTATTGTATATCAATTAGACATTTATATTTATACTGAAGTGAAATTTTTTTAGATATATATTAAAATTAGTTTTTTCAAAGACAAACTGCTTGTTCACCGAACATCAATATTATGAATTTATTCAAAATTGTTATTTTTGTTATATCTGCTTTCTATTTGGATGTTTTAAGAATATTTCAAAAATGTCACTGCAGTATGCACAATTGCATTAAAGAATCATAGAATACATGCATACAGGAAATTTACACATTTTTAAAAATATAAATTTGAAAAGCAGGTGTTTTACATATGCAATATTTTAACAACTATTACCTGTCCAGTATCAAAATTGGTTTCAATAACTGCACCCTCATTTCTGCCGTATCTCTCAATTTTAAGCTATTGGAATAATTTTATAACTATCATTTTTTCAAAAAGCACGTTTTTAATAGTTATTATAAGTATTTAAAAGTATAAAAATTTCTTAAGTAGAAATAATACACAACAAAAAAATTCTAATTACACAACAAAAAAATTTCACCCAGGTACTAAATTTCAAATTAAAAGCAAATATTTTCATCATATTTACAAACTAGGCTCCAAAAGTACGTAGCTAAACTTGCAGTTAAGTTTAATTTAATCTACAGTTAATTGTGTATGATTAAGTTAAATTTTGTGGAGGCTTTGTGCGAGTTCTCAGATTTAAGATGTCAATATTTACACTTAATCTGCCAAAGTGGACGTGGCCTGTGGTGGCTGATTATTTTTAAAAGTCATTTTAAAATACTTCTAACTCATATAATGGCTTGTATGTTATATCATTGGAAAGGTAATGATTTGAAGATTTTAGAAATATCAAAAACTCAAAATCGATTTTCAAAAGATTTTTACCCAATTACTGCCAATTGATCTTTTTATCGTTCATTTTCCTGTTCTCAGTTAAGAACCAACACACTAAACAAGCATTTTGTAAAACAAGTCTTACACGGATCTTTCACGGAACACAAACGATGCTCAACTGAACAATGGTGGAAGCAGATGGCCAAACCTGCCGCTAAGTATGTGTAGCGTTTTGTTTCATCTGTGTTGCCAGATTGGACATCTTTCTCCGAACTTAATTGCAATGTTACTCAAACTGTAGGGCGCGTTCACCTAAGGGGCGTGATGGGGCGCAAGTATATCAAAAAGTCGAAAACAAAAGATTTTTTTAAAAAAATTAATAACTTACTGAAAGGAAGCAAAAAAAATACATTCTGACATCATAAAATACAGATTTACACTGATATAATACACTTATAAATGTATCAGTACTGCACAATGCGTTTCATAATTAATTTAAAAGTGTTAAGTTAAGAACAAGTTTAATAATTACCAATGACCCTATGGGAATGTCATAAAATAACATGCAAAATTGAATTACGGTTTATAATTAAAGTCTTAATGTAGCCTCACACGTCAAAGTATATTATTACTGAATTCATTACATGTTATTGTATGGAGAGGGGCGTGATGAAAATTACGATTGAAAATTGGGCGCAAGTATAGAAATTTTGAGAAGCACTGGTTTATTGCCAGAGGTAGTACAAATTGAGTCTAATCATATCGATCGTAAAATTTCACATTCAAGTGTGGTTCGCTATTTATTCCAATGTTTCTACATAATCCTTTGATTATTCCTTATTTTTAAAATCCTCACACAACTCAAACTTCAATGGGATTTTTTCATCACTGTATACAAAGATTTTGATAATTGTTACTTGAATAGCAACTCTATTAACCCTCACTGCAAGTAGAAAAATATTTTAAGCAAAAAATTATTTTATTACAAAAAATTAAATATAAATAACGAAAATAAAATGAAGAGTAAAAACTAGAAAATAAATAACTAAGAATTATGGTAAGTATCATAAGATTAATTCCATATTGTTAAGTCCGAAGTAACGCTCTTATGCTTCCATTCTAATGTCCAGGAATCGTTCACATTTGATCAATTAAAAAATTTTTTTGGCTGATATTCTACAGAATTCATGCATATTTATCTAAAAATAGGAGAAAATTGACACATCTACTCATCAAAAGGTCAACGGAAGTATTAAACCTGCAGACTTGAAATTTAATTGGCATGTTTCTTTTGGCTCAGCATGCTATACTTTCCCAGTATGAGTGAGAATTTTGCGGAAATTGACTCCATAAAAGATAAATATATTTCCATTTTAGAAATAAAAGTCCATTTTATATCATGAATTTAGTACTAAAAGTATGTTTTTGAGTAAGATCGAAAGCTTAATAACTAGGTCTTAGATATCAGCAACTGAAAATCCATTTACTGTCGCACAATATGTGTGTGTGTGTGTGTGTGTAATTACCTTTATATATATATTCTCATCCTGAAAACTTTTTACATTAATGATGGTCCATTCCTTCAGGACTCGCGTTTAAATGTTTAACTAGCTTTTTCTGCATATAACTGAAATTTAATCATACTCAAATCTTAACAACCTGCATCTCTTAAAAGTAAGATTGCGTCAGCAACTATCGAGCGATAGCTTTCCGCCAATCGTGGACTCCGTAAGAAGTCGCGTGGGATTTACCGCGTCATATAAAGAACGAGAGTTCTTTGCCTCTTTCTCTTTGTCCTTTTTGTCTTCATCATATCTTTATCTGCTGCAACTAGTGTATGTTATTTGTACTTTGTCTTCGCTTTGTCTTCGCACAACAATATTTTGTACTATTTTGTGACTTTTAAAATTGGCGTAACGTTGGGATATGTTACTTCTAAATATGTGTTCATTGCACATTCTATGCATATCTTAAGGATAAATAAGAATGTCCTGAAACCCATCACACATACTTCCTTCAACATCTGGAATTAGATCATCACAACTAGTGAAAATAAATATGTAAAATCACTCAACACAATCGACACCATTACAAATGTATACCAATAAGATTCAAATTTGCATTCTGCATATTTAGTTTTTTTTTTGCTTAATATATATATATATATATATATATATATATATATATATATATATATATATATATATATATATATATATATATATATATATATATATATATATATATATGAGAGAGTTTCGTACTACTATTTTACGCAAACAATTTCATTATTTAATGAACCCATTTTCCAGAAAGTAAAATATTCGTTCATATAAACTAAAATATTCCCAACTGATCTCACTAATAAGTTTAAAGCCATACACGCGATTTGCTAAATGACAAACCACAAAATGACCCAAAGGCGGAGCAACGTGACTTTGGCTGAAACCACTCTACCCGCAATAATTAGAATATTTCATATTTAATAGTGAGGCAGGTCGAGTAGGTGTATTCGTAAGTCCCATGAGCAAAGTTTGGTTTCTGTCTCGCCAATCAATTTAGAACGAAATATTCGTCCATTGTACAGAAACTTATTTGATTTATTCTAATGTACACGCATCTATATTTAGAGAAAAAGAATTTTCGTAGATTCATATACAATATTAATTAGTATGTTATGGTCAATCTCAATATTTTTTTGCACTTATGATACTATTGAACCAAATAGATAGAGAATACAATTTGAAATATGATAAAAAAATCAATATTATAAAAAATCGATCATATAAACTAAACTCAGAGGTACAATAGCCAATGAGGGCCAAGGCCTACTGAGCTCAACTCAGACACGTGACCCTGGCGGCTGAAGTGCATGAGCAAATGTTCCGTTCAGTTGGTTAGTGTAACGCGAGACCTGCAGTGTTAAGTTTTTAAGCAAGCCTAGTATCCATTTATCAACCTACTGAAGGGATGAAAGGCTGAGTCTACCTGCCCAGCCTGGGATTTGAACCTACCTGTGACGTTGAAGCCCGAAACGCTACCACTCAACCACTGGGCTTACAATCAATAATATATCTTATTAATAATAATATATTATATATATATATATATATATATATATATATATATATATATATATATGACATGCTTTGAAGCCAGAATCAGACTGAATTTTTAAAAAGGATCTTTATTTGATGAAAGTTAGACATATTCTGACGCTAAGAGCAGAGAGGAAGAAAGTACGCCACCATGGAAATCTAAGTGGGTTACCACTTAAAATACAGATGCGGTAAGTATCGTGGATTTTATGAATGTACTTGAAAGTTAATGCTGACATATAGGGCTATTAAATATAACGATCTGGAATTAGATATGTTTATTTGTTAGGCCATATGTTCGGAAGAAATAAATGAGGGATTAGTTTGATACTTGAAGATCAAATGAAAAATAAAAGTGCTAAATAGGGAATTTAATTTTTTATCTAATTTACTCGTAATTATCCTTACATATATATCATTAATAAAGAATTCAATATTATATAAGGGCTGATCAAATGAAAAGTATATATATGCGATTGCGTCAGAATGAGTGCAGCTATTGCACAGCCTCCAAACAGGGACACGAAGGATGGTAGGAAATGTACACCGCATATAATGTTTAACAGTAAAACTTGTTAGTGGTGGAGGAAATTAATCGAAAGTAAAGTCGTGCTATATAAGGCATGACCGGAACAACGTGTGGTAGTTCGGTTTCAGATAGCAGGAAGTGAGTTAAATGCAGACATCTATCGACGAATAGTAACAGTCTATAGTTAGTATTGTTTAGGTCGAACCTCTTGAAACAGTTGGTGTAAATATTTTCGAGAAGGGCAGCAAACAATATCGGATCTCCAAAACAACATCCTCCCTACGTCTATCGTGAAACCAAGACAACTTTAAAAAAATCCATTAGGAAATGTTAGAAAACCCACCGTATGGTCGGAATTTGTCCCCTGTGACTTATATGTCTTTAGGCAACATAAGACAGTATTATGTTTCTGTTTGGAGAATGAAGTGAATGAATGCAGGACTTCCTCTAGAATCAACCAAGTTCTTTCTAGAGCGAAGACATAGACCTGCTGCCGAAACGAAGGGACCTGTTATATTACCCCCAGAGCGATTTCTTTTGGTTTCCAATAAAATAATTATTTTTATTGACCTTATCCGCTTTTCATTTGGGGAACCCTTATATATTTAATAAGATATCAATGTTATCCTTCACATATGATAAAGTGTACACATTAGATGTCTTATAGTTTTAATGATTAAAGAAAATAGGACAGAATGCAATTAGAATGTAATATGACTTGTTTCAACGTACAAACACAATTAAATGGTGAAAAGTAATGATATGATAGTGTTAAGCATATGATATATTTTACTCAATAAAATAAAACAAATTTAGAAATAATAATATAACTAAGCTTAATCAAATGATATAAAGTATTTTAATTCTCCATTCACCCTAAATAGTCTATAGAACTAATTTTTTTCATTATCTAAACGACAATGTATATCTTTCTTCCTGATTCTCTTTATTTGTGCAGCAGAAGCCTCACACACACTCATTCACTCACTCATCCGAGATCATCGGGGAACTATCAGACTTAATAGATTTGAAATTTCGTTGGCATGTTTCTTTTGTTAAGTAGAGATCCACTAAGAACAGATTCTGCTGAAATCGACTCCCAAGAGCATTGCGGGCCATTATGGGTAAAAATTTTCCGATCTTGAACTATTAAACGTTCAGACTAAAAAATTTGGCAAGCATGTTTCATTTTTGGAGTAGAGATTCACTAGGGACGGGTTTAACGGAAATCGACTTCTAGGGACAGGGGGAGGGGGGAATTAAAGGATAAATATACTTCCGTTCTAGAAATTCAAGTCTTGTTCATTTTAAAACAAGAACTTTTTTGTACTTGTTACCATTAGAGTGTATAATTCAGTAATTTCATAGATTAACTAGGTATTTCATGAAATAAATAACTAGATAAAATATTTCCTACTTTACCTAGTTTTATTCCATGAAATAACTAGTTATTCTATGAAATAACTAATGATAGACCATTAAAGAGTGGAAAATAAACAATTTCAAAGTTATTTTAAAAACTGGATTATCATAAATAGCTAACATCTATCTAAAAATACATTTTATCCTATGGCAGATGATTAATTGATTAAAAAAAAGGAAAGGCAGATGATATAACTAATAATTGCTCATATTGCTAACATTAGTTAAACAGAAAAGGGGAGAATATGTTTTCCACCTGTAACTGCAACAATTAATTTTTCTACTCCTTCAGCTTCAAGTATATTACACACTATAACAAAACAACAACAAAAAAAAACGCACCAAGAACGAATTGTCCGATAGAGACAAAAATTGGTGGGTAGAAAGATTATGCACAGAATAGAAAATGGTTAAAATTTCAGAAAAATTGAATGATTTATTTCTCAGAGTTACATAGTTACAAAGTAACAAGCTCAATAAGGTGTTGCCCACCTCTACCCCGGATGCAAGCAGCCACACGACGTGACAGAGTGATAAGGCCCTCTGATGGTCTCCTGCGGTATCTCTTGCCGAATTTACTCAAATTGTCGGGCCAGGTGATCAACATTCCCCGGAAGAAGCAGTTTCCTTCCCTTCATATCCCAGACATGCTCTATTGAAGAGAGATCTGTCGATCTGGCTGACCAAAGAAGTGTTTTACAAGCTGTAAGACAGTTCATAGTAACACGTGTGTTCTAGCATTATTTTTCTGAAAATAAGGCCAGGGTACAGCAAAAGAAACGGTTGCAAAACAGTTCTCAGAATGTCGTCAACGTACCGCTGTGATGTAAGCATGACTCTAATGCAGTGTTTCTCAAAGTGTGGGGCGCGCCCCCTGGGGGGGGCGCGATGACCCTACAAGGGGGGCGCGAGCGTATCGAAAATTTAAAGATTTTTTTTAAAAAAAATAACCGGAAAGAGAAGTAAAACAAAATGCTTTCTTCCATAAAAAAAATACACACAACACACTGACATAATTTATATTTATTATCTGGCTTTTTTCCGTCATCAAATAGCTATCTTTGATCCCAAAACCAAATTAAAGAAAAAAAAACATTTTGTTTTATTTGCTGTTTTTCCTCAATGAGAGATTTTTTTATTACGTTTTAACATAAAATATTACTCGTTAAAAGAAAAAACGAAACCCAGACCCTGAGAAAAATTCTAAGAAGATAAACAATTCACCGCTGTAACTATTATTGAAATACTGTACATTAGTTGTAGAAAAAGAAAAGGAAGTCATTATTCACTTTTCAGCCAGGCTGCATAGTACGTTTGCTAATCATTTGATTGACCTTCAATCTTATGGTATGGTTATTATCAATATTAGAGTTCCCTCTCATCTTTCATGCGTTTGCTTTTCGCTTAAGGAAATTGTAAATAATTGAGTTTTGCGATATTTGGAAAAGAATTGATTGGTTTAACATTTCTGTAGGATAATTGAAAAGTGTCTGATTTGCGTCCTATATTATGGTCTTGTACTTTTAAATCATTTTAGTTCAGTTTTATTGGATTTTTTTCTCAAATCATCAAAGTATTGAATAGTCCTTGAAAGAAGGTAAGCATACTTTCTATAAATTAAAATATTCACTAGAATTCCCATTTGTATCGTGTACAGTAAAAATAATTCTAAACAAATGATTGGGGTGACTGAGTCCCCCCGCACTACCATTAATGTTAGTATCGAGTACGCGCCTGCTCCCGGGTTAAACTTTTTGAAGTCTTCTCGCTTTAAATGTTAAAAAGTAACACAATTATTCTTCATCAGAATTTTATATTCTTTTTCATAATTTAACATTAATTCTAAATGCTAATTGTGTGAGGTTTAAAATTACAGTTCTTTTAAACAGTTATTTACAATTATAGCATTTATCTTAAAAAAATCATTTTACATTTTTTGTATACAATGTCGTGCACACAGTTTTACTCTCCTTACAGTTCAGCTATTATATCAAGAATAATGTTTTATTTTTTTAAAAAATGAACTCGTGCGAAGAGTCGGTGTTTCAGCCAGTATACGTTTGATGTATCAGTACTGAAGAAGGTATTTTATAAATAATTTCTTATTACTGAATTTGGCCGCGGTAGCCGAGTGGTATAGGTATCGGATCGTGGCTTGCCTTGTCACGAGTTCGAGCCCAGTACCACTAAAGACCCGCCATGTAGGGCAGCGAGGCATGTTAAATCTGTTGAGAGTTGAAACTTTTTCCCGTTGGTGTGGTGTGGTAGTTAGAGAGAAGGGTGCCAGCTCAGGTGTCATCCACGTCACTTGACCATGGTTCAAAATTACGTGGTCCGTCGTCAAAAGCCCTCGTGCAGCTGAACAGTGCGACGTTAATATTCAATCAATCAATCTTATTACTAAATTAAGAACAAGTTTAATAATTATTAGGGACTTCCACGGGCTTTTCTTGTAGAGGAAAGTTTTTCAAAGGAAGGTTTTAATATCAGAAATTGACACTTAAAGAGTTATTTTTCTATATTTAGCTGAGATCTATATTTTGTCTTCAAGGCATCCACTGCAGAAAATCCGGTTTGCAAAAGGTAGGATGTTGAAAATGTTAATAGTATACGAAGTGCTTTTGTTTTCAGTACAGATAATTCCTCATCCACCTCTACCCCAAATTCAAAGAGAGATTTATTACAAAATTGCCCCTTTTAATTTTTCACTGCATGTGAAATCTATGAAGATTTCTTCTTCGGAAGTTGAGAGCCCTTCTGGAGTATCTTGAAATAGATCCCTAATCCACTCGTAACTTGCTACCAAGCTGTCCTCATCCAGAAAATACTTTTAAAAATTCTTTGCCAACATAGCTAAATCATTTTACATGTTTTAAAAACAACTTTCACATGTTGTTCTACAGATTTGTAAGTTTTAACACATATCGAGCTGGGGCTTTTTTTCCATCATTTACTTCAGTAGTGGTAAATCCAAAATTTAAGTATTTTTGAGAAGATCGCCTTGATTTAATTTTCGGAACCATGCTCGTTCGTCTGTGTACTTGTTGATTCTTTATTATGGTCGAATGTTTGCTTACGACTTAAAAATGTATGTATGATATTGTTTTAATCTACTGCCGTAAATACTTAATTACCGTGAATTACAATTAACATGGAAATTTAAAAAAAATGTACATTCAAGCTAGATTCGGTAGCTATAGGAGTATCGAGTCGACCAAAACTGACTGGAATTGTACCAGGAAAAGCATTTTTACATGTTTTACGCAGACGTCCGATAGGTTGCCCAGACTCACGCAAATGTACCCTATAATGCCAGATGTGACGGATATGATAGAGAGCGATATTGACTAGACTATTTTTCTAATGACATTTGTGCTTTGAGAAATGAATGCTGAAGGAAATAAATCTTTAATTAAATACATCATTTTGCGATCTGTTCCAATTTAAAAATTAGAGAAAGGAAAATAACATAATTCTAAGTAATATATATTTTAAGTAATTTTCTTAAAATATATATTACTTAAAATATACACAAAATTTAATATACTTATCGTATTAATTTGTACGGTTTATAATTAAGATCGTATTGTAACTTTAGTGTCTCTCTCTCAAAGTGCATTTTTATTGCAGTAAATACATTATTGTTGTACAGGGGGCGAGACAAAAATTATGATTGAAAATTGGGTCGCCAGTATTGAAAGTTTGAGAAACACTGCTTTTAATGTATGAGTGGCGCACAGAGTATTTTAGGACTAATTAATTAATACTAAATTAAGAACAAGTTTAATAATTATTAGCTACTTCCATGGGCTTGTCTTACAGAGCAAAGTTTTTGAAAGGAGTTTCAAGATAAGAAATTGACCCTCTGAGTTCGTTTTCTATATTTAGCTGATATCTATATTTTGTCTTCTAAGCAACCACCGCATTTTGTAATATGTTCCAATTTAAAAATCAGAGAAAGGAAAAATAACTTAGTAATTATCCTATTACTTAACTTTTTTTTGCTTAAAAGTAACATATACAAAATTTAATACTTATGTCATGAATTTGTACGGTTTATAATAAATATTGTTGCTTTATCGTAAAAGTGCATTATTATTGCATTCAGTAAATTATTATGTATAAGGGGGGGCGCAATAAAAATTGTGATTGAAAAGGGGGGCGCCAGTATTGAAAGTTTGAGAAGCACTGCTCTAATGACATCCCAAGGGGTTCGGCTGTCAAAAGAAATGGCTCCCCAGACCATAATTCCTGGTTGAGGGCTTGTGCGGCATGCAATAGTGAAAGCAGTATCGGGACGCTGCCCTAGGCGTCTCCAGAAACGTCTTCGATTATTGTCAGGACATAGCTGGAATTAAGATTCTTCGCTAAACAAGCTGAAACGTCCTCCCGTTGGTGTGGTGTGGTAGTTAGGAGAGGGGTGCCATCTCAGGTGTCGTCCACGTCACTTGACCATGATTCAAAATTACGTGGTCCGTCGCCAAAAGCCCTCGTGTAGCTGAACAGTGCGACGTTAATATTCACACACAATCAATAAATCAAATTAAATATTAAAAATAAAACAATTATTCTTCATCGGAATTTTATATTATTTTTCATTATTTAACATTAATTCTAAATGCTAATTTTGTGAGGCTTAAAATTACATTTCGCTTAAGACTAATTATAATATTAGCATTCATTTAAAAAAAAATCATTTTGCATTTTTGTAAGCATTGTCGCGCGCATTTGGGCTTTCTTTCCTTACAGTTCATCTGTTACATCAAGAATAATGTTTTATTTTTTTAAACGAACTCGTGCGAAGAGCAACTACTTCAGCAAGTTTACTTTTAATCTATTAGTGCTCCACAAGGTATTTTGTAACTAATTTATTAATACTAAATTAAGAGCAAGTTTAATAAGTATTAGCGACTTCCATGGGCTTGTCTTGCTGAACAAAGTTTTTCAAATGAAGGCTTACGTTTAGAAATTGACACTCTGAGCTATGTTTCTATATTTAGCTGAGATCTATGTTTCATCTTCAAAGCAGCCACCGCATTTTGCAATCTGTTTGTTCCACAATTTAAAAATTGGAGAAAGAAAAATAACATAATAATTATCCTATTACTTAAAACTAATTTGCTTAAAATATATAGTATTAATTAAGAGTAACATATACAAAATTTAATATATTTATCTTATTCATTTGTATGGTTTATAATTAAGATCGTATTGTAGCTTTAGCGTCTGTCTCTCTCTCAAAATGCATTATGTATTATCCCCAGTCAGCATGATTTCAACCTGATCGTGTCAAGGACCACTACAATCTGTCTCGACAGTGTGTAGACGTGAGTGGCAGGTCGCGCAGTGGTGGTAAATTTCACTCTATCAGCCGTCTGTGAATGGTCATGGTGGACACTGTTGTGCGGGTCGCACATCTGATGGTTGATAACGATGAATCAAGCGTTGTGACAGCTGATCTGACAGTCAATCTGTCCTCTCAATCTGCTGCGGCCTTAGGTCAACCACTACCATCATGATGCTGAAATCTGCCACTGTCCACCCATTTTTGCCAGCATCTTCTAATAGCCGCATCGCTTCGACCCATATGACGAGCGATTCTCCGATTTGCCGACCCAGCCTCTTCCAATGCAATGATACGATGTCTTTGAAACTCCGATAGTTGCTTCTAATGAGCTCGAATCCTGCGGGTAGGCATTTTTTCACTCGTTGAAAGGTATCCTAAGTCTCAATGCAACAAAAATTTGGATCATCAGTTTGAGAATTGCTTCTCATAGACATCTGCTGAGTGCGCAGTTCCGATGCACTGTAACTCCCACTATTCATTTATTGGGCATCAAGTTTTAATCATTTGCATGTTCGGTACAAATGTCTTTGCATACGAGATTTATGTTACAATCGGGGAACTCCTTCTTGGTGTGACGTTTTTTCATTATTATTATTATTATAGAGTACATAATACTGGAGTAAGAATAGTCACACGTGGAACTTTTTTCTGTGCTGTTTTAGCACTTTTTTACTTCCGCTATCAAAGTTAATGATTTTTTACGAATAAGTGCAGCACTGATTTTCTTTGTCCCATGCTTATTTAATAAAGATTCAAATCTATCTTGCATTAAATCTTTCTTCTATACAGGTTGGTCTCTGATTCCTGTAGAAGGCATTGCTTGAAAAAAGGTCGCAAACATACTTGTTAATAATCCAAATGTAAAAAAAAAAAGGTTTTAAAAATACCCCGCCTAAATTCTACGTTTAAATGCAACCGAATGAAAGGTACACACACACCCGTCATTGCAAAGCAGCTATTAGCGGTTCAAAAGTGACTAAAAGTAGCTAGAATTGATTTAAAGTACTTTCGAGTGCCGTATTTCATACTTTAACGATTAAGGCATCGTTATTCTATAGAATTCAATAATTTTATATACGGTAAAATCCGTCGTATAACGCACCCCTATACTTAAGAGATGCAATTTTTAATTTACGTATATTCACCGTATAACGCGCACCCCCTTTTCTTACGAAGAAACCTGAAATGCTCGCAATGAATGAAATGTTCGTATGTTTCGAAGTAATTTTATCGAGATATTTTCCTAGACTTAGCATACTTCTAGAAATGCAACCCATTAAGTTGATAAGAAACGCCATTTCTTTTAAATAAACCGTATTTCGATCTATGCACATCTTTTATTTTCATTTTTGAAGCTATCATTTTTATACCAGGCGTATACACGCACCCGTAAATTTCGATCTCATTTTTTGGTTAAAAGTGCGCGTTATACGCCGGAATTTACGGTACTTTAACTGACTTAATCAGTTATTTCATGAAATAGTTATTCTATGAAATAACGAATTCCACACAGACTTAGATATGTGAATCACATAAAAGCAAAATATAATCGTACATCATCAGGAAATACCCAACGAAGCGGATGGGTAATGACAGGTAACATTTTATATGTAATGATAAAAAGACATATATAGAAAGAAAGCGACAAAATGCGTCGCAGTATTTCTTTATCATCGTGAGTTATAACTATAAATACTTTGCTTAACCAACAAGGATAAAAATCTCTGCCGCAGTAAATAATTTATTGCGTCCGATTTTCCAAAAGTGTGAAGGGTAATTTACATAAATAGCCTGTTTTATTAATTTTGTTAGTGTAATGTAACTTAATAAACTGATTCAAAGATTTAATTAACATGTTTAGCTTTATCGCTGCTTTGTATTTTAATCAGCTAGGAAAGGGGTGGTGATTTGCTAATTTATCATTTTCGTCCCTGGTTTCACTGTTTTCACACTTGAAGCTTCAATGATTTACATCATGCAACATTTGCTAAAATTTATTACAGCTGCCTCTCAAGATTTGCTAGATGTAGTATCATGTTGAGGCTGCTCACTGAAAGTCTCTTAAGGCTAAGGTGTGATGTGAACGAATAAATTTTCTTTCATTAGTATTTGCACAGTAAATGCTTAACACATTTACGTCAATAAGTAAGAATATTTTTTGTGGTTAATTTCTATAGAAATGTAAAACAAGTAATATAAAAAAATTAAGTCAATTTTCCTACTTAGATCAACAAAGAAAAATTTAATTTTAGTTATTTTTTTTATTAAATAATTACATTTAATACATGTATGTATATACATGTGACACAGAATCACAATTTTAAGTGACAAAAGAGAAAGCGTGTTTCCTTGCAATTTTCCATTTTCTTTTTTATATATGGTGCTGGACTATTTTTTTCTTTGTTACTATTAATTCATTAATTAAATTTAATTAATGAATTAATATTTGAAAAATCTGTATTAACATCAAGTGTCATCCGCTACAAGTTTTAAAAAATGTATTTGATCTTGAATGGAAGAATAAAAAGTATTCTATTAACGATCGAAATATATATATATATATATATATATATATATATATATATATATATATATATATGAATGTTGCGTTAATGCTCAGATAAACTGTAAATAAACTGTGTTTTGACTGATAAACTGTTTATTTTTTAAACAAGAATAAAGAAATTGGGGAATAACAATTAATTAAAAAAAGTGAAACATTTAGCGCGTGTCTTTGCCTAAATGGCTAAGTTTATTCTTTTTAAGAGGTCCTCCGATGTCGTGGGTCTGTCTCCATCACCGTCCCTTCTCGGAGTCATTGCCCCTCGTTTCCCTTCGAAGTCATTTGGGAGGGGGGTGCCAGGGGCATGCAGTAGTACCTCCTACTTCCACATGTATATGTAAATAAATATATATGGGGAGAGAATAAATAGTAGGAATATTGTGTGAAAAAAGAAAAGAATTTCGTATTGAAAAATGCGCAAATTTATTTAATGATAACGCTCCTTGAAAAGTAAAATTTTATAATTTTTTTTTTGTAAAAGGACATAAATTATTATCCAAAAAATTATTTTGTATCCTTTTAAAATATTAGTATGAATGAGTATTTCTTTATTAGAAAGTAGGTATATTAAGTTGCTTTTTTTTTTTGGCTTTTAAGTTTAAAACTTGCTGTTGAGAGATAATTAATACCCACTCACGGGATTGTTAGGTAACTTCGGTTGCTTTCTGGTTATGCTTATCAACCTGTAACCGGCGAGTCACGGGTTCTAGTTCTTATGCCAATAGAGACCCGCCATATAGAGGGGGCTAATGCACGTTAAATATCCTGAACTCAAAGTCCGTCCGTTGACGTAATGTCCGGGATTGGAGAAGGGGCATCAGCTCGGGTGTCGTCCTCGTCACTTGACCGAGGCTCCGAATTACGTGGTCCATCACCAATTGCCTTAGTGCAGTGACTCTTAAATTTTCAATATTGGCGACCCAATACTCAACCATAATTTTCATCACCCCCTCCACACAAACAACAATTGAATTCAATTACACTATACTTTTACATTAAAGCTGCAATGGGACTTTTGTTAAGTTTCTCCCGCGTATATAAACGTCTTGCTCAGTCAAAGCGTTAATTGCCTCGGACGCATATATACGTCTTTCCGAAGTACAATGTTTTCTGTGCACTGAGATCCATAAAATTTTTATGAAGGCTTGGGAATGCAATAAATGGACCTGGACAGTGATTGCAAAGGATTTACTTATTATATATTTCACAGCGGATTTTCTTATTTATTCCTTCCTCCCATCCATACATCGCATACGCTCGTCTGTGTGAAAAACGGTGACATTGAGAAGCGAATTGCGTAACTTTTAATTGAAAGTTAAGGGATTAATTATACACAACACAAAATATCAAAATAAGTGTTAATTTTTGTATATAACTTTATACATGACAAGCCCATGGCGCGCGTCTCTGTTATCTATTAAATTTGTTCTTCACTTAGTATTGTTAAATATTTATATATAAAAATCTTCTGTGCGTGTGTATGTGACTAAACTCCTCCTAAACGGGTGGACCGATTTCGATGAAATTTTTTCTGTCGGTTCCAGTGGATTCGGGAATGGTTAAGATTCACAATTCGATCCGATATCGCAATTAGTGACAAAGATATTCATTAAAAACATTAAAAACATTTAACTCAATATTCACCTGCATTGTTGTAACAACGTTATTGTTATAAAAAAATGACGTAAATTGGCGTCTAAAATCGATTTTCAGATAAATTGGCCAAACCGGGTTTTCGTTGTTACAAAAATGGAGACGAATCATGCTTTTAGCGTTTTTAATTAATATCTTTTCAAATAATCTTTATATATATAATTCATCTGATCGTTTGTATATAACTGAACCCCTCTTAAACGGCTGGACCAATTTTGATGACATTTTTTGTGTGGGTTCAAGTGGATTCGAGAATGTGGTTTAGATTCACAATTTTATCCAAAATCGCAAATAGTTAAAAATATATTAATTAAAAACCTTAAAACGGAGGATAATTGTTTTACCCCTGTGTGGTGTTTATTCTGCTAATGCGCGGCAAGGAAAAAAAAGAAAGAGAAGAGGAGAATTTTTCGATATTTTCGCCGTTTTTAAAATTGCAATCTAATTTTTCTATCAAAATCAGACAACAAATAAGAACAAAATCGGAAAGATCATTCATTTCGCCACGATACGGCATATGTATAATTCTTTTGTGTGTGTGTCTGTGACTGAACTCCTCCCAAGCGACTGGACCGATTTGGGTAATATTTTTAGTGTGGGTTTAAGTGGATTCGAGGATGATTAGGATTCACAATTCGGTCCGATATCGCAATTAGTTAAAAATGCTCCAAAATTATGTAAGGGCACGTGTTTGTTCATAAAAAAATCATGGGCAAAATTTTTGAGGCCACTATTTTGAGCGGCAAACTTCAAGGTGAAATTGCATTTCTACTACAGAACCCAATGATTCTTTCAGACTCACCTACCCATTCAAATGTGTGCAATTTCCAGTTAGCTTGGCATTTGCTATGACCATTAATAAGTCACAAGGTCAAACAATGACAATTTGTGGCTTAGATTTAGAAAACCCTTGCTTTTCGCATGGCCAATTATAAGTTGCATGTCCGAGGTTTGGCAAACCATTGCATTTGTTTGTTTATACCCCTCAAAGATTAACCAAATATATTGTACATTCAATGGCATTACGATAAATGTATTTTTTGTGCATTAAAAAAATATACCTGTTATAAAAATAGCTCGAGTTTTATCTTTTTTACCCTTTAATCAAAACAAATTTAAGTATCTATTCAAAATATAGCTTCTATATTCAACTTAGTTCATAGTAAATACATACTAACACGCAATCGATAGGTTGAATTGGGGTTACTGTACATGCGATGATGTCGGGTATTGTAATAACTTTCTTTGTAAAAAAATTTCACCAAAACGGTCCAGATTGTAACAACTCATTCAAAAAAGTTTGTAATTTTCGGATTTAAGACGTGGGTACAGGACAACGTCTGTCGAGGCCGCTAGTGAATTATAAAATACTTTTCACAGTACTGATATATTTATTAGTGTAAATCAGTGCAAAAATGTTTTAATTTTGCTTTTTATTATATCAGAATCTATTTTGTTTGCTAACTTTTAGTAAATGAATAGTTTTTAAAATAATCTTTTGTTTTCGGTTTTTTTAATATTCTCGCGCACCCCTCGTAGAATTATCCCACCCCCTTGAGGGGAGACGGCCTACAGTTTGAGAAACGCTGCCCTGGTGCTACTTTATTGTGCAACGTTAATATCATTCTCTCTTGGAATTAATTGTTTTCAAGTATCACAGTTTAAAGCAATACAAAAGATTCGCAATTTTTAGTCTGTAAGTAGTGAAGATGATACCTATAAGCTGAAATCCCTTTCACCAAACTTTTATACCTCGTCAACGTTAGGAGTCTCATGCATCAACCTCTCTACAAGCAAGTTCTTAAGTCGCACCAGTACTCGAAGCCATGAGTGGGCAGAAATGGTCACGAATCAATGCCGGCCAAAAATTCGAAGCCCCAATGGCGGGAAGAAATTACGAGAACTAATCTCAATGCTCTGTGAACTACACGAGTGATGAAGTTCAAGTATATTTTAATACTTGGTGCACACACCTATTAAAAAATATCAAAATCAAGGTATTTTAGTACATATATAATTCAGGTATTCTTTTAAATTAATGATGCTATTCAAAAAAATTTCCATTTTTTCTTCCCTTTTTTTTCATTTTACGAGCTTTTATTTAACTTGCAAAGTAATTTGTTCGGGTGGAATCTTGCAACTCAATTTTGAAGCTGATAGCTTAAGCCGATTGAGCTGAAATTTTGCGCAGTTATCAGGGACCATATTCCATATCCATATCCCTGATCAAGGTAATCAGGAATAACGATTTTCAGATTTGGCGACTTAAAGATTAAGGTGCAACCCTAAAAGCGAATACGCACGTGGTTAACAAAAAAAAGTGTTCTATTTGTGAGAAACGGGAGAATGTGGGTCTAGTTTTTCTATAAATGGAAATAAAAAGTAATGTAATACGTTTAGAAGTGATGATACGCATTAACATTATAGTAATACGTTTAAAAGGGTTTTTTTTTTTTTGCTTTTTTACTCCTAAGCAATTACTCATTCTTCCTGTGAGCACACAAATATTACTCACGGAACCAAGTATAGCTCTTAATTTTATTCTTTGATTATCTGCTTGCTCTGCGAACATAAATTTCAGCAGTCGAAAACTGAACATTTTTTTTAAGTGAAGTTTTTTTGCGCGCGAGTGGAGAAAATTGCCCTGTTTTGCGTAACAGTGAAAAAGCGAACAGAAGTACTCTCCCCCCATCCCCCAAATCGTCGCCATGGTAAGGAGATAGCCAGAGGAGGAAGGGGGGGGACACCGCGTGACTTGTGTCATATCAGTGAAAAATTTGGATAACTGTTCTCGTCTCCAACTGGTGCCTTTTTGAAATTTTCTTTAGATTGTTGGCTACATGGCGATGTGTTCGGTGGCTAATTTATTTCTTTAATTTTCATTTGCGTTGAATTATTATTAATTCTAGTCAGAATGTCTAAATCAAATGCACAAAGACGAAAAGAATTTCGTGAAAGAAAAAAAAGAAAAACGAGCAGAGCAAGTCCACAGTCGAAAAAGTGACAAAAAAAACCAAAAAAATAGTGCAAATTCATCCAGTATTACTGCAAAATCTTGATCAGAGTACATGAGAGAATATCAAGCACGAAAAAAAAAACATTGCAAAATACTCTCTTAATGCCGAGTTTAAGGGATGGCAATGCTCTATTGAGACTCTTCTTATTACAGTACAGTTTAATACGGACTTTGTGAACCACCCTGTGCCGTAAACTTCAGAACCCTCAACAAGTCTAGTGCGTGTTGGAACTGATGCATGTGAATCGATAATAAATTATATCTTACTTTGCAAAGACTATGATTTCCATAGAAATGCGTGACCACGGTAGCCTAGTGGTCAAAGTATCAGATCGTGCCTGGCGTGTCATGAGTTCGAGCCGAGTACCTCTTAAAATCCACCGTGTAGGGGAGCGATGCACGTTAAATCTGTTAAGAGCTCAAACATCCTCCCGTAAGTGTGGTGTGGTAGTTAGGAGAGGGAGAGTGCCATTTCAGGCGACGTTCTCGTCACTTGACCATGGTTCAAAATTACGAAGTCCGTCACCAAAAGCCGTCGTGTATCTGAAAAGTGCGCCGTTAATATTCACTCACCCATAAAAATGCTCGCAGAGATTTTCAAAAAACTATTCATTGATAATCCTTTCGTTTACGGGTGTTCGATTTGTGATAAATTATGGTTTAGAGATGATTTGAGAACGCCTGTTGCTGAGCGGAAAAATATTTTACTGGAAATTAATTTAGAAGACATTAAAGAATATGTTACAGTTACCGAAAAGTTTATGTAGGAAAAGTATACCAAATTTATCAAAATATAATAATTTTGTATACCCAGAAATTCCTGTGTGCATATATATTCCTACTTTGAATTTGGTATCAGAAAGACTCAATTCGCTTTTCAAGCAAATTAGGCGATTGAGACATGCACACGGTCAATTTGGAATATTAGAACAAATAATCAATGTTCCAACGTCGCCAAAGACGTTTCACTTCTACCGCGTGGCGTTCCACGCACCGTTTTTTTTGTTGTTGCTTGTTTTGTTTTTTGCTTATTCGGCCATCTGTTATTACTCAACACTGACGCATCATATTCGCACTAGAATTTTTATTAACTGTGTTTCGCAACATTCTTTTTCATTTCTGTTATTGCTGACTAAAGGGTTTTTTTAGAAGCTATGAGCTTTTACATGCAATGTATGTAATAGGATAATACTGTCGACCATGCTGTTGTATACTTAGACATGAAGCTCTTTGCTGCTGGTCAAGCATACGTGGCCTTAGGTAGGGTAAAATCATTAGAATGTCTCCTTATTCAAGAGCTAGACTATTCAAATTTAACCTGCAAACGACCTAGCAACAATGATGCATTGCAGGAGATGAACAGACTGAGAAACCTGTCCAGCGATAACTAAAGAGTAAAAATTAAATTAAAAGTAAAAAAAAATTAAAAACAAGCTTTTATTTAAATACGCTGAAAAGAGTAAAATTAGCTTTTCCTTTCAAACTTTTTTTACTATCAACTTGTAAAGTCATTGCAAAATTTAATTGATATAAAAGCTTGTCGCGAGTTTTGAAAATTCGTATTTACTTAGTTTGAAAATTTTAAAAGTTAAAATCAATCAGATCACGTTGTTTAATTTACTTTTTTATAAACAAAGGAAAATCTCGCGACAATTTTTTATATCGTGTAAATTGTGTAATGACGTTATTTGTTGATAATAAAATAAATTTGAAAGGAAAAGTTTATTTGATTCTTTTTAGAGCATTTAAATAAAAGCTTGTTTTTAAAAAAGTTTTTTTACTTTTAATTTTCAAACACTATGTGACAGAAATATCGATAGTTAAAAATGCACGTGTTTAAAATTAATGAACTTGTATTTTAAATAAAATGATTTTAAATAATTATAAAAATTTATATTTAATTAGATTTATTTATCTGATCGTTAAGTTCTAATACAGCTTGTATTTACATTTATGATTAAAAAGTCATAAAAATGTGTAAAAACAGTTTGATGAAATGGTCATTACTTTTGATGTCTCTTAAACCTGTCATACATGAATTCAATAGAAATTTTTCCATTAAATATATAAATGGTTCCAGCATTGATATTTTAAAAATAATCACTGTAATGTTTTTGGAGGAACTTATTACTAGCAAAATATTGAATATCCTTTTTGTCCTCATGCTTTATATTAAATTTTAGCGATGTTTTACTATTTATAAACGTTTTCCGCAATTTAAAATTAATGGGGTTTTTTTTCTTTTTGGTTTCGAAAGGTTATCTCTAGAATATTTCAAAAACAGAATTGTTAATTATTTTCACGAGCACCAACCATGAAAAGAATGTTCTTGCAGATATTTCTGCCTCATCGAACAAAATATATATGCTTAAATTAAAATCCAACAACAGCTAATCCGATTACATTATTATGTATATTTCGTAATTTTGAAGTTTAGAAATAAGAAAGATTCTAACATATATTTTGAGTTTTCGTGGTCATATTGCTACGATTTCCTTTGAAACTAACAAGATGATTTTTAAGACCTACTATGGCAAAATTATAAAAAAAAAAAAAAAAGAATATATTTTTAAAAATACCACACACACCGTAAATTTCGTCCATAAAAATCTTGTTTATTAAACTTCCTATTATTTAAAAACGAAATATCCAAACCAGTTTCATTTTTCATAAAGCAAGAAGAATGAAGAGAGCAAGAATTTCATCTACCATCATTTTATAAAAATGATTCTCTGGAAGTTCTTCATTTATTAAAATATTAGGTTGTATACAAAGAGACTAGAAATAAGGTACTCGAAACATGAAAAATAACTTCATTAAATTTTTATGGGTTGATATTAATAGATGACCTATAAAATATCTATTACTCTTCAAGAAAAGAATAATAAACAGATTGCACAAGCGAATCAGATTTGATGGATTTAGCTGCAAATAAAACTATTTGCTAAGAATAACTAATATTCAAGAATTTATTTCGTATTTTGATTTATGATGCAAACAATAGTTTGGTTCGTGCGAATATTTGTCAACGGTGTTATTTGTGATGAATATTTGTAGACAAATTCCATTGTATTTTTTATTTATTTATGTATTTATTTTTAATTTTCTGTATGAATGGCAACAAGAAATATTTCAAAAGTATATTTTTAAAAGAATTCTATTCCAAGATGCTGAGTTGTTATATTTTGGAGAATTTATGTGTTCACTATTTTGTGATACTTATTATCAATTATTTGTGAATAAAAATACTCTCATGGAATGATTTTATGTTTCTGGTTGCACCAAATGAGATATACCAGCAGTTTCAATTGTATTTCTGGTTTCTGCAAAAAAATGGTGCTTTTTTATTCATCTCGATAGAAGTTTTGCCTATACATGTAAGATGTTCCTAAAGTAATGATGTATGTATGTTAGCGTTATACGATCTATAAAATATTGTTCAGTATATTTTTCTCCGAATATTGTTTTGTAAAGTTAACATAAGCTTAATAAATATATCACATCTTTAACTCTATAAATATATTTTGAAATGTTATGAGAAAGCTTATTAATCACAAAATCTTATTTATTATAAACAATAATATTTTGGGATAATATCTAATGTTAAATATATCTAGCTTTAATTCACTAATTTAATGTTTATGTGTATCAAGTTTTATATAACTATTACATTAACAGAAGTGTTATGTAATAAAGAGACTGCTGAAATTTTAATTACAGCATTGTCATTATTATTAAATTAATTGCGTTTTCAGAATTTATATAGTTATATAGGACAACTATTAGATGTATATGAGTTAATTACCACAATTATTGCAACTATTAAAATTTATTGATTGGTTCTTTATTATATAATGTTGCACTCGTAGCAATACACGGTTTATTGGAGAGAGACTTTCCTCCATGGTCAACAGTGATTTGGAATACTAATTTTTAAAGAAAATATATGCAACAATTAAATAATTGCATTCAGTTGAATGCAAACTATTCAAAGGATATATCGTACTGAAGTCATTAAAAAGTTTTAACAATAATTTCTGAGGAGAATATAAAAGAAACAAGAGGTAACTGGATTATCAGGTTTTATGATTTAGTGTTAAAGATAAAAAGGCTCGCAGATTACGTGGGGGAGAATGGGTTCTTTTTTTTATGAACAAAAATAAGTTGAACATGAATGCACAATTAGACATTTTAAAGTCAATTCATTTTATGTGATATGGAATAAACCTAAGGCACTACAATCTATAAAAGCTCAGAAGATGAAGCTGTTCGTATATTTTTATTCGAAATTAGCGATCAAAAAGAGGAATGAAAAAAGATAACGCTAAAAAAAGTTAAATGATATACACAGAAATATAATTGACATTTGTAGATTGGAAGATGAATTGGATTATTTCTTAATGTATGTGAAAGAAAAGGAAGACTTCATAAAAAACCCACATTATAATCTAGGCATGTTAAGTTTCTCGTGTAATAGTGGTGTCGACAGGTATCACATTTATTCAGCCCCCTAAATCTTTGTTATTTCCGAATGTTGAAACGTTATTCACGAATTTTCCAACAGTTCCTTTCTCTTATTCGTATAGAGAAATATCATTTTCTGTTTCAATTAGTAAAATTTTATTTAAGAAATACATTGGGAAAAAAAATCATTTGAACTTTCAATTTATAGAGCGGAAAATTTTAAGCCGCATTGACACTGAAAAATAATTGTAAGAAATAAATTAAAATGGTATTTTTAAGGCGTATTTTTTTTTTGCTTACTGTTGATGAATAGGACCCAAATTTGGAATATTTTTTCAAATGAAAGAATTAAGACATTAATAGCATATTCTGGATTAGCTATCCTTTAGAGAGTTGTATATTTTATGATGGTCTTCATTTTCATCTGAGTTGTTCCTCTTTTTTCTAGTACTTAATGCAGTGCTTTTCATACTTTTAATATTTACGATCCAATTTTCGATAATAATTTTCATCGCAACCTCCTCCGTACAATAATAATGCATTGAATGCAATAATAATTTACTACGTCGCTAAAGTTACAATACGACTTTTTTTTTAATTATAAACCGCACGAATTATCAATATAAGTATTAAATTTTGTATATAATTTTGTATATGACAAGCCCATGGAAGTCACTGGTAATTATTAAACCTGTTCTTAGCTTAGTATTAATAAATTAATTATTTAATACATTGATATTGATACATGTATAGGTACCTTAAATACGGCGTATAGGAAGCACCTATTTTTCCAAACTGCAATTTTTAATTTATAAGTAAGTATATTCGTCGTGTAAAGTGCACTCCCTTTTTCACGAAAAAACCAGGAATGAACATATGCAATGTTTTAATGCTTTGAAGTCATTTATAAGACGTTTTACCCCAGGTTTTTGAAAAAAAGAGCATACTTATATAGAAGATATTAAGTTCATAAATTTACAAGTTCCAAGTACAGATATTAATGTATACATATATTACATATGCAAACATTAAGTTCATAAGATATATAATTTATTTTAATTCGATACATGTAGGAATCTATTTTTCTTTAATGCTTATCTCTTTTTTTTAATAATGCTAAAGCTATCATTTTGATCTTATTCTTTGTTATTTATTGCGCGTTACACGCCGGATTATTCGGTATACTATATTAGTATAAATGTGTCCAAATGTGTTTTGTTTAGTTTGTTTTCAGTAAATTAATATTTTTTGAAAAGAATCTTTTATTTTCGATTTTTCGATATGCTCTCCCCCTTCTCTAGGTTACGTGCCCCACAGTTTGAGAAACGCTGATTTAATGTGTTTAGCATATTTTCTTTTACACTATAATGCTAAAAGAACCAGCTCTTTACGTGTTTAAAAACAATAGTACCCACGGAATATTTTGAAATTTTAGAAATGGTATATTATAAACAGAGAGAAATATATGCATTACAATTCTGCTAATTTTCATAAAATTTAAGTCATTTTACTGTCTGAAAATGTGCTTCGCGTACTATAGTTCAGGCTCTTGTACATTTGGCGAAGATAACCGTAAATAAATATATCAGTGTGCAGCAGTACAAAATTGTTTACTACTCTTTTCACTTCTTAATAATTTTATGAAAGTTTTCTTGCAACTTTTCTATTTCTAACATGAACTTGAGGGACCCACAACTTTTTAGCCCTTGGTTCTTCATTTGACCACCAGTCTGTGGACTTTGTATACCTAAATCAAACAGTTACAATCTAATCTCGCCAGCAGAATGGGAATAATCACGTTGATACATATAATAACAGCTCTATGTGGCATGATTAATCAAAGTCGATTCACCGCATTCAGAAATGTCACTCTTCACATCACGGCTGGTTTATCCATGACTAGAATAAACAGATAGTTTATACATTAAGTTATTAAAGGTGTATGTTTGCGAAGTAGCCTACTCATTATAATTACTCATTCCATGTGTAATTATGATCCTCAATTATGCTCCATTTTTTATGTTTTGAATTTTAAAAGAATATGTTGATGATAAAAAAAACTATTGAATTATAATTAGTAAGACGTTTATCTGGTACCATTTTTATTGTGTTGTGTACTCTCTCTCTCAAGAAGCTTATTTTTGTTTGTTAATATTAATTATCGCAATCTTTTGCAAAAAATAAATAATAATAATGACAACTAATTTCAAGATTAAAGGAGTTACACATATAGCGCAAACGCAGTTAAAGTAATAATTAACATGTTATTTATTAATCACTAAAGAATAAATATACAGGTTTATGTGTGATAATAGTACTTGATGTAGGGTATTTTTCAATTGTATTAAGACATTTTTTTTTTTTATTCAGAGTATATTTTCTCTGGTTGCAGTCGTTGATCATTTTAAGAAGGAATATTTGTTTACTTAAGTATCCACATTTAGTTTACTCAAACATAAAACATTTTAAGCAGCTATACAAAAAAGCTCAACATGTGTGGTCTCAAGGACAGTTCATAAAACTATTCTTTGTTCTTTAGAACACAGCTTTTTATGGTTTGGGTCAAACGGAATCTTTTGGAATCAAATAATTTCCGATAAAACCTTTGTGATTGGTCAGAGTACGTGGATGATGCAAGATTGCTTCATCTTGTTTTAAAAATCTTGCTTAAATCTTGTTTTGCGTCAGTTTCTTAGGAGATAAAAATATGGTTATTTCCCGTTGGGCGGGTAAACTAAAAATTGTCGCGCGAAGTCTTGGAGGGATCAAGACCATTAGGAAATAAATTACCTTGAGAGAAGATTTAAGTGAATTATTACATGTATGTATAAAAATATAAACGCTAAATAATATAATTGTATAAGAATTTCGTATTCCTATTATTCTCATACATATAAATTACTTAGAATAGTACTGATTCAGCACGTGGAAAGGGAATCCATATTATTCTAATCAAATTAATATTGCTTTCACAATCAATAAATTTGCTTCTGTTAGCAATTAATTAGTCCAATACATTTTTCTCATAAAATAACATGAATATATATTCAGTTGTTAAAAGCTCCACTCCATTCCTTTCAATATTATGAAACTTCTTTCTAACAGGGAACTAATTATTTTTTAATTAACAGTTAAAATTGAATTATTTCAATTCAGTTAGTTTAGAATTACTTTGATTAATAAATTTAAACTTTTAACAGACAGTGCGTCATAAGTTTCTGTTTGAAAGTTTCGAAATTGCTGTATTAATAATTAGATATTAATTAAAAAACTAAACTAATGTCTCGCGATTTTTTTTAATTTCTTCTCAGAATATATTTTATTCAAAATTTTCTGGGATTTATAAGGATATTAAACACTTAGAAATTAATGAATTTGTAAGATAGCACATTATTTTAATTTCAATATTATATTGAAAATTACTCGTAAATTTATATTTAATTCCATTTACTTGAATTTAGCTTATAAATTATTGATATCTATTCATGAATAAGCAGTACAATTAGTTTTAATAGAGTATTAATTGTTTATTTTGCTAATACAAATGAAGTTATATCTTTTGAATATCTTTCAAAGTATTCATGGTTTTATTTCGTTCTTCAAGTAAAAAAAATAAATTATTGATTTTATTTCAAGTATATAAAAAAAAGTATTCTCAAAAATAATGATTATAGTATCGTTTGTTTACATATTCAGTAATAAAAACGAAGTCCAAGCTAATAAACAAAAGATTTTATAACTTTTACGACTACGAAAAATGGCAACAGGAAAAAAAAAGCTTTGTTGGAATTTTTGATTGAGTTAAAAAGAAAAAAAATTATAACACGAATGTTCTTAACCAAAAATGAAAAAATGTTTTTTAAGCCATTTCAAAATGTTTTTTATGAGCTTGACAACCATTTCCATTTTCAAATTAATCATTCTGCTTGATAGAAAATTCATTCGCTCTATTTTTTTTCACTAGACAATAAAATAAACCAGTTTGAGGGTTTTTTTATTACTTTGAGAGCAAAAACAAATTTAATCCGTCGATTACACGTCAGCTGCAAATAGGCATCAGACATTAAGCGAATTTAAATAATCTTTTTTTCATGTCACGTAATTAAATTTGTTAGGTCTTTATTTAACATTATATGTCATTTCATTTTTTTCTGAGATATGTAACGAAGCATTAATCAATGTTTTTCGCAATTGTTCATGTATGGCCGCATATCTTAGACATTGCAATATATATATTAAGATATTTAATATTCTTCCATAGTATTGCGATTTATTTTCTCCTTGGTATTTTTTTACTTCATATTTGTCGTTAGTAGCTAATTATTGGTAACACTCGTTAGTTCTATGTTTATTATCTTTAGTAATGGTGGAATCTTGTTTTTTTACATAATTTTCTTTTCCTTGCTACCCAAGTGGCACAGACAAATATAGGAGAAAGTTGGCTGGCTCTAAAACAATATTTTACCTTAATTAGTTTCTAAGGCTAAAAGTTTTTATTAGTCTGCTGATACTATCTTATTAGTCTATCTATTAGTCTTTGCTATCTTACTATCTTATTTACTTAATTTATACCGGGTGGGGGCAAAAAGTCCGTAAAAACTTTAAAAATTCATAAAATCCGGAGAAATGAACGAAAAAAAACTGTTTGCTGGATCAGCATTAGTATGTCACGGGATTTTTTTAAGCTAGAAAAAAAAAATAGTTCGAAAATCATCCGGTAGGTGGCGCTGTTACAAGCGTCTGTGGTGTAAATATGCAAATTAGACGGCTATAAAAACCTTTGCTCTCAATGAATTCACATTCCTTTCCCCATTACATACAGTGAATGTGAACAAGGATGTTCAGTGCTCCGGATAAAGCTTTGTTGGTGAAGTTATTTTACATGAACGAGGAATCAGCGACCATTGACTTGCGTAAATTCCGAGTTCAGAAAAATGTGAAGAGTGGAAAAGGCCCTTTAACACCTGCAGGTATCTTAAAGTTTGTTAAACGTTTTGAGGAAACTGGAAAGTAGGAGGATCGAGCACGAGCCGGACGACCATGCTTGAAAGAAGCACGTGCACCCTGCATTGCTGTCGAAATGGAAGGGATTGCGTCCGAAGCAGCTTCAGGGACCAACAGTGCTCGTGAAGCTGCCAGACGATTGTGCTTACCACCATCACCTGTCCGCAATGTTCTTCGTCGAATTCTCCAGCTGTACCCATACAAATTGCACTCGTGCCATGAACTTAAGCCAGCAGATACCGCACAGAGGGAAGCATTTGCGAAGTGGGCCTTCTCTAAAATGGAACAGGATCCCACCTGGGTTTTTAACATCTTGTGGATAGATGAAGCTCATTTCTCGCTTCATGGTAACGTTAACAACCATAACTGTCCCATTTGGGTGACCTCTAATCCACGTGAGTACACACAGAAGCCATTGCATTCCCCAAAAGGGACAGCATGGTGCGGTTTCACGGGTTCATTTATCACAGGACCCTTCTTCTTTGAAACGCAGTGCCCAGTAAATGGATGGATAGCGGAAACGGTAAATGCTCAGCGTTATCTAAAGATTCTGCGGGAGACTGTCGTGCCATGTTTAATTCAACGAGGTCAGATTTCGAATGTCACGTTCATGCAGGATGGAGCAACCAGTCACACTGCTAACCCGGTTAAGGCATTCCTGATACTGACATTCGGGGAAGACAGAATCGTTAGCAGGCGCTGCAGGTACCCATGGCCTCCTCGGTCTCCAGATTTAACACCGACAGACTTCTGGTTGTGGGGATATTTGAAATCTCGTGTGTATCTATCCGGTCCATCAAGTCTGTCGGAACTAAAAGATGCGATCCGCAGAGAAGTATCCTCCATACATCCGGACGTGTTGCACTCTACCGTTGCTGGATTTGTTATTCGCCTGGAATGTCTTCTCCCCTGTGGTGGTGGTCATGTGGTGTAATATAGTTGTGAAAGTTTTCTGTTCATTATGTGTGCATTGTTTCTTTGATTTGCGTACATCAGCGCCACCTATCGGATGATTTTCGAATTATTTTTTTCTAGCTTAAAAAAAATCCCGTGACATACTAATGCTGATCCTGCAAACAGTTTCTTTTATCGTTCATTTCTCCGGATTTTATGAATTTTTAAAATTTTTACGGACTTTTTGCCCACCCGGTATATATATATATATATATATATATATATATATATATATATATATATATATATATATATACTAGCTGTATGGCCCGGCGTTGCACGGGATTTCTCTACTTTTATAATTTCCTCTTTCCTTCACAAAATCAGCACTTATAATACTCTTTTTTTCAAAATGACTTCCACCCCACCCTCCTTCCTCCGCTTAGCCCGACGTTGCGTGGGCTTTTATCGAGTGTATAACTTAAAATTCCCTGTTTCGAAATTTTTTCGCTTTTTTTCTCTGTCAGACAGGTAAATTTCCGCTCGGCATTGCACGAACATTTTTAAATGCATAACATATTGTCTTCGAAATTTCCCTTCCCCTCTCGCTATCAGCCGTTCCTGGTATGTGTGTGTGGTTTCTATATTAACGCCATTACAAAATTCGCGTGGTTATTTCCCACGGTTAATTATTACTGCCCTTTGAAAACTTTGGCAACCACTGAAGATCCACTGTTGAATCAGTCGAGAGTTTAATTGTCCTAACGTTGGTGTGGTATGGTAGTTAAGAAAAATGCGTGCCAGCTGAAGTCTCATCCTCGTCACTTGATAATGGTTCAAAATGTCGAGGTGCGTTGCCAAAAGCTCTCGAGTAAGGGAACAGTGGGACTTTAATATTCACTCACTCCCTTTGATACTTGTAGGAGTGGAAAGGTCCATTAACACCTGCTAAAGGGTAGTTCCCCCCCCCCTTGGAATGTGGAATGTGAAGTTTCACCATTCGGTCTTTGGGTACGACGAAGTGAAGTCATGTCCGAGTGGTTTCTAACTGTATACTAACTGTTTTTCTTTAAATGTTTTTCTTTAAAATAAACCTTAATATTTAAAATTTAGACGCCATGTTCTTAATTTGTTTCCGTGCCCATTGATTGACTTTAGTCTACTTTTTAGGCCCCGGAAACGAAAATGTACATTTTTTAAAATAGTTGTATGTTGAAAAAAGTAGAAATTTTTATAATTTCGAAATTTCACAACTATATATATTAAATGTTGAATTAAAATTGTGAACATTTTTTTTAAATTTCCATATACGCTAAAAAAGTTTCATGCAATTGTTTTTATAAATAAAGAAGTCATAAGAATTTGAATTTGGAAAGTAGTTATTAAATATTTAAAATTTGAGTATTTTTTAAAAATTCGTAAAAAAAAATTTTTAGCATTTTATTTTTTTAAATCACTAACTCTAAAAGATCAAAGTATGAGTTTTAAAAATCATTTTCATATAAACGCATCGATATTGATTCATTTCAGAAAAATCATAAAATATGTAAAGTATTGTTGTTTTCTAAAAAAAAAAATACTGTATCGTGATGAAATAAATTTTCTTTCCAATTACAAAATTGCTGGCGAAGTTATTAAAAGCGCGAATAAAATTTTGAGTATTTTTTAAAAAATCATAAAAGTTAAACGATGATGTTGTTTCGAACACGGGTACAAACGGTAGTAATCAAGCGCTCTGCAGATCATGCACAAAATTCTCGGGAAAAAAGGAGTGAAAAGACCTTTTAAAATAAAAAAGAGAGATTCAATTTCGGAGGAATAATAAGGAAATGAATAAATAAGCACAACCTCTGAAAGAAGTAAATCCTTCGCAAACACAATTGGGGTCCTATTATTGCATTCTAAAGCCTTCGGAATAATTTTATAGATAGCAGTGTACAGAAAAGATCGTACTTTGGAAAGACGTATATATACGTCCGTGGTTACTAATGCTATGGCTGAGGCCATTTATATACTCCAGTGGCACTTAAGAGGTTAAATTAGTACTGTAGCCTTTGCTTCAAAGTATAGTATTATTGAATTCAGTGCATTATTATTGTATAGAGGAAGGGGTACGATGAAAATTAGGATTGAATAGTGGATTGCAAATATTGAAAGCTTGAGATGTACTGCTTTACACTCAAATCTACTAATTCTTTTTTAGGGATGGCGCTGTGAGCGTGCATTGTTTTTCAATATACAATGAAGTGCCACTGAATTATGCAAGGGCTACGCAAATTGTGAAGCGCTGTGCATCATTTATGCGCAAGTGAGAGCGCTGTGGAAACTGCATATATAGCGCGTATTGTAGGTGGTTCTGAATTACTTATTGGAATTGCGAGTATGGGTAAACTGCCGGATTTATACGCCTTTGATCGTTGACAAATCGTAGGAGCGTGACGCATAGGCCATTCAATTTCCAAAATCGTCAGACATCTAAGGCTTACAAGGTTGGCAGTGTCAAGAGTATACCAAGAATACATGGATGGTAGAAAAAAAGGACTAGCGATCGGGCGAACTGCAAAGGACAATTAGCCTTGACAGTACGGGGTGAGGTATGGCTCAGGTGCATTGTACGTAGCCAGCGAAGCCAAACATTAGCTTGACTGACGTACAGTCAGTAAACGGACTGTGCAACACTCGCTTCACCGTATCGGTTTTGGGAGCAGTCGACCGACGAGGGAGCCATTGTTGAATGTTCGCCATCGAGCTGCATGTCTTGCATGGGAAAGAGAGCACAGAGACTGGAGTGTAGAGGACTGGAAACGAGTAGCATAGAGTAATGAGTCTCGATTCCGACTATTTAACGCCAACAGGAGGCTGAGAATAGGGCGTCATGTTCATGAAAGCCTGGATCCTGTATGCCAGGTTAGAACTGTACAAAGGCATGGTGAATCAATCATGGTCTGGGGTGTTTTTTCGTGGTACTGTTTGGGATCTTTGGCGCATGTATCAACCAGAATAATTCAATACGTAGAGTTGCTGGGTGATCACCTCTGTTATCTGCACGGTAATGGAGTTTCCAGCATGACAACTGTACCTCTCACAAGTCCCGATTGGTTACTGGCTGGTTGGATGAACATTCCTCTGACATTTCTGTCGTAAATTGGCCGCTTAAAAGCCCAGATTTAAATCATACTGAGCATCTTTGGGATCTTTTAAAACAAGACGTGAAAGGCCATCACACAGCACCAACGAACTTTATTGAATTATGAACAGCTTTAGCCAATATTTGGCAAGTCGTTTCCGTGCAACGTTCCCAGAAACTTGTTGAATTTATGCCTCGTCGTGTGGCAGCCGTTATCAAGGCCAGAAGAGGATCAACTCGTTATTAGTTAGGTATCCCTAACTCAGTGGCACTTCAGTGTAATACGGAAGTATTTGTGAATAAATTCTGGAGTGTGTTTGCCAGTAGTAAAATATAGATGTATTTAGTTTTATTTTAATTTACGTCACACTCCAAAGCAACGCGAAGGTAATTGGTGATTAATCGCGTAATTATGAACCACGATCAAGTGACAAGAAGGACACCGTTCTCCCAACTTCTACAACACATCAACAGGAGGGCGTTGAGCCACTTCAGATTTAACATAAATCAGCCCCTCTACATGGTTAATCTTCAGGGGCACTAGGATTTGAACCCGCGTCTCGACACTGTCAACCACGAGTTCACGACATGCATGAAGTGGCTTCCGCGGCCCACGTGAGTGAAAACCGAGAAATGTTTTACTATGATGTTTTAATACAGGGGTGTCCAATGCGCGGTCCGTCGACTCTTTTTAAAATATTTTTAAATATCAGGTTTTTAAAGTTTTTTCATTTTGAAATTTATTTGAGGGAAAATTTATGTATGTAAAAAATCTACAATGTATTTGCCTGTTACCTGTTCTTGTTTTAAAATAAATCCTTTTTGATAATAGAAATGTCTTCCAGATTAAAATAGATTTATATTTTATCAAACAGTTACATTTGATTTTACTATAATAAAATATTTTTTTAATAAATTCTGTGAATTGCATTATGCATATCCTTTACTATGGATGGTGCATGATTCTCTGTGTGTGCGACTTTGTTTTCTCCTCCTCCTTTTCTGTTTAAAGTGCCCAAAAAGCAAGATGCTCTCAGAGTTGTTTTTGAAGTTTAAAAAAAATGTATTCAGGTCGGTTAAGATAAAGGGCAACGTATACTTAATCGTTTGCAAAGGACAGCACAATCAAATTTCAACAAAGAGTCACGAAAGATCAATTCAAAAGAAACACCGTAATTTTCAAGAAAATGGCAACTGTAATATTTTGAACATTATCACATCATTGCATTATTATATTATACAAACATTATTATATTATCTATCTCTGTATACATGAAAAATACTGAAAACAATAATAATAATTCATTCTATTTTAATTTTCACTCCAATAAATGTTTTTTTGTTTCCAAATCTGATATAAAGGTACATATTTTTATTTGCGCCCCGCGAGATTATAATATTTTTCCGAAGTGGCCCACAAGGTCATTTGAGTTGGACACCCCTGTTTTAATACATGCAATACGTGGAGCTCACAAGAATATTTCAGTGAGTGAATATTAACGTCGCACTGTTCAACTACAGGAGAGCTTTTTGGCGACGACCTCGTAATTTTGAGCCATGGTCAAGTGCCGAGCACTACATCTGAGCTGGCATTCCCCTCTCCTAACTACCACACTACACCAACGGGAGGACGTTTGAACTCTCAACAGATTTAACGTGCATCGCTACCCTACACGGTGGGTCTTTAGTGGTACTGTGCTCGAACTCATGACATGTCTTCCATGATCCGATACCTTGACTTCTGAGCTACCGTAGTCCTCAGGAATATTTCAAGGGAGCATTGATGGTTGAAAGTCTACTTTCTGATATCATACCCCAAAATGGCACCAGACATTCTTTTGATTTTATCGATTGCCGGGAACAAAAAACAGTAAAAAAATAATAAATTATTAAATAAGGAAATAGAGAATTAATTAATAACTCATTTTTACCATTTGAGCTTATTGGGATTTCAGAACAATATGAAATGAATAAGCAAATTTACAAAAAGATGTGTTTACATATTATCTGTTACCTTGTCTGCATTTTCCCGAAAAGTCTGAATTTAATAACGTGCTTCAAACCTGATCATACTCTAAACCCTAATTATTCAGCCTGTTTAAGCAAACCAATTAATTGTGTGCATTCTTCGAATTCGATGACAATAGGTGTATAATTGTCATCAATAAACGCAGTACAATCACGGAACTTCAGTTCCATTCAAATTAAAATTTTCATTCGGTTTTATGACAAAGATCTCTTTAGAGCTTTTCAACAATTGAGGCGGCAGCGAGTGTAAAGCATGTTCAAAGGTTAATTTATATTGTAACGATTGATAATTAGCTAACAAATTTCCTAAGAGTATAAAAAGACATATATATGAGATAAATTATTTTAAATTACATTAGAAGGGAACACTTGAATAATTTTAAATACATTAAGCACAGAGCGAGAAAGGGCGAAAAGAGTATTATGCGATACTTAAATCTATAAACAAATATTACTAATTCAGTAAAATCAAGCAACCGGGTATGTTTATTATGTTCACTGAAATTGAAATATGTATGATTATGGAGTTGTTTTTTTCTCTAAATACGAAAATCATGAGACTGTTGAATTTTATAATTGTTCTGCTTGACATATTCACAATTACTAGAAATAAAATTGGTATCTTTTTACACAATGCTTTTATTAAGACTACTTTATGTGAAATGTAAAACCTAGTACGTTAATTGTTACTAACAATCGACATAATGTCCTTTTGTTCATTAATACCGTACGCATCACCAATTTTTCAAATGTATAAACAAATATCTGACCTATTATTAGCTTTGTTTCTGTCAATCGAGCGAGTAAACTCTCTTCCATATTAACGTCATTTTCTAAAGCAACACGAGTGACCACTATGCTACGGTGGTCACTCGTGCGGCTGCGTGTCATGATTTCAAACCTAATGCCGCTGAATACTTGCCGCATAGAGGGGACTACTGCACGTTAAATATGTCGAGCCCCCTCGTTGATGCGGTAGTTAGGAGACGGGTGTGTCAACTCAGGTATCATCCTCATTACTTGACCGAGGTTCAAAGTTACGCCTGTAACACTCCTGCAAGTTTACAGTGCGACGTTAACATAACTCTCACTCACTAAAGCAACACGAGGGCTCTTCGCCACGGACCTCGTAATTTTTAAACACGGTTAAATAATAAAGACGATATCAGAGCTGACACCCAATCTCCTAAATTCTATTAAAACACCAACGTGAGGACTTGAGCCGCAACAGATTTAACGTGCATTAGCTCCTCTACACGGTGGGCCTTTAATGACATCAAGATTCGTACTCGTGACTCGATAACGTCATTGTTTCTGTCGAAGAAGTTTTGTTGACCTAATATGGTTTCTTTCTTGATACAGTTAATTCAATTTTCAATCATGTTAACAATTGTGCTAAATCCTAGTTTGTTTGTTTTTAGGCTGATATATGTTTTCTCTTTTTTTTAAACGTATACTATCTTATAAACTTAAACAAACAAAAAATTATATAGCTTGTTTAAATTAATCAGTGTTAATCAGTTCCTCAAAAGTGTTCCATTTTACTATTTGTTTTGAATTTCAAACGGTTCACTTAAAATACGGACTTTCATACGCACCATTCTAATAGATAGTGGTGTTATGATAATAGTTAAATAGGTACACACACACACATTATTTTAATAATTATATCGTTCCATGACTTGGAAGAATTTTTTCTCCTTTTTACCTGTGATACTAATGCATTGACAGTAAAATATTAATACAAATATGTTTGTTTTTTCAATACATGTAAGATGAATTGAATATATATATGAACAAACCATGAAACTGTTACAGTGTAACAAAATTGAATTTGAGGCTCAATTTCATATTATTAAGCTATTAAAGAGATTATTTAAATAACAATTATTAAGGATTAAGTCGAGCACACGTTAATGTTCGTCGAAGACAACTCAACGGAGTAGATCTTATACGAGATAAAATCCAAATGAAAAGTATGTACCATTTCTCCACGACTGATATTAACTAAAATAAATAATAAGTAAAAAAAAACTCATTTGATAATTCCGAAAGATAACAGGAACATTATTTCGTCCACTATTAATCAGGGAAGCAGGCTTAAAAATGTGCCGATCTTAAAGCAACAAAAAAAAAGAGGACGACCGATACTAAATATCGTGTGGAGGACTTCACGACAACTCCACTCCAACCACCCTGGCGCCAAAAAACGAACCTACACCCCATCCTGCAGCTATAAAGCAAGCAATCCCATCATCGCTCATGAGGTATATCAAGAACCCGAAGGTTAAATACCTTAAGTGAGTCTGCGTTTTAACTTCTAATTACAGAAAAGCCGACGATGATATCCCTCTCTCTTCGTGTGTATAGAATAGAAAAGGAAAAAAATAATAATAAGTTTTCCTCTAGGCTCAAACAGATCTCTTATCACCTTTACGCTTGTAGTGGAAAGGCAAAACGGTCGACATTTCGCCGTTGACAAACCACTCTGGGAAACGCTGAGTCACACAAGAGCCGCTAAAATGTTAGCGAAACCACGCCTCAGTATTTACGGAGCTTAATGATTATCATTATCAGCCCCGCGGAGTGTTCCGACCGGTAGCACAGAAGGGAAAAAATGTCTTTTTTTTTTGCCTTACTCTCTCATACAAGATAATATTAATTTTTCCCTTATTTCACTAAGTAATCAAGCAATTTCGGTTTTAATAAAATATTTAACGTGGTTGGGAGATAAAAAGATAACGAGATTTTGAGGTTATTAAATGAGTTTATTTTTTAAAAAAAATATTTATTATTATTATTATTTATCTCATTAAAGCAGCGAGATGAAAAGAGAAATGGTTGAAGAAAAATTTCTATTTTTAAATCGTTAAAATGTCTGAAAAAATATTGTTTGAATTTTACGATGTGAGATGTCTGACATGTACGCATTGCTTACTATTTTTCTTTATTAAAACAAAAAAAGGAAATGATTTTTTTTTAAATTTATTTATGAATCTATTTTTCGTTCTCTAGTATACAGTATGAAAATAATTATTCTTTTGAATTCCTAGGAAAACTTTCACATAGAAATATAATGAGGAAATAAAATGAAAGAAATAATATATATATATATATATATATATATATATATATATATATATATATATATATATATATATATATATATATTTATATATATATATATAGTACAATAAAATAAAAGTGAAGAATAACTAGAACCAACAGTACTAAAAAGTAAGAAATTGGAATTCATCAAACACAACAAAAGTAGATACAAAAAGTAAAAGGACTAAACTGGAGACCTATTATGTTTTTTAAAGCTGTCGCTGAATTAAGCCAGCGAATTAGGGTTAGCAATGCTTTATGGATCCACCTTCCCCGTACAGCAGAAATTTTCGACATAGTAGGGAAAAAAACCAGAAGTTGAAAAGTTAAGCCTAATACGGGCACGTGGTTCTAGAACCTAACAAAATCGTAAAAAGAAATTGAGAAAAGAGAACAGTAATGAATCTATCAAGAAGAGGAATAATAAAGTTATTTAATAGAAAATATTAGGAAAAACTTACTTATAAAACAAAAATCCTGAACTCAGAAATCCTGTCCGCGAAAACACCACCTACTTGAAAGAGGATTCTACGAGAAATGGCGAAAAAGATTGAAAGTCCAGCTCAGGAAAGAAAAAACCGAAGCTCCATCTGGATAGCTATTTTAAAATTAAATTAACCACAAAGATAATTAATTAAGTAAACAACACAAAAGACGTTTTAAATAAGATTAAGAACAGAGTTCAAAATAGATAGTAACAAACAGAAATATACACTGCTGGACAATTGCTAAGGACGGATCACAAATTGCTATGTAGCATAACATTAAGCGAGACATGAGGCCTAGTAGGATAAAATATAGTTGCCACACTGTTCAGACATTAGAATAAAGAATATTTATTGTTCTGGAAAGTACAAAAGCTGTGAAACATCTGAAAGAAAGAAAAATGTTCATTTGATCTGCGTACGGAGAAATGGAACAATGCATCTAAAACTCAGAAGGCACCTTAAAAAAAGGTATCAGTACGGAATATGTCCACCGTGGAGTGTGATGCAACATTCCACACGTCGTACCATACTTTGCACAACATTATCCAGCACCTGTTGAGGCAATTTATCCCATTCCTCTGTGAGTGCATGGATGAGGGTTTTCTTGTTTGTCGGAGGATAGTTTCGACCAGAAACTTGCCTCCCCAAAGCACCCCACACATTTTCAATGGGGTTTAGATCTGGAGAACGCGCTAGCCATACGAGACGTTGAATACCCTCGCTGTCTAGACAATCCTGAACAGTGAGTGTTCGATGACATGTTGCGTTGTCGTCCATAAAAACAAATTTATCACCGACAGCACCACGGAAAAGACGAACATGAGGAAGTAGAACTTCATCAATGTATCGTTGGCCCGTCATAGTCCCATTCGCAACCACATGTAGGCGCGTGCGGCCATTGATCATGATGCCGGCCCACACCATGATACTGCATGTCGGATATCGCTCCTTTTCCTGGATATTTTCTGGACGATAAGCAGTACCACTCTCGCGCCAGATCAGTTGGCGTCTACAATCTGATGACAGACTGAACCTACTCTGATCTGAGAATAGTACGCATGCCCAGTCCTGTTCAGTCCAATTGTGATGCTCATGACACCATTGCAAACGGGTAGTATGGTGCTGTCTGGTCAATGGGACACACACAACAGGTCTGCGTGCGTATAGTCCTCCTCCCCTCAAACGTCTGGCAACAGTTTTTCGGAATATCTGCTTTCCTGAGGCAGCAAGAAACTGATTTGCCACCTGCTGAGCTGTGGTGCGCCTGTTCCTTTTTTGCTGATAGGACGATATATCTGTCTTCTGCAGGCGTCGTACTTCTAACACGACCTCCTCCGTGCCGTCTACTACACATTCCAGTAGTTTTAAATGACTTTCACAGACGTAAAACAACGCTGTGAGTGATGTCGAACTCCCTGGCAACATCTGTTATTTTTCGCCCTTCTTCGATCTTTCCAATAATTCGGCCACGCATAAAATCCTCTATGTGATGTCGGGAAGACATGCCAAAAACTTTAAGTTCGTCTATTAAATCTTTCCTGTAAAACTTTGACTTGAAACAACAACTGTCCACACGCGTCAAAACCTTTAAAGCTCTTATGAACGCTATTACGTGATGAATAGACGTGGAAAAAAATTTGCATACTCATACTTCTTTTTACTAATATCCCGCACTTATTCTAATTTTGAACATTTTGCTTCCTTTCATTTTGTGGTTGCTATGGATGATAGTGTTATCCGTCCTTAGCAATTGTCCAGCAGTGTATTAAAGTAAATTTACTTGGATGATTATATACTAGAAAGTTATATTGCAATTAAATTGAACGTAATTTTTTTTTATTATATTTTTTAAAAATAAACTCAATAGAGAGAGAGAAGAAATATTAATTAAAATAACGAACTAAAATAAAACTAGATTTAATTAGAAATAGAAATATATTTAAAGATAAATTTACTAGGATAATTGTATTCTAAACAATTATTGCAAAATTTCACAAAATTATTATGTATTAAAATTTTATCAGTAACTAAATCATTGTTTCTTTTCATAATATTTAAGATAATATTTCTGAAAATTGATAGGTGTAGGTTACTACCCCAGAAAGGCATTTATATAATGTTAAAATAAAATGAGTCTCTTTTATCAAAAATATTACTTGTAAGCAAATTATTCTTAACGTTTAATTGAAGGTCCAAAAAGTTAGCTGATTCATTATTATTAGCTGACTAATAATTTTAAATAATGGGGATAATAATTAAAGCTAGGAACATAGTCAACTATATTACTAAAAATAATTAAGTCATCTATGTATCTAAAAAAGTAACAAGAATCATTACTAATACTTTCATTTTCATAAAAATGCAGGTAAATATTTGCTAAGCAGTTGCTAGCTGGTCCACCTTGTGGTAATCCTTTAATTTGCTGATAATGAGCATTATTATGGAAAATATAAGTTTCTTTTAATACTAGTTCAATAATAGAAATATATTTATCAAATTTTATTATCTTATTCAAAAAATATTTCCTATATGCTATTTTAAGAATCTTAAACATGTCTTCTATATCAATGGAGTTAAATAAGTCTTCAAAATCATAGGTATAAATAGAAATAATTCTTTTACTATGCATATACTTAATAATGTCCATACTATTCTTAACTAAAATAGAATTATCAATATTGTCTAATGTAGATTTAATAATATTTTGTAACTTCTTGCCCGGATGTGTAATATAAGTCTCAAAACCATTCGTAATAGTTCTAAATTTAACAGGATTTTTATGAAATTTAGGAGTTAGAAAAATATGTGGGAATTTAATATCTAGAAAACGTAAATCTATTTTTTTTTATAAAAAGCAGGGATTCGATTAAAAATTTCTGTATTGCTTGAATTAGATTTTTTAAAAGCAGAATTATTATGAAAATGCTTGTTTAGCAGATTATTATAAAGCCACTTGCAAATAATTGCATAATTACATAACGTAAATCATTGCATCAACATAAACGATAATAAAGTTTTGTTGTAGGTCTGCAATTTGGTGCTTGTAATATTATAGTATGTTATATCATTATCAGTTTTATAGTTAATGCTCAGTAATTCATTTAACACTTTGCATTTAAATTCGTTAAAAGCTACAATAGGAAGACTGTATTTAATAGCTAATTTTGTAGTGAAGTTACTAATATCTTTAGAAATTTGATTTTTGATAGCATTGTTACTGTTAGAGATCATTAATCTAAAACTAGTGCCTTTGGACATTATTTCTCTAAGAGTATTACCTTTAACAATATTTAAATTACCAGTTACCACATGCTTGTGATGAACATTTATAAAATCAGAATAATCTTTACAATTACATACAATATTATTATTATTTTGCAAATCATTAATATCAGTGTAATTAAAAATTGAGCTACCTATTTTTTTATTATATTTAAAAGCCTTCTTAATGCAAACGATATTAATAGGCAGGCAATGAACATATTTATTAAAAATATTAGAGAAATTTATGTTATTATAAGATTTATTCATGAATAGTATGGTACAATACTCAGTAGAACTATTTACTAAATCTATATATACAATATTGAATTTATGAATGAGAAAATTAATAATATCCTTAATAATATGTAAGGCATGACAGTCTTTAAAATCAAACTTTTTGAGGATATCTCTAGTATACCTAATTTCTTTTTTATTTAAACCAAACATGAAATGCTTAATTTGTTTAATGTTAAAAGACTTTTCGAAGTTGCTGCTAAAATCTTTAATTTTAGAATCTATCTCCACTGGAAGTCTATGCGTTATCTTCCTTCTTATTCCTCTTTTTATACGCTTAACTTTATATATGAGCATTATCACTATTATAGAAATAATTCTTATTGTCAGACTGTTGAATGCTAAGTAAGACATTTTTTCCAAAGTGAATGGTATTTAAACCATATGGTTATATATGTTATAATAATTAATAAAGTGGTTTTCCTACCACAATCTATTTTAACTTGTGGTACTATTCTGAGAATAGAAATATCAATATTGCCAAAGCCATGTAAATGAAATTGCCTAAGTTCAATTTTATTAATATTGTTATTATGCTTGTAATTTTTGGTATTTGATCTATGTAGATTAATGCGAATATTAATATTATTACATGTTTGGCCAATGTATTTAAAATTACAAATTTTACAATTCATCATATAAATGCAATTGAAGGTTTTACATAAGAAAAATTTGGATGTATTATCATATTGCTCTATATTTAACATTGGACATGTTTTACATCTACTATTATTGCATTTATTATAACGAAACAATTTTTGTGTAGAAATTGCCTAGTATCAAAATAGTAATTGTTATTGTGGAAATTAAAATGATTATGTGAGTTAAATTTAGTAGAAATAGAACAATGATTATGTTTATTCTGAGAGTTATTGGTAACATAATGATAATTATAAAAATTGTTATGCCTAATAAAATCAGAATTCCAGAAAGTTCTAGTCCTATAGGAATTTGCCCCCCTTTTCTCCACTAGTATGAACTACTGTATAATTTGAACCACCAAACTTGTGATTCATTGTAAGTCTTTATACAAAGTCAATGTAACTCAAGTCAAAAACTCAAAACCAAATAACTGTTATCAAAATTCACTAATGAAATGGAACAAAAATATTCCAACGTATTGAACTGACATAGTATATCAAACTAAAAATGCCTAAAATAAGAAAGGGCATCCAAAAATAGAATACTATTCAGTACAAGAACTGAGATATTCAAAGAATATCTAACACTCAAATATGGTAACTTTCTATCGATAATGCACGTACCATAATAATGCATCACCGAGCAAAGATCTGCTATAAAGCTTATCTAATTGCCAGTCACAAAAAGGATTTATAACTACAATCATAATAATTTGAGAATAAGTAATATGTAAAACATAATTTGGAAGATATATAGAACAACACAAAAATACTTGAACAACAAGTATTTGAGATACAAATATTCCTCAGAATTATATTTAAACAACACAAGGAAATTACGCAAAAGACTCGAAACAAAAGAAAACATCAAAAAAATCAAGCACAAAAAATAAATTTATCAAAATTACTCAACATAATCAATTTAATCAACATAAAAATGACAAAGACAAAAAATGAAAGAATAATGAAAAATAACATATATTGGAGGTCTAGAATAAACAAAATAATAAAAAATATAAATTAATAATAAAAATATA
This sequence comes from Trichonephila clavipes, assembly GCA_019973935.1. Taxonomy (NCBI): domain Eukaryota; kingdom Metazoa; phylum Arthropoda; class Arachnida; order Araneae; family Nephilidae; genus Trichonephila; species Trichonephila clavipes. The sequence continues at coordinate 398,766 of BMAU01020172.1, forward strand.
AATAAATCTTAAAATAAACTTGAATTTTCATATTTTTTAACTTGAACTTTCAGATTTTTTAACTTGAACTTTCGGATTTTTTAATTTGAACTTTTTGATTTTAGATAATTTTTGATTTGAACTTTCGGATCTCAAATATTTTTTGATTTGAACTTTCGGATCAGGAATTTATTTTTTCTACCTTTACAACTATTTTAAAGATGGGTGCATCATCTTGGGAGTTTGAAGGTTCACTTATATTATGCACTAAATTGTTTTTAAATTTTAATATTGCAATATCTTTCGGAATGTGATGGCGAATAGTTTTATTTTTCAAGTATAATGATTTAATTTTAACTTTGTAATTTAAAGTATAATGGTTTAATTTTAACTTTTTAATTTTTAATTTTTTAATTTTTTTTCTTCTGAAATTTGAAAATTTTCCAGTTAACTTACCAAGTTGCAATAGGGGGAAGGGTGGCGCCATCAAACTAGTTTAACCCCACTTATCGGTCCTAAGTCCGAGATTGCACTTGGATATTTTATAAATTTTTATTTTATTTTATAATTTTTTAATTATGTTTGAAAATGATGGAACATTATCTTTTATATTCGCCATTGATATTCTGAAGTGTTTTGGTATTTTAGGATTCATATATTTCAATTTTTTAAATTGATAATTGTGATTGTTTTTATATATTTAAATATTTTTCATTCATATGATAGGCTGCTTTGCGCCTGCATGTGTATGAATTTACTGGTGTATAATGTCTTAATGATTCGATTATAAATTTTAAGACCAAAATTATATAGTTGATTTTGATTTCTTAATAGAAGCAGAATTTTAGCTATTGATAATATATTTTGTTTACATTTGATTACTTTTTAACTATTGTGTTTTTTGAATTTTTTATTATGTTTGTTTTTTCAATGTTCATTTTTAAAATATATTTTAATGGTATTTCAATGTTTATTTTCTTATATACATATATATAAAAATATATGCCGTCTCTGAGTCATGTGCTGTTGAGGGTTTCACGAAGATCGATTTATCATTTATTTTTGATTCATGTGTTTGACATGAATATTCATATGTTAATCTCATGGTGTGTGAATTATTTTGAGACATAAGGGTTTAGTTCTGAGTAAGTGGATGAGGAGAATATAAAGTTATTTTTTAATGGAATTTTATATATATATATATATATATATATATATATATATATATATATATATATTAACTCAAACACATAATGATATTAAAGATTTATACATTTTTAAAGACTGGCAACTTGGCTTTCAATTTTGATTGTCATTGCTCGGTGGTACAATATGATGGTGTTTGTGCTATCGTCAATCAATTACCATTAGAGAGAGAATGATATTTTTTTGGTTATGATGGAATATGATAAAATGAGACAATTACATAAGAGTGATTTGGAGGAATATAGAAGGCGCAGACAATATGAGACAGCATGCAAAAAAATTATAAATAATATAAAAAATAAAAAAACGTTAGCTTCTTGTTCGTTGGTTAATGAGAAATTTACGAAATTAGGAATACATGATAATGAAAACATTAAGAAATATAAAACGCGTATTATTTGGAATACTGGATTTGTAGGAAATTACTATGATGTATCGAAGTGGAGAAATTATGAATCGAAATATAATTATTTTAAATATGACGAAACATTTGATAATAAGTATCATAGTGATTCAGATAATTTAAAATTGAGATTTAGAAAATGTGGGGATAAAAAATGCAAAACCTGCCCCATGATGCAACATGAACAGAATAATGAAGAATCAGAATTTAAGTTCTGTAAAACATTCAACTGCATTTATATGTTGACATGTGGTGTTTGCGGCTTTAAATATATAGGTCAAACATCAGGAGCTATGAACCTGAGAATCAACCAACATAGATCCGACATTGGAAAAAATACATCAACAAAAAATATAGGAAGAATAGAAATACAACATTTTAATAAACATGGCTTTGAAGATGTTGCGTTAAATATTATTAAAATTGTTCCAAATAAGATAAATAGACTATGGTATGAAAACGTTTACATTGGTATTTATAATGCTATGTATCCTTACGGATTGAATGTAATATGGAATAATAAGAATTTAATACAGGCAGTGAAACAAAATGATAAAGAATCTACTTATAATAGTAGAAATAATAGTAATAAGAGAAAAAGAGTTGGTAAGGGTGGACGCAAAAAAGAGAGAAAATAGAGATATAGATACAGTTAAAAAAGAAGTAAATAATTTATTACAAGACTTTGAGAATAGTTTTAGTGTTGGAAAAATAAAGTATTTTTTATTTGGACTTAATAAACAGGAAATAATAATAGTTTTAAATTTATTAAAAAGTATTAGATTAAAAGATAATCATGGATCACACTTGGTAATGGATTTATGCAAATATATTACAAATAGATTAAAAATAAAAATAGACTCTAAGGAGGTTTATAATATAGAATATTGTACTTTGCTATACATGAATAAATCATATAATGGGATACAATTTTCTGAAATATTTGGGAAACACATGGATTTATTTCCGATGAAAAATGTGTTAATAAAGCGGGCGCTCAGGTATAATAAAAAAATTAGTAGATCAATTTTTAACTATAATAATATTAAGGAATTGGTGGATAAAAAAGAATGTTGTTGCAATGAATACAAGAATTACGTAGACGAATATCATGGGCACGTAATAACTGGCAACTTAGAAATTGAACAGGATCAGAAATTAAGAGAAATTATGAGCAAAGGTACTGGTTATCGATTGACTATTTCAAACAGCAATTTAAATGTGAGAAAACAACTATCAGAAGATATTAATAAATTTATTCTAAATGTTGCAATTAAATATAATTTACCTACTCAGGCTTTTAAAGAATATGGTTTTCATGTCCTCAAGGACTTAATGAATTTTAATTTTAGAACAAAAAATGAAGATTGTTATAGAAAAATTAAGGGACCAATAGAAAACTTACAAAAACACTTTGTGATTGTTTATGTAGATAAAGTACCAGGAAATTATGCAATTATATGTAAATATTATTATAGTAAATTAATAAATGATCATATACAAAATAATAATGCATATGATGTAAGTAAATTTAGTATGAAAGAAATTAACAACAGATTATTGGCATTTGGTAAACAATTAAATATTTCTAGCAATAAAATTATATATCCCCATATATTTCTGACTCCTAAATTTCATAAGAATCCAATCAAATTCCGCAGTGTAACAAATGGGTTCAATACTTATATATCAAAATCGGGAAGAATTTTACAGACCATATTACAAGATACAATAGACAAATTTAGGGATACTTCTATTATAAAAAACAGCCATGATGTAATAAAGAAAGTTGATCAACAAGAGGTATTTTCTGTGAATGGGTTCGATTTCGAAGATTTATTTAACTCCATTAAAATAGAAGATATAATTCAGGTACTTTCAGATGCATATGAGAAATATGATTTGAATAGTTACATTAGTTTTGAAAAGTTCAATACACTTATTCGTTTTGTTATACAGCAGAACTTCATTATTTTTGAGAACAAACTTTATAAACAAATCAAAGGATTGCCTCAGGGTGGCCCGGCTAGTAATAGTCTCGCTAACCTGTATTTACACCATTATGAAATAGTTCGAAGAAAGGAACCCTCTTGCCTCTTGTTGAGATACATAGATGATTTAATTGTTATAGGTCATGATAGAGAATTTAAACCTAACATTAATTTTTATCCGGAATACCTAAAATTAATACAGACGAATTTTAACTCAAACAAAGTTGAATTTTTGGATTTGGATTTAACTATTATATTGACAACAAATTATATAGCAATATATATGATAAAAGGGAAGCATTTAAATTCAATGTCATAAAGATACCAAACTTCAATAGTTGTCTTCATATATCTGTATTTAGAAATATAATTTTAAATTTTTTGTTGAGAAATAATAATTTAACTACACACAATATTGATAGATTCAAAAATATCCAGAAATTTATATTTTTGTGCATACAAAATGATTATCCCATCAATTTCCTGAGAAAATATATAGATCAGAAATATTTCTTAAAAATATTTTTGAACTCGTAAATGCACAAATCCACCACACAACATTAGGTCCACAAAGTCAGCTTGTTAGTGGTCCAGCTGTGAAGAATTTGTGCATTCCACACACACAGGTTACATTTTAATATACATTTTAATACACACACACTTAAAACAATATTTACACGACTATATATACACTTTAAAATTATTTATTACCAGTTAAACATTTATGTCCTAACAGACATTTATGACCAATCAATCAAGCAAGTCTTTTACATGTGATATGGTTTGCATCTAATGCCAAGTAGTCATACTCTAGTGTTGGATCAAGAATCGATTGGATTGACATGGTTAGGTGTTATGAGCAAAATATGATGTGTAATTGATATATTAAAAATGAAAAGTCGTGCTATAAGAAATGGATCATATTCTTGATGGGATACTGTTTGGTGAGTCTTTAATGATTTACTATATTCATTTGTGAATATACTGTATTTTTTTAATGATTTACTCTATTCATTTGTGAATATACTGTGTTTTTAATGTGAACATTCGATTTTTAGAAATTTTTAGTTTGAACTTTCGGATTTTTTAGCTTGAACTTTCGAATTTTTTAGATTGAACTTTCAGATTTTTAACTTGAACTTTCAGATTTTTTAACTTGAACTTTCAGATTTTTTAACTTGAACTTTCAGATTTTTTAACTTGAACTTTCAGATTTTTTAACTTAAACTTTCAGATTTTTTAACTTGAACTTTCAGATTTTTTAACTTGAACTTTCAGATTTTTTAACTTGAACTTTTTGATTTTAGATAATTTTTGATTTGAACTTTCGGATCTCAAATATTTTTTGATTTGAACTTTCGGATCAGGAATTTATTTTTTCTACCTTTACAACTATTTTAAAGATGGGTGCATCATCTTGGGAGTTTGAAGGTTCACTTATATTATGCAATAAATTGTTTTTAAATTTTAATATTGCAATATCTTTCGGAATGTGATGGCGAATAGTTTTATTTTTCAAGTATAATGATTTAATTTTAACTTTTTAATTTAAAATATAATGGTTTAATTTTAACTTTTTAATTTTTAATTTTTTAAAATTTTTTTTCTTCAGAAATTTGAAAATTTTCCAATTAACTTACCAAGTTGCAATAGGAGGAAGGTTGGCGCCATCAAACTAGTTTAACCCCACTTATCGGTCCTAAGTCCGAGATTGCAATTGGATATTTTATAAATTTTTATTTTATTTTATAATTTTTTAATTATGTTTGAAAATGATGGAACATTATCTTTTATATTCGCCATTGATATTCTGAAGTGTTTTGGTATTTTAGGATTCATATATTTGAATTTTTAAATTGATAATTGTGATTGTTTTTATATATTTATATATATATATATATATATACACTGGTGTGCAAAAATTAAGGACGAGAGACGGTTTTTCAATATAACTTTGTACAAAAGCTTTCCAAATCAACACATTTAATACCGTAAGATCCCCAATACGTGACGACATGTGTAATGTAAGCAACACTTACTAAAAGAGAAATCAGAGGGATAAAAAGAAGCTTTATTGAAAAAACAGCATGGAGCGCAATGCGACTGAAGGCCGAAACATCCCTGTTATGGGTGTCCAGCAAGAAACATCCGATCTTTAGAAGGGGATATGATCTCCCCTGACTGCTAGGCAGGTTTCACAGCGTCTGCCCATGCTGAGAATGAGGGTGTTAATGAGTTGTTGAGGCATTGCTTCCCATTCGTCTTGCAGCGCCAATCGAAGCTCCCGAATCGTTACTGGTGGTAAAGTACGAGCTGCCAAGCGTCTGCCTAGAAAATCCCATACATGCTCGATGGGATTGAGATCCGAGATCGTGCCGGCCAATCCATACGTTCAATATCCTCACTCTCTAAGAGCTGTTCGGCAGCTACTGTGCGATGACATGGTGCATTGTCGTCCATGAAAAGGAACTGCAGACCCATAGCGCCTCTAAAAAGACACACATATGGAAGAAGAATCTCGTTACAATAACGGGTCCCGTTGACTGAACCTGCGTCGAAGATGTGAAGGTCTGTACGACTACCAAGCATGATGCCTCCCCAAACGAGAACACCGCGACCTCCATACCTGTCCCTTTCAATGATGTTCGAGGGAGGATTGCGGCTTCCCCGCTCTCTCCAGATGAGTATGCGATGAGAATCGCTACTCAAACTGAATCTGCTCTCTGAAGAGTACTCGTCCCCATTCATTGTCTCTCCAATTCCGGTGTTCCCGGCACCACAGAGAACGCCTTCTCCGATGGGCAGGCGTTAAAGCTACACACCGTACAGGGCGTCGTGCAAACAGACCACCACCGTGCAGTCTTCTGGCCACGGTAAAACGCGATATCGGTCGTCCAGTCGCCTGTGTCGTGTGTCTAGCGATTCCTCCCGCTGTCTGCCGCCTATTTCTTCTGGCCTGTAAGACAATGTACCGGTCATCTGCGGGTGTGGTTCCTCGTGGACGACCACTACTGAACCCCCGGATAGCTGTTCCTGTAGTTTGAAATTGTCTCCAAAGTCGTGAAACGATGCTGTGAGCAATTCCGAACTCTGCAGCCACACTTGTCACCCTGCGGCCTTCCTCCAACTTCCCAATGATTAGACCTCGGGTAAAAGCATCCGGATGTCGTCTAACAGATTGATTATTCGCCATTTTTCGCTGAGGCAGCAACTCGGTGTGATTTTAACTGCTATACGGCGTGCAATCTCTTTGCCAGAAATACTGATCTTACACCGACAACATGCTTTATACTACTCAGACACTCCCCCATTATGTCTACCTGCATATCTGCGCATGTGCTACCGTATATCACCTTACTTAATCTCCTGATTGGTCTTTCTGTCCGCTCTGCCTCTTCGTTCAGCTGATATGCTAATTTTTCCACTTCGTTCTTAATTTTTGCACACCAGTATATATATATATAATTGTTTTTCTCCATTAAATATAGTATACATCCAGCATATATACATAAAAATATTTTGTCGTCCCCATTGATTTTGTCACTTATAGATAGGTTGTTATACTACCATGTTGTTTTTGACTGTCAATTATATTTTTGAAATTAATTTTTGCATTTTAAAATTTCCTTAATAGTTATAAGTAAATAAATTATATATATACTGTTTTATACTGTAAGCGTTGCGTTTTTATTTTAATAAATTAGTTTTACGTTTTACAAAATTTTTAAACTGTATCTTCTTTTTTTTATTACATCCTAGAGATATAAGCAAATAAATTGACATGTTGACACTTTGGAACTATGTTTAATCCAGTGTTTCTCAAACTGTGGGGCGCCCCCTTGGCGGGCGTGACAACTCTAAGAGGAGGGTGCGAGCTTATTGAAAAGTCAAAAAGAAAAGATTATTTAAATAATTGTAAATTTACTGAAAGTAAACAAACAAAATATATTCTGACGTAATAAAAAATAAAATACACATTTACACTGATATATTACACTTATAAATATATCAGGGCTACACAAAGTATTTTACAATTAATCTAACAATATAAAGTTAAGAACAAGTTTAATAATTACCAGTGACTTTTCATGAAATAGTCATATGTAAAATTTTATACAAAAATTAACACTTATCTTGATAGTTTTTACGACTTATAATTAATCCCTTAAATACAGATTAAAATTTACGAGATTCGTTTTCCACGTAGGAACGCGTATGTGATATACTGCGGGGAGGTGAAGAATAAAGAAGAGCACAAATATTCTGAAATAAGTAAATCCTTCGCAAACTTTGTCAATGTCCTTTTATTGCATTCCAAAGCCTTGGGAACAATTATATGGATAGCAGTGCCGAGAAAAGATCGTACTTCGTAAAGACGTATATATGCGTCCGGCGAAATTAACACTTTGACTGAGCGAGACTTATATATACGCTCGTCGGAAATTAATGCTGTGACTGAGTGAGACGTTTATATACGCCAGTGGAACTTAAGAGGTTATGGTCATATGTAGTTTTAGCGTCGAAATATAGTAGTATTGAATTCAATACATTGTTATTTTAAGAGGGGGGCGCGATGAAAAATATGATTGAATATTGGGTCGCGAGTATTAAAACTTTGAGAAAGACTCGTTTAATCTTATAATCTCAGCCCTGAGCCCAAAAGTTTGCTATCGTAAGTCTGTGGGTATTTTACTTTGACCTGAACAGTTTTGCGAAAAAAATTTCAAATTGTTTAGCACAATTAGCTAGAACTATAGCAATGTAGTATGTTATTAAGGATTTCGTGGGGGAGTGGGGGCGCATGCATGTACAATGATACATTTAAATGTGAAAGAATAAAAATTAGTAAAAAATTTATAAGTGAGCAGATTAGTGCGAAAAATATTAGTTCCTATAATAACAATTGTTTAATAATAAAAAGAGAATTTTTTAAAGATTTCTTGTTTTTATTATAGATTCATATTGTAAAATGAAAATTCGTAAGCCGTCGTGACTTCCATTAATTCAATCACTAATATCTTAATTTATAAGTATAGAATTGTTTGGTCTTTTAGGAAAATTCCATATTTGATGAGATGGTGTTTACGTACTTAAAATTTGAATCCCTCAAGTCAGTGCTTCTCAAACTTTCAATACTGGCGCCCCCTTTTCGATCACAATTTTTATCGCGCCCCCCCTTATACATTAATAATGTACTGAATGCAATAATAATGAACTTTGATGCTAAAGCTACAAAAGGCGATCTTAATTATAAACCATACAAATTAGTAACATAAGTATTAAATTTTGTACACTACTTTTAAGTAATAATTAAATAAAATAATAGGATAATTATTATGTGTGTTATTTTTCCTTTCTCTAATTTTTAAATTTAACATATTGCAAAATACGGTGGCTGCTTAGAAGACAAAATATAGATATTTGCTAAATATAGAAAAAGAACTCAGAGGGTCAATTTCTAATCATAAGCATTCCTTATAAAAACTTTGTTTTGCAAGACAAGCCCATGGAAGTCGTTAATACTTATTAAACTTGTTCTTAATTTAGTATTAATTAATTAGTTATAAACTACTATGGAGCACTTACATTAAAAGTATACCGGCTGAAGTACCCGCTTGCACAAGTTCATTTATAAGAAAATAAAACATTATTGAAATAATCGCTGAATTTTGTAAAGAGAGTAAAGCCAAGTGAGCGACAATGTTTACAAAAATGTAAAATGATTTTTTTAAATGATTGCTCAAAGTATAATTAGTTTAAAGCGAACTATAATTTTAAGCCTTACAGAATTATCATTTAGAATTGATGTTGAATAATGAACAATAATATAAAATTCAGATGAAGAATAATTGTATTATTTTTAATATTTAAAGCGAAAAGACTTCAACATGTTTTAACCCTGCAGCAAGCGCGCACTCGATACGAATGGTCCAGCGGGGTCATTGAGTCACCCTAATCCTTTTTTTATAATTATTTTTATAGTACACAATAAAAATCGTAATTCCACTGAATAATTTAATTACGAGAAAATATACTTACCTACTTTCAAGGACTTTTCAATTTTTCTTTGGTAACGAATAAACAGTTTTGCCAGAATCAACGATTTCGTAATCTGTGTGTCCCGCATGACCATTTCCGGGTAAAAAGTGTATTATCATTATGATAATATATATGTTACTAATAAAAAATTTTGTAAAACGTTTTTCGTAGTGCTTTATATATTTTAGAATACTCTTAAATATATATATATACTCTCCGTGGGTTTCCAAATATCATAAAACTCTTTTCATGGAAAAAAGCGCAACAGAGAAATACATTACTTACAACTTCCCTAAATGAGAAACAAGCACATAAGAGAGGGGTCATAACTAACTGTACCAATAACTTAGAAGGTCAAACAGATTACAGCTATAATGTGCAGAATTTCAAAAATAATGACAGTGATGAATTTTTATGTTCCTAAATTTTTTCGATTCTGGGTCCGGGATCTATTTTTTCTCTGAATGAGTAGTATGTTAGGATTAAAAAGGAAGCGTAATAAAAAAATCTCTTATCATGGGATTACAGCAAATCAAATAAAAGTTTTTTTGTTTGGTTATAGGACCAAAGATAGCTAATTAGATATTGAAGAAGTTTTTATTTTTGATGACTTAATGTCGCACGCGTGCGTCTATAAATTATATCAGAGTAAAAGAGCATTTTTTATTATGTCTGAAAGCATTTTGTTTTAATTCATTCCAGTAAATTAAATATTTTTAAATCTTTTATTTTCGATATGTTCGCGCCCCCTTGTAAGGTTATCGCGCCCCCCCCCAGGGGGCGCGCCCCACAGTTTGAGAAACACTGCCTCAAGTGCTTCTTTCATTTTGTTGAGAAAGACTTATTAAAGCGATAGCTATCATGTTGTTCAATAAAACTTTACGATGGTCTTTGCCATGTGAGGAAATCTGTTTATTGTATTCCATTTCTAGGAAATAGTTTGCGTTAACTGATATAAATCTACAGGAGAAAAAGCTTTAATCTCGAAAGATATTGTGCAGTTTCTATGACTGATGCTTTTCAATTACTTAATTATGGCTGCAAACATTTATGTTGCGTTCTAAGAAAATTTGCCTAAAAGCAATATATCACTTTCTATATAATAAGTAAACAAAGTTGAAATGTGTAGAAAAATAAATTCATTATTATTTTATAAGAAAGTTTAGTGATTGATAAGTTCTTTATTAATGTCGTCCTTCAAAGCAACACAAAGGCTATTGGTGACGGAGCTCATAATATTGATCCTCGGCAAAGTGACGAGTGAGACATATGAACTGGTATCCCACTATCCAAACTTAATTAGTTGATAAAAAACTAATTAATTAAACATAATGAAGATGATTTAAAAAGTATTAGGATCACAAGTTAAGCATTTTCATATTATTTGCCTAAGGAACGACAAAAACTGTAATTATTTTTCATTATTTTTAAAAAATAGTGTTTTTTTTCTTTCTTTTTTCTTTTCTTTTTTGCAATTATTATTATTTAATTTGAAAATTGTTAGTCAATTTGTATCATCTTTAGTGATTATCTTCTTTGTTAAATGAATCTCAATGTTGCATGATATCGTTTAGAGAAAACATTCGTGCACTTTTAGATTACGAGGTTCGTCGCCAATAGCTCTCGCATACCTACAAAGGGCGTCGGTATTGAAATATAAACCAATAACTTCGTTTAGTGCTAATAGATACAGAGCTTCATAGTTGAATACGACAATATTTCTTAATCAACATTAATAGGTTTAACTATAGGCTTAAAAAAATCACCTTTGATGTAAATCATTTGTGATTACAAGCATATAAAATCAAATTTGTTCAAATTATTTTATATCAGATAAGTGGCAGCAGTAACCAAATGATCCTGGTCCCGAGCTTGTGATCAACGCTATTTTTGTCGAATCAAGGTTCAAGTCCTGTGCTGATGCATGTTAAATCCGTCTATTCTGAAAGCCCTTACGTTGATGAGGGGTGAAATTTTGGAAAATGGAATGATGAAAGCTCAGATGTCATCCTCAGGGGGCTGTCTTAAGACATGAGCCAACTGGGCCCGGGTCCAGGGCCTCACGTTCAATTGGGCCTGGTTTCATTCTCGACAATGTCTTAATAACGACTAAATCTTTTAATGGTTCTGGTACATATTCTCTGAAAAACACTGAATTTCAAACTGCATGTCAACTGGTAAAAGTGGTAAGATTGTATTATGTGATGACCGTTGTCCAGGGACCTAGGATTAATAGCATAAACAATCATTCAACTCGATTAGTCGATATGCGACCATCGGTTGAGGTGGTTTATGTCTAGGATTTTGAAATTGTGAGTCACATTTATTTATTTCAAACTACCGATCGAAATAGTATCTGGCATTGCATGCCACTGTCTCTTTCAGTGCTTCACACACTTTCCATATTTAAGAACCAATTTCCATTTATAATTTCCCTCACCCATTCATACCATAAAAATGTATTGAATGCAATAAAAATGCACTTTTTGATAATAAAGCGACAGTACGACTTTAATTATAACCCATACAAATTGTCAAGATAAGTATATTTTGTATATGACATGGGAGGCACTTGTAATTATTGAACTTGTTTTTAATTTAGTATTCATTAATTAACTGCCAAAAACATTATACAGTACTGATAGATTCATAAGTATATTATATGGGTGTAAATGCGCATTTAATTTTTATTACGTCAGAATGTATTTTGTTTTTCTTCCTTTCAGTAAATTAACACTTACTTTAAATCTTTTGTTTTTGACTTCTCAATATGCTCGTGCTCTTGCGTAGGGTATCCTACCCCCTTAGGGGGCGTCCCCTCAGTTGGAGAAACGCTGGTCTACTTTTAAAGATCTCAGGTTGGGCCTACTTTTGCATAGGGGCTCGGGGGCTCAAAACATCTTAAGATTTCTCATCACCCAGGTCCTCAAAGAGTATTAGGGTCATCCTTGTCACTTAATAAAAGTTCAGATTTATTAGGTCCGTCGCTTAACAGTCCAGTTCTGGAAAAAAAACTCGCTTTTTCTCTTACGCAAAAATAAATAAATAAATAAATAAAAGATGGTTCCTTAAGCCGGATTGCAATTCTAAGCACTTTAGGGGAATCCCGATCTTTTAGGACACGTCACATAAGCTTTCGAGATGCTTTGAATTGCAAAATTAACTAAACAATCGAAAGATCTTTTTTGAGACAAATCTTTTGGTAAATTGAGATGTGGATTACAAATTAAGTACAGTCGAACCTCCATACTACGAACCTCTATATTGCGAATTTTTCTATCTAGCGAACTTTTTCATGGAACCAAAAACATTTCACGATTTTCTTCGTAAAATAGCGCAAAATAACCTCCCAATAGCGAAGTCCATTTTCTATATTCCGAACTTTTTTCTTGTGATTCAATTTTTTCTCCCTTTTTTTTGAAGTATTTCTAGACATTTCAAGCTATTTTTTCTTTTATCTCGTTTTGTAATTTTATAATGTTAATAAATCTTGACTGGTTTTATTAGGTATCTATCTCGCCGAGAGCAATAGAATTCTGGGCGTTTCATCCAAGAAATGCAACCCTTAATCCCCGCCGTACCGTTCACTGGAAACATCTTCGATATCCCCTTTCATTCTCAGTGGAGTTTTCTCGTGTACCTGTGTCCTTGAACAAGTCTCCGTTCATTTGTAATGTTGATAGTCGTACTGGTAGCTCCGTTCCTTGTAGCTCGAAAATGTCAAAACGTAAGTGCTTGAGCATCAAAGAAAAAAAAATTAATTCCTCAGGAAGTGGATGAAGGTGTCAAGAAACATTCCTTACAGTTTTTATTTATTTCTTTTTGATAGGTAAGATATATAAAATAAATATTATTAATTTACAAAAAGGTGTGAATAATTACTTCTTTTAAATATACACTGGTGTGCAAAAATTAAGGACGAGACGGTTTTTTCAATATAACTTTGTACAAAAGCTTTCCAAATCAACACATTTAATACCATAAGATCCCCAATACGTAAGGACATGTGTAATGTAAGCAACACTTACTAAAACAGAAATCAGAGGGATAAAAAGAAGCTTGATTGAAAAAGTAGCATGGAGCGCAATGCGACTGAAGGCCGAAACATCCCTGTGATGGGTGTCCAGCAAGAAACATCCGGTCTTCAGTAGGGGATATGATCTCCCCTGACTGCTAGGCAGGTTTCACAGCGTCTGCCCATGCTGAGAATGAGGGTGTCAATGAGTTGTTGAGGCATTGCTGCCCATTCGTCTTGCAGCGCCAATCGAAGCTCCCGAATCGTTACTGGTGGTAAGGTACGAGCTGCCAAGCGTCTGCCTAGAAAATCCAATACATGCTCGATGGGATTGAGATCCGGAGATCGTGCCGGCCAATCCATACGTTCAATGTCCTCACTCTCTAAGAGCTGTTCGGCAGCTACTGTGCGATGATATGGTGCATTGTCGTCCATGAAAAGGAACTGCAGACCCATAGCGCCTCTAAAAAGACGCACATATGGAAGAAGAATCTCGTTACAATAACGGGTCCCGTTGACTGAACCTGCGTCGAAGATGTAAAGGTTTGTACGACTACCAAGCATGATGCCTCCCCAAACGAGAACACCGCGACCTCCATACCTGTCTCTTTCAATGATGTTCGAGGGATGATTGCGGCTCTCTCCAGATGAGTATGCGATGAGAATCGCTACTCAAACTGAATCTGCTCTCATCTGTAAAGAGTACTCGTTTCCATTCATTGTCTCTCAAATTCCGGTGTTCCCGGCACCACAGGGAACGCCTTCTCTGATGGGCAGGCGTTAAAGGTACACACCGGACAGGGCGTCGTGCAAACAGACCACCACCGTGCAGTCTTCTGTCCACGGTAAAACGCGATATCGGTCGTTCAATCGCCTGTGTCATGTGTCTAGCGATTTCTCCCGCTGTCTGCCGCCTGTTTCTTCTGGCCTGTAAGACAATGCACCGGTCATCTGCGGGTGTGGTTCCTCGTGGACGACCACTACTGAACCCCCGGATAGCTGTTCCTGTAGTTTGAAATTGTCTCCAAAGTTGTGAAACGATGCTGTGAGCAATTCCAAACTCTGCAGCCACACTTGTCACACTGCGGCCTTCCTCCAACTTCCCAATGATTCCACCTCGGATAAAAGCATCCAGATGTCGTCTAACAGATTGATTATTCGCCATTTTTCGCTGAGGCAGCAACTCGGTGTGATTTTAACTGCTATACGGCGTGCAATCTCTTTGCCAGAAATACTGATCTTACACCGACAATATGCTTTATACTACTCAGACACTCCCCCATTACGTCTACCTGCATATCTGCGCATGTGCTACCGTACATCACCTTACTTAATCTCCTGTGATTTGTCTTTCTGTCCGCTCTGCCTCTTCGTTCAGCTGATATGCTAATTTTTCGACTTCGTCCTTAATTTTTGCACACCAGTGTATAGTGTTTATGAATTTAAAATATTGTTTTATGTGGTTTATACAGAAAATTGAAAGAAGAACCTCTATATAATGAATTTTTCATATAACGAACTTTTGTTCGGGATTTAGAGACTTCGTTACATCAAGGTCCGACTGCATTTATTTATTTCAATATTTGTTAGAAAAATGAGTTCACTGAGATACGTTTAACACGAAAACACTTAAGACGAAATATAGGTTAACACGGAATAATACAACGATCTCTCTCCAACTATACTGTATATTTTCGTCCTTTTTTTATTAACATGAAATGAAATTCGTTTAACACGAAAACATCACCTTTCTGATAATGAACAATATACGAAAAAACACTAGCGCTGGCGAGATTTAAGAGGGGTGTGAAATGAAAGAGAGGTGGTTTCAAATGTTTCGTAGAAAGGGGGCTAATTTGGCTTTGAAATATCTCCAGAATAGCCTGTGACAAAAGCCAATTTTGTTTATCTAAGCTTCTTTCACCCTCCATCCGTACAAACTCCACACAAACATCTTATCTCTCATCAGTTGGCTTTGGAATTCGGTGATGAGTACATTGCATTTTTAGTAAAAAGTCATCAGTTTTGTTCGTTTTTTTTCCGTCTATTTTAGAGGATTTTTTTTTCGAACACAATAGCAAAAGGCTCAGAGGGAAAAACAAACTACTATTTTGCTTAAAATGAAGATGAATCTTAAGGTTGTTTCTCAAAAACAGAAGACGATGGCGAAAATCTGTAAAGATTTGGGTATTGCTAAATTTTGTATATTTCAATAAGTTCTTGTTTTGTTTCATTGATTTCCATTAAACACATGAATATATCCCTTTATCTACCGAATTATGATTTACTGTAGTTTTTTTCTAAGAATATTTTTTGAATCACTACTTTGAAAGTTAAGGCATATACGTAGACAAAAAATACTCAATTTTTGGAAATTTAATTAGTTAGAGCTAATTAATTAATTAAAGATATTCAACTATAAAATTAATTATATACATTGTTCACTTAAAATAAATAATCAAATCGTTTTCTAAGGTCTTCATAAACATACAAAAAAAAAAGACACGAACCTTTAGACATTAACGATTTTTTCGGAACGAAAATGACAATTTTCGCAATCCGCTGAAAATGCCGTCAGCAGAGAACAAATTTTCTACTATAAAATATTCGTTTCTCCACTAAAATACTCAGAACCCGTGCTGCCATATATCTTGGAAGAGTAGATTTAAAAGAATATTCCTACTAAGTATAGTCAGAGTATTCGTAAAAATGGTTATTCTATGTAATTTTAAAATGAGTGGTACTAAAATGAATACCCTCGGTAGATAAAGGGATATATGCACATCTATGTATAAATAAAGTGTTCTCTAATAAACTTTTGTTGAATATATGTTTTCTTCGGAATGTCCTTTAACACAAAAAAAATATTTCAGTTCCCTCAGTTTCATGTTAAACGATTTCCACTGTAGCTTTAAGTAGGAAAAAACAATTGCAATCAATTGTGGAAAGATATTTCAGAATATTTCAAAATGAATAACTTATAGTATACGAAGTTCAAGCGACAGGAGTAAATTTAAATACCTTAATTGGTTGTTGAATTCTTTCTATTAAAACATGGCTGAAATATGTCCTTAATACAACAATAAATTGTTCAAAAAGTTTTCTTTTACGTTTCATTATAAATTTATAGCAATTCATATTTAAATTACTTTGAAATAAAACTATTTAAAAATGAAAAAAAATCGCATAAGCGTATAGGATTAAATTACTTTTGATATATACCGAAAAACTGCAATAAAAATTATTTATTTCTTATGCATGGAAGCACCTTATAGATGAAATAAATATTACTGTGTAAAAGGGCAAGGCACACATGTGATAAGAACCTTATTCTCTGAAAACTTATTGCATATTTTAAGAGGTCAATTAGCATAAAAAGTCCATTCGAGAGAAAATGTTAGATATTATTTAAGGAAAAATATTAAACAGTCTACTAATTAACATAAAAGAGCATATGAAAACAAACTAATGGGCTCATTTTTGTAGGAAATTATTTGCAATTTTTTTTTTTTTTTTTTTTGTAATTTTTCTTAAAAACTTTGAAGATTTATAATTATCAGTTTATTTTGGTATGTGTATCATAAAATATATATATAAATTATTTACATGTTATAGTTTCGGTTTTTTATTTGTGATTATTCTTTCAGGTAAAATATACCTTCGGTATTTTTTGTCGAGTAGAAAAAAAGGATAAATTGCAGGAAGTAGTCAAATGGAATGTTTGTTAATATTAATAAACTAAAAGTGATTAATAAATTTAAAAATACCTTTCATAAATTACATTTATACTTATTTGGAAGCATTTTAATTATTTTCAACAATGAATTTGAGATATTAAATGCTCATTTTAGAGGTATTGAATATTTTCAATTGATAAAATAAGTCGTGAGAGAGAAGGATTAAATATATGCCTAATGTATGTTTAATAGGTACATTTTGCCTTCAGAATTCTTATCATATAGTGAAATTACTGATTGTTGAGGTAGAATGGTGATGAGTACGGGAAAATGACATTTATTGAGTGAGTGAATATTAACGTAGCACTATTCAGCTACGCGAGGGCTTTTGGTGACGGACCTCGTAATTTTGATCCACTGTCAAGAGACGAGGATGACACTCGAACTGGCACCCCCTCTCCTAACAACCACACCACACCAACGGGAGGATGTTTGAGCTCTCGACAGATTTAATGAGCATCCCTCCCCTACACAGCGGGTCTTTAGAGGTATTGGGCTTGAACTCGTGACATGCCTACCATGATCAGATATCTTAACCGCTGGGCTACCGCAGCCCTATGACATTTATTGAAAAAGGAGATGAAAGGTTTTTCTAAAGCAGGGAAGAGAATACTTTTCCAGGGTACGAGCTACTTCTAATGTGTTTATGGTGTTGCGGTCTATGCAGAGGCGTAGGTGGGGCCATTATGTTTTAAAATTGTCTGTTTTCCTTACTTCACACTTTTTTCGGACATTGTGTCTATCTTTTAAAATATATGATTGTTTACTATTTTTACTACAAAAACACAAAATTGTCAAGTGGATTACTTGAAGAACTATGAGCGACTGCTAGATTGATACAGCGAGCAGAGAACATTCGTATGCCGATGAATCTGAAACATGTTTGCACTGACATTTGTTTGCAACCGACTTCCACTCCATCGTAAGATATGACATCCACTCGAGAACCCATCGTGGAAGCGCAGTTTATGGTATGAGATCTCAATAGCCAATCCCATGCTATTGCGGGAAGAATTGATCATCATTTACTATTCCCTTTAGTCGGTGTATGGGGAAACATTCATTTCTGCGGCTGGCATTGCAGCAATCGCATTTTTCAAGTACAGTGGCAGTGAACGTGTTAAACGTCAGCATTCGCTTCAAATGAAAGCACATACGTAGTCTCCACATTTATCGACTCATTTGTTTAAGTAAGCACATTTGCATCGGTTGTGAAAATCTGGTTGTCCAGTTTAGCAGTCGTCGGTATTCCATGAATATGTTTCGTTTAGTATGTGCATCTTAGGTCTTAGTAAAGGTGTGTGGGAACCCCCTGGGTTCCACCCTGGACACTAAGATTAATTTGAGGCAAAGAATGACCAGACGCCATTTATATAATAACTTATATTTATTTACTTGATTCAAATATCAAAAACTCTAATGACAAATAGTAATCTATATGCCTACGTCAAACAAAAGGGATTTACCTTTAATATTAAATTAAATTACGAAATATGAAATGAATCTATAACTACGGGCAATATCAAAAGGGTTTACCCGAAAAGGAGGTCTGAGAAATACACGCAACTCGAATTATTAGCTTTCATTAGCTTAAACTAATTTTATTAAACTAACGCTTGTGGTAAGCGATATTAAACTAGAATATATCACCTGGTAGTACTTTGATCTCTTCAGGTATATTAACTTCCTAAGGTTCCTTCTCTGAGTACTAACAGAAATGTTCCACTATTGCAATCCAATTGAATCCTATAAATTTTGTCACTACTGCTGCTAGCTCAATAGCCTTCATCTCCGCTAACTTACAACGCTCTACTTAAATATCCTATCTACTTTGCATATCACGTTTTCTCCTTTTAGAGTTGATTGGAAATATACGCGAATTTACAATCCCCAAAGCCTAAGAATATTAGTGGAAAGGTTCCGTACAGATTCGTCACAGGTGTTCACCCTCCGAATGTCTTGGCAGACCACCGTTGATTGCGATAGACTTAATGTCCATTCATGTTCAAAAGTGACAAGAAAAAAAACAGATTTCTTTAAGTAAGTGACATAGTAAATAGAGTTCTTACAAACCTTTGGGGGAATAACACTTCTGAACATTCAAGAAACTTCTTCAAATTACTCACAGTGAATCTTACTCAAAATGTAAATTTTCAATTGAATTCAAATGCATTTACGTTGCTTAAAGTGAAGAAAAACAGTGTTTGGGGGCGCTCGCTTGGGTGTGTTCTATTGAAAAACAAACACTTGGTTCAGTTAAAGCAAAAAAATACTTTTATAAATCAATTTTAATTTGGAATATTGCATTTGTAATTAGCAGTTATACCTTTCCGCTTCGCTGGTATTTCATTATGTTGTATGACTATATATTGTTTTTGATATATGGATACTTAAATCTTTCGATTGTAATTCAAAGCTTTTTTATCACTCTCTCGTCTAGATTTAAAAAGAACAAGAGTTGAATTGTTCGAAATTTGTTACCATCTTGGTTCCGTCAGTGTATTTTCATCAATCAATTTTGTGATGGAATGTTAAATATTTGTTAAATTGTGTAATAGCTAATAAAAGCCCTGTTTTCGTATATATAGGCATCTAAGGCAAAAAAATTCTAAAACCAGTAGAAAGGATGGTAGCTCAATTCAGTAAAATTCTGTCTGGAAAATCGTTCTTTATCAAAGCTTCAACTTTTGCAATTGTTTCCTCTGCGATCCTCCCATCACCGTCGCAATTGTTACAAAAGGAAACTTTTTATCGTTTTTTTTTCAAAAAGTTTAAGCTCTTTCCAAATTACAAAAAATATTTAATAAATTCTTTTTGTTAAGGAAAGACGTTTCCCAAAAGGGTTTCTTTAAAACTCCATGGTGAAGGAATGCACGTCTATGATACAAAAAATATAATCATGTCTTGACTGGGTTTGAATCTATTGCTTTAAATAAAAAATAACAGTTGTATAAAAGAGAAAAGAAAGCTTTCATGTAATGGTTACTATAAACTTCAAAAACAATGTCCGTGGAAAACTGAAAAATAACTGGAAGACAATTTCCTAGGATATGAAATAGGATGTTTTAATGTAGATTCCTCTCCTATTTTTTCTCAAAATATTTTATTAATGTATTCAACCTACCCTAAAATCACGATTTTTTGAAAAAAAAATTCACAATTTTTTTTATGAATTTATTTTATAGGCCATCTTATTAGTTTTGTAAAAATACCAAGTTTTTTATTTTCCATTATCTAGAACAAAAACTACAAGTGTTTTAGTAACAGATGTCATTACTGTAACAAAGATGTCCCAGTTTAAAATGCGTTTTACTCGAAATGTGTTTTCTAAAAGCTCAAATGGATTGCTAAAAAAAAATTTTTAAATAATTTGCTGAAAATTTTTGTGTATGTTCTATATAAGAGTAGAAGTGCTTTAATCTTCAGATTGATCAATCATTGTTTTATTACAAAATTTACAGTTCCTTATGTGAATATAATCACTGTTTTCTTAAGCAATTTCATAGAATAACTAAGATAAAGTGCTCTAGTCCTGAATCTTATCTTTTATCCTGAATGTCTTTTTAAAAAGGAATAGCAAAGCAATACATCAAAATTAAAAAATTGATAATTTGTTAATTTACTATTTGTACAGAGCGGGCCCCGTTTATGTAATTTTTTGACAATTTTTACACATTTTTTCCCATTTTAGTAGTACTAATTTATTTTTCCCTTTTTAATATTTTTAGCCTTTCTTTTTTTTAAAATGTACTAAATAAACCTAAAAACTATAAAAAAAATTCCATGTATCTATTTTTTTAAAAAAAGTTGTCGCAAGTAATCTGATACCTTAACAAAATGACAAGTCAAGAATTTATTTTGAAACTTATAAAACGATAAAGGAAATTTGCTCAGTGATAATTTAGGTACAATATTCATAATTTGATTATTTTTAATTTTCCTTTTGCTTTGTTTTTAAAAGCATAATTTTCATTTAAAAAGACGCAGAGTGATACTGTGTTTTGAAATTATTCACTAATAAAAGCAAAAGTTTACTACCGCTTGTCTTAACAGGCATTAAAATTCTCCTGTTACCTATAAAAAAGAAATTTTCCAAAATATATGCAAGAATTTGTTCTAAAATTATTGAAATACTAATCCCCTCTGCTTATTCTCCACGGCAAACTAAGCTGGCAATATCTTCGCAAATGTATGAATACCTTCCTATACGAAATCAAACGGTATAAAAAAAAATTTGAAATATCTAATTTCCTAAAATTTCAAATATTCTTCTGTTTTTCTTAGCAGAAAAATATAAATAAAATAGGGCAAAAAATAATGATAAAAACGATAATTATCCCACATATATTGTGAAAACGATTTAATTTTCATCTAATGCAATACAAAATATATTTCTGTGCGTCATGTTTATTCCAAGACTTATTTAAATTTATTATATTCTTACGAAAAACAAGTTATTTTAAACAGTAGCAATCCAGCGGCTGTAGAGTTTAAAAGAGAGAGCTTTTTTGTGTGTGTGGTTTTAATATAGTTGTAAAAAATTAATTTCATTTTTATTGGAGCATCGGATAAAAGTATAATATATGAACTCTTCAATGGATTACTTTTCAGAATATCGCAGTAGGTAAATTATCTTTTGGCGGATTAATTTTATAATTTGCTATACTAAATCGTTTGGTAATTAAATATAGCTGTATTTTATTCGTTTAAGTAAATCGTTTGCCATTTTATGTGAATGTTAACTGTTTTCCGCAACCGATTTATAAAGAAGAATTTTTGAAAATGATTATTCTAAACTTGGCGTTTTGTCTTGGAGTTTGATAGTTTTTCGTCTGCGTCTTGTTTCAGTAATTTTTTCATAACAAACGATGTCGTGAAATAAAAATTAATGTTGCGACAAATGGGCTTCGTAAGAAATTGTCTTTTGAAGAATGTAAACAATCGAAAGAAATTCTACGAAATAAAATGGAACTGATTCGGAAGAAAAATGTGGCCATGCGGTAAGTTTCGTTTATATTATTAGTAGTAGTAATAGTAGTTGTATTAGACCCATTGGCTGAGTGGTAACGTTTCACGCTTCCGTTCCTCAGGTCTGAGGTTCAAATCCCGCGAGCTAGGAAAAGTGGTCTCACAGCCTTTCATCTCATCTGTGGGTCGATAAATGAGTACCAGGTTTGTGCTTGGGAACTAAACATGCTGGGCTTCTCGCGTGAATATCTGCCCATGCACCTCAGCGCCCAAGGTCACGTTTTCTGAGATGGGCACAGTAGGCCTTGGCCCACATTGGCTGTTGCGCCGCTGAGCTTAGCTCATAGTAGTAGAAGTAATATAATATATGTATTACCAGTTTCTTTAAAAAATGCCCTTTAGAACTATTTTTTGTAATGCAGTTTTTTATTTAATCTTATATTTTCGTTTGTCTTACTTTCATTTTTGCAAAACTTATATATTTTTATTTATCTTCTTTTTTTTTAATTCAGAGAGATAAAATGCTATGCTAAACTTATTTAAATTAAAAATAAAGCCACGAAATATTTTTCATAGCATTCATGAGTCATTCAAATCTAATGTTGTACGGAAAATTATAACGATTATAAATCTAATGTTGTACGGAAAATTATAACGCTTATAAATCTAATGTTGTACGGAAAATTATAACGATTATCTTTGTAAGGTTTAAATAACTATATATATGTTAAAAAATGGCTTAAATAAAGAAGAATGAAAACTATAATACTTAAATAATTATAAGCTATATATTAGGTTGGGGAAACAGAAATCCATTATTTTTGCATGAAATTCAAAACTTTAATTAACGTGTGTTCAGATTGTCTGATTTGAGTCAAGTATATACCGTTTTGTTGTACAATTTGTTGCCATTTTAAAAGTAGCTCTTCATATTGCCTCTCTCTTAGAAGTCTTGGCCTTTATAGACGAAAAACTCGAGTAATTGATTTTCACGATCTTTTCTTCGTCCCAAATTCTTATCACTCTGGAAGTTTTGCAATGCTAGAAAAAGGCGGTAATCGTTTGGTGCCAGATCCGGACTGTATGGTGGACGCATTAAAACTTTCCAATCAAGCTCCCAAAGTTTCTGGCGAGTCACTACAGACGTGTGTGGCCTGGCGTTGTCCTGATGGAACACAACACCTCTTCTGTTGACCAATTCTGGCCATTTCTAGTCAGTCACTAGCTTCAAACGGTCCAGTTGTTGACAGTAGATATCTGAACTTAGTGTTTGGCCCTACCGAAGTAACTCATAATTAATTATTCCTTTCCAGTCCCACCAAATGTACAGTAGAATCTTCCTGGATGTTAGTCCGGGTTTGGCCACCGTTTGAGCTGCTTCATCGCACTTTGACCACGATCGTTTTCACACAATATTGTCGTATGTGACCCATTTCTCATCCCCAGTCACCATCCGCTTAAAAAATGGGTCGATTTCATTTCATTTGGCCAGGGCTTCGCAGATAAGAATTCGATCCATCATGTTTTCTGGTGTTATTTGGTGTGGCACTTAAACATCGAGTTTCTTTTTGAATCTAACTTTGCTCAAATGGCTTAAAACTGTTTTATGGTCCATCTTTAGCTCCTGGGCGATGCTACGACTACTAACATGCCGGTCAACTTCGACTATTTCTGTGGTTTTATTGACATTTTCGATGACGGGCGTGGGGCAACTTTAACATCAAACATGCCTGAAGGGAACCGACGAAACCAACATTGGACGTAATTAGCTGTTACAGTATCGGTACCATAAACTCCATTCACAATTTCAGCCACCAGGCTTGCATTTTAGTCTTTATCAGAGAAAAACTGTAAAATGTACCGAATTCTCTCTTTGTTGACTTCTGTTTTTAACACCCTGTAACTCACAATTGAATGGACCAAACAAAAAACAGCAAAATAATTTTTTTAGTGTAAAATGTCATCTTAACAACGAGCATAAATTTGAAATTGTGTAATCGATACTTCATGAGATATCGACTTTAGAGCCATCTACCGAAAAAATAAGGGATTTCTTTTTCCCCAACCTAATATATAATACATTGAGAGATAATAATAGCTATCAATTTTTAAAACTTTGAAAATTTATCACATGAAACATTATTATACAGAAGTGTTCTCATGCACCTTTTTTAGTATGCTCTTTTATAGGAGTTATTATACTATTTAATATTTTCCTTCCTCTTCTTTAACATTTCATCTCGAATACTTATGAATTTTTGATGTAAATCGCCTTCTTAAAATTTGAAATAAATTCTCAAAATAAGGCTTACTGTACCTTTTCGTAGCAATATTTATTTTATCTTTAAGATCTACCATAAAGCCAAAAGGAAGAATTTTTTTTTAGTTTCTTAACATATTTCAAAATTTTATTTATATTCTAGAAGAATTCACAAAAAATGAGATAGCGATTTTGGCAGTGATCCTTCGTATAAAGTACAATGAAAATTGCTTAACACGCAAGCGAAGGGACTGAAATATTTTTTCGTGTTAAAGGATATTACAAAAAAAAATACAATACATCATCAAAATTAAGTTTGTTATTTATTTTATTTCTTATGGGCTGCGGATTGGTGGTGTACCTTTGCAGGCCCAGTACATTCCCCATAAGCTGGTATCTCTTTTTAGTGCGGCAGCCTATAGGCATACCAATCGTCGCAGGTAATTTTGACGCCCAGTTTCCACCCTTGAGGGAGGCACCTGAGCTCTGACGATGCGAACCTGTACTAGGATTTAATTTTGCCGAGAGCATCCGAACCAAACAGACACTCTAGGGATCTTTTACATGGCCGTAGAATCATGCAGCATGGCCGCTGCCAATTTTCTGCATCTTAAAAATCCAACGACTTGCCAGGATCGAACCCGCAACCTTTGGTGCGGAAGGCCAGCAACAAATCAACCACACCACCCATCCGGAAAGTATAGATATATATATATAATCATATATTTAATAAAATTCAATAAAACAAAAACATTTACAAAAACTTTTTAAAAAATTTAATGCAAAATTTTCAAATGTTTTGAAAAATAAAACATTAACTAAGATTTTGTAAAATAATCTGACATTTTTCTTTGCGTTGTTTTTTAACATCAAATTGTCAATAAATGATTCGATATCATCCATTTTGTTATTCATTTCTCCATTGTAATGAGCAGCTAAATGACAGTGCTTTTTTTTTCATGGCGTTCCTCATTTCGGATGATGTGGGAACAGGAGTTGCATTATTAATTTCATTTTCGTCGTCGGATTCTGCAAAATGATATTTTTGTGCTTTGAACTAACTCCAAAATGTCTTCGTTGGCCTTAATTGGAGCTGTACACACGTTATCACACACACACATCATCTACTGCAACGAATTCTTCCGAAGATACAATAGGACTGTTCAATCCGGCTCTGGTGTTTACCGTATTTTGCTCACTCCCAGAAGAGAAATTTTTTCATGTTTAGCGATTTTCGTTTGTTGTTAAGAGAAAAAAATACATGAAAATATAGCGCAATTTGTCGGGACCGTAGTCATGTTAACCGATATTTCGTTTTAATTGTTTTCGTAGTTTACTGTTCACTGTAAACTGTTACTTTTAGAAATGACGTAATTAATAAAAAATACTCTTAAATGAACCACAGTTTGATTTGATTAGAATTACGTCACTTAATTAGACTTACGTCAGTTAATTAAATTTCGCTAAAATAGCCATTTTCTGTTGAAATGACTCGGAAATTTCCACCTTACATTCCTTCCTGCATCACATGCTTCAAGGACAAATTCTTGATTACCTGAATATATAATGAAGTAACATTGGAAAATGTACTAAACGTATCGGGCTTACTGTTGATATTAACATTAAGCCTACCGTCATTTTATATATACCAATTCCTATAGATGGCTCTCAAATAACCACTTTTTAAATAAACTCTACATTCATTTTAGTTCATTATATATAATTTGGAATTTATCAAGGGTATTAAAACACAAAATTTAATTGTCTCGTACTCTCGTTTTTTCTAATTTTAGGTACATACATCTTTAGAAAAGAGAATAGAAATATTTATAATGAAATTTTAATTTTTTCCCTATAATATATATATATATCGTTATTCAAATTAAAATGAAATTATTTATTCGTCATTCCAGTTTTTACATTTTATCGAAAATACACTCCTTACTTTGCCTTTCATAATATTGTATTTCATATATCCTGTTCGTCGCCGGCTCGGTGGTGTAGTTGGTTATGCACTAGCCTTGTATTCCCAAGTTTGAGCGTACGACCCCGGCCCAAGTCGGTGGATTTGAGGCAAAAATTTGTCACCGTTCATGTCGTACGATTATGTGGCATATTAAAGATTCCTAGAGATTCTGTTTGGTTTGGGTGCTATAGACAAATTTAAATTCCTAGTACAAGTTCACATCCTCAGAGCTCAAGTGCCTACCTCTGGGTAGGAAACTTGCCTTCAAAATTACACTGTGGCAATTAGTATCCGACTAAAAAGTGGTACCAGCTTCTGTGGAATGTACTTGGTCTGGAATGTTTTTTTCTCCAATCTGTAGCCCTATTTGAAAGAAAAAAGATATCCCGTTGGCTTTGATATTTTTCTAAAAATAGTTTGAAGTGGGAATCTTCCAGGTCCAGGGCTTTCTTGAATATTTTGCCAAACAATTCCATCAATTGAAGTTTCAATATTCTGGCTGTTCTATTTCGCTTCACATTCGTCTTCAGAACTTGAAAACAATCACATACTTTTTCGTCTCCTACGCGTATTTACAATGTTCTGTTCCTTGTTACAAGTGTCGAATTGCTCAGAATCGAAGTCCAGTAGGTCATATTTTCCATCTTCACTCTCAGAATTTTTTTTGTTCATTTATTTCAAAGAACATAGTTCTCTCTCTCTCTCTCTCTCTCTCTCTCTCTCTCTTCTTTTCTGTTCTATATCTCTATATATATATATATATATATATATATATATATATATATATATATATATATATATATATATATATATATATATATATATATATATATATATATATATATATATATATATATATATATATATATATATATATATATATATATATATATATATATATATATATATATATATATATATATATATATATATATATATATATATATATATATATATATATATATATATATATATATATATATATATATATATATATATATATATATATATATATATATATATATATATATATATATATATATATATATATATATATATATATATATATATATATATATATATATATATATATATATATATATATATATATATATATATATATATATATATATATATATATATATATATATATATATATATATATATATATATATATATATATATATATATATATATATATATATATATATATATATATATATATATATATATATATATATATATATATATATATATATATATATATATATATATATATATATATATATATATATATATATATATATATATATATATATATATATATATATATATATATATATATATATATATATATATATATATATATATATATATATATATATATATATATATATATATATATATATATATATATATATATATATATATATATATATATATATATATATATATATATATATATATATATATATATATATATATATATATATATATATATATATATATATATATATATATATATATATATATATATATATATATATATATATATATATATATATATATATATATATCTCTCTCTCCTTTCTACTATTTATTTCTTTTGATAATTTCCTTTGAATTGATAGTTCGGAGGTAGAAGTTATTGAGAATTTACGTTTCAATAACCCACTAATAATAAAATATAAAAACTGTACTGCTAAATTAAATACTTTTATTTATTTATTACCTAAGGTTTTAAACTATTATTATTACAAATACAGTCGGTCCTCTATATAATGAAGTCGGTAAATCACGGAAAAAAGTTGGTTATACGGGAAATTCGTTCTATAGAGATTCATCTTTTAATATACTTTATAAACCGCATAAACAAATTTCAAAAATTCATAAACTCTATATGTTAAAAAAAATAATTATTTCCACTTTTTTTTAAAGTTAATATATGTTTGTTTTATATATCTTACTCATCAAAAAAGAAAGAAAGAAAGACAAACCGCAAGGAAAACAAGAAAAAAGAATGTCGAAGAATGTACTGTATTTTCAATATTACGAAAATAATTTTATACTAAAATTAATGAACTTTAACGACATTTTATAATTCAAAGTATACGAGTAATATTAAACATACGTTATTTTATAATTAGAACACGGGAGCACGGAGCAACAACACTGAGGGTGAAAGACGATATCAAAGATGTTTCTAGTGAACTGGTCAATGGGGTTAACGGTTGCACTTCTTGGATGAAATGTCCAGAACTCTATTACTCTATAGGTGAGTTAGGTTTCTAATAAAACCAGTTCAAGATTTATGACCACCATAAAATGTATTAAAGAGAGAATAACTTGAAATTTTTCAGAAATACTTGAAAAAATGGAGAACAAAAGTAGAATCAAAAAGAAAAAGTTCGTCATATAGAAAATGCACTTCGTTTGAGAGATGTTATTCGACGAAGAAAATTGTGAAATATTCAAGGCTCCAGGAAAAAGTGAGCTATATAGAAAAATTCGCAATACAGAGGTTCGTTATATAGAGGTTCGACTGTAGTTGCAAAATTTGTATAGATCAGGGGTGGTGAACCTTTTTGGATCAACGCGCCATTTTTTATAAAAAAAAGTGTTTAATGTTGTATAGAGATGTGCCGTCATATAATTTTGACTTGGGATTTTTGGGAAAATAATAAAAATAAATAAAAATACTAACCACTCAAAACTCTTCATTTACTCTTAAGAAACATTTTTTGCACTGTATAGCAGTAAATGTTTTGGATATACGTGCAATTCAAATTAAAGTAACAATAGTGTGACTTATGTTGTTGCCGATCAGATGACAAATAACTTACATTTAGATTGTAAGATGTTGATTTCAGCAGAACACATGTTGAATTAGATTCATCTGCCAAATGGTTTTCTAAGTGAGTCTTAAATGTTATTCATCTCTGAAAATAATGATTCTCTGGCGTATAGGTAGATGAAAATATGATTAAAAAAACATGAGCTAGCTTCTTCAAACAGTTAAATGTATCTGGAATCGAATTCCCTGTTTCCAAAATTTCGTTACTGACATTTTTACTTATGTTGCTTGTTAATTTTCGGTTTCAATTAATTCCAGCATTTTTCTAGTTTTAATAAGTTTTTAATCCATATTAAACTAGACTGGAAATCAATCACAGTTGCATTTCAAATTCTTCAATTTCTTCCAATCGAATTGGAACAAGTTCAGTTTATCAAATGAATTCACATCAGGGTACATAATAATTATGGAAATAAGTACTTGAATAACTTTTTCTTCGTCTGATTTTTTCAAGTTCGGTAAGTACTAGTAGCTTTTGAAATAAAATATGAAAATGTGCAATTTATAGCATCAAAAGCATTGAGATCCCTCTTGAAGATAATATTTTTTATTTGTGTCTTGAGGCTTTACTTTCAATTCTTTGAAATGTTGGCATATGTCTGTAAAAACGCGACTGATCACTCACGTTTATTCGTAATACTTCATAGTGAACTTTCTTATTTTGAACTAAAATGCTAAACGTTTTGATAGGAGACGTTCCCTAGTAATTGTGTCGCGTGTCATTGGTTCGCCATCCCTGGTATAGATCGTCATTTTGTATCATGAATTACCTACAGCACCGGCGCTCTGTACTGGGCATAAACACAATTGAATGATATTTCTTTGATTTCGGAGGTTTGAGATTTCACTGTAGATAACTTTACGAAATTTCATAAATTTCCAGCGTCAAAAATAGTACGGTAACAGTAGCTTACATATGATTATCAGGAAAAACGAAGGGAAGAGAGAGAGACATAGAAATTAAAAAAATTAAGGAATTACACTCTGTAACAAAAAAAACACATCAATAAGGAGTAAATTTCGTGAACAAAGACATTTGTACCGATCATGCAAATGATTAAAATTTGGTGTCCAATGAATGAATAGCGGAAGCTACAGCGCATCGGAACTACGTATCTATAAGAAGCGATTCTCAATCTGATGGTTAAACTTTCTGTTGCATTGCGATTTAGGATACCTTTCAACGACTAAAAAAATGGCTCACCGCATGATTCGAGTCCATTACGATCAACTGTCAGAGTTTGAAAGAGTTGTATCATTGGATTGAAAGAGGCAGGTTGGGCAAATCGTAGAATCACTCGTCTGAAGGGTCGAAGCGATGCCTCCATTAGAAGATGCTGGAAAGAAAGGGTGAATGATGTCAAATTTCCGTGTCATGAAGGTAGCAGTCGACCACTGGCCATAGCAGATTGGGAGGACAGATTGATTGTCAGATCAGGTGTCACAGCACCTGATTCATCGTTATCAACCATCAGACGTGCGATCCGTACACGAGTGTCCACCATGACCATTCACAGACGGTTGATAGAGTGAAATTTACGCTCGCACCGACCGCTACGCCGCCTGACACTCATTCATTTGCAGTACCCTGCCCTTATTTTTCAGCAAAATAATACCAAGCCACATACGGCACGCGTTGCTACAAGCTTTCTTGCAGCTTTTCAAACACTTCCTTGGCCAGCGAGATCGCCAAATCTCTCTCTAATCGAGCATGTCTGGGATGTGAAGGAAAGGTGACTGCATCTACCAGAGAATGTTGATGGCCTGGCCTCGCAATTGGAGCAAATTTTCAAGAAATAACCGCAGGAGACCATCAGGGTGCTTTATCACTACATGCCACGTCGTGTGGCAGCTTGCATTCTAGCCAGAGGTGTATCAACATCTTATTGAGCTCATTAGTTTGTAACTATGTAACTCTGAAATAAGTCATTTAATTTTTCTGAAATTTTAATCATTTTTTATTCCGTACATAATTTTTCTACCCACCAGTTTTTGTCTCTATCGGACGACTCTTTCTTGATACGTCGTTTTTTTTAAAAAATTATTATTATTATAGAGTGTATTTATCAATAAAAAAGTATCATAGTAAGGTTTAAGAAAAACTAGAATCTGGAATTTAACACACAATTGGGATTAAACTCTCAAAAACAGTCGTTTGACCGCATTGGTAGGTATAGTGTTAAAAACCAAATTATGAACAAATATTTGACATATTTCTTGACCATCCACTGTCTTTTAATATCATATTTAAATCGATTCTAAATAAAAAAACACTTCCTACTTTCCTTTTGATGATATTCGAAAAATTCAATCCACCATACAACTTTGATTGTCTCTATGCTTTGAATTTTAATTTAACAAGTCCCAACATTATTAATAAGGAACAATGGATTAGAGCGGTTGTGAATAACAAAAGTTATGTTCTAAAGTCAGAGAGTCAATTGAAATTGCAAAGAGAATTCCTTAACAAGGTTCAGCGATCACAATTGATTATATTTGAACTCATAAGGGTTTCATCTAATTGATTAAAAAGAATTTCTCTAATTGGGGATCTGGCCTGAAGGAACCCAAGTCGTAGCAATATTAGTCATTGGAAATACAAAGGTTCCTTAGATATAATAATAAGAGACATTTAAATTAACATTACAATTAGAAAACTTTAATTCAAACTCAGTTTATAATTACATGTCTTTAGATGTTACCCCAAAAGTAAGTATACGTCGAGTAATGACGACGAATCTCGTAATCCTGAGACAATTTTAGGACATAGATACCTGAGGTAGTATCTTTGTCCTACCTTTCCTCTAATACCAAATTAGACTTTGATTCCCAACTTGGGTTGATTTTCGTAACCACCATTACTTATCGTGTTGGATTTTTGGTGAAATCGGGACTCTAATTCGCAAAGGTCTAAAATCATTTGACGTCATAGTCACTTGACAACTACAAACACGAATTTCCAGCCAATCAGTTCATGCACATCGCTGTTGCCAACTTTTGTTGTTTGTAGATTCTTTTAAAAAGTATATTTTTGTAAGCAATTATAATGCACATAGGTAAGCAAAATGCACTTGATTTAAAAGTACACGTGTGATAAAAATATACTTTTTTTCTAATTTTGAGAAAAAATTTGAAGAATCTTAATATATTAGAATACATTTGTCAATAAACCAAATTTTAAATTTTATTTAAATTTTATTGGTAGAACAATAATCACAAGTCTAATTTTCAGTTTTGAATTCAATGGAGAACACGTGATTGCACTTATCATGTGACCGTCAGGAATTTATCCCATTCGATCTGATCATTTTCCGCCAACAACCACCCTCCACTTTCAAAATATTTTTTCACTATTTTCCATTATTTCCTTCTAAAAAATACAATGCTAGTATGATCAATCGTTAGATTACCTAATAGTTTATCTTGAGTTACCTCGGGTTCGTACATATTCCAGTTAATTATTATCCCGAGAAAACTCGGGTGAAGTAGAATTTGTCAGTACGATTTGTTTTATAACGGTTTTAATTGGCTTGGAGGAATATCCAGCTTTGATTGGCAGTTTAGACAATTTTTATAACTTGCAAATTTGGTTAGTCAGAAGGAAGACTGATGTATGTGGAACATTCCGATTGAGTAGAAAAGATTTACCTCGAGATCTTAGGACGAAGATTTTTAAAAAATTAGAAACTATTGGGTATCAAAGAGGGAAAAATAGTAACTGTAATTAAATGGAAAGATAAGAAGGATGTCAGTCTAATTTCCACAATACATACAATCGAAAAGTTGGATGTGGCAAATAAACGGGGAGAGACGAAGTCCAAGCCTAAATGTGTAGGCACTACAATGAAAAAAATGGGTGGTATAGATAAAGTCGACCAGCATTTAGCTGCTTATTCTACACCCAGAAAAATAGAGGAAAATACTATAAGAAGATTTTCTTTCCTTAATCTGATTTAGTCTTGTGAAATTCTTATATTTTGCACTGTAAATCAGAAAGTGCACGATCATCTAAACAATTTAGAATGGAACTGATTGAAAAACTAATGTCAGAAAATTATTGTGACGAGTTTTCGGCCACGTCAGGAAGACCCAGCATTAGTCCTTCACCACTCAGATTAATATCAAGGCATTTTTCGGGTGTTATTCCTGCTACTGAAAAAAAATCCAACTAGACAGTGTAATCTGTGCATCCTTAAGAGATATTCCAGAGGTAAGCCAGTTAGAAAAGAGACCAGATACCAATGTAGAGAATGCCAGGTATCACTTTGCGTTATCCCTTGCTTCAAAAACAATCCTAAAGACTAATATTTGACTTTTTTCCATTTACCCGATAACTCAGGATAGTAAACTAATATTGAAGCTAAATGCTTTTACTCCTGTAAAAAATTAAAAATTCAACTTAAAACCTGCATTGTTTTGTTTCGTTTCAACGTATTTAATAACAAGAAAAAATGTGATAATTTTTTTTCAAGAAAATTTGTAAGGGAAGCGGTTAAGAATCGCATTTGTTTATTTAAGTAAAATAGTTTAGTGCTGTCGACTTATTCCATCTGATTTAGCTGCAAGCTAGAGTAGGTTCATGAGCCCAAGAACCTTCAAAAAATCATATAAAAGAAGGTCGAAGCATATGTCCTTATTCTCCCGACCTCTTCAAGTAAAATAATCAACATCTTTGGTTAATTTATTCAAATGTACATCTACATATGTTTCAAATAATAGCTTAAGACTTTCGATCATTAATCTATACTTATGTCCTTATACAACAAAAATTGTTTTTATAAATATCTACACAATTAAAAAGCAAAGCTCACAGTAATCAGTAGGGGGAGGTAAGGGTATAGAAATGCTTTAAGAATGAAAATATAAAAACTCTTGTAAAGAGAGAGAACATCTTGTGTTATTATTTAAATGCACTGTGTGTGTGTGTGTTTACACAGAAAAAAAATATTAGGTAAGGTGGCATATATATATTTATATGAAGTCGCATATCAATTTGAACAAGTCTATCCTCACAATCAAACTGATTTCTGAAAAAAGAAGAGTTTTCCAATGTTAGCCACATTTAAATAATTCTAATTGATAAATATCTACAAGTAAACATTTCTTTTTTAAATACTTTGACTGTAAAAAATTACACATTAATTATAGGTTTTTTAAAAATATTTTTAAAATTGGTTCAATAATAAAATCCTGGACCTCTTTCTCTCTCTTAATTTTGTACTACCTTTTCTTCATTGAAACTTCATTGATCTAATTTTGTAACATTTGCTTTGTAATGTGTCCTTTCTTTCTATCATTATTTTTTTGTTTTACTTACTTCTGTGAGCTCCATTTGATAGAAGTGGCTTAAGAGAATAATAATAATAAATAGTATTAGTAATGGTAAAAAATAAATAAAAGTATCTGGCACTTTGAGAAGGTTAAGAAAAATTAATGGGAAACGGAAGCTTTTCTTTCCATTATCGAAACTGGATCGTCTTTATCATGGTTTTGTAACAGGAAACTCCAGTAGGTAATGGTGTATGATTTTGCTTATGAGAATCTGATTGCATTGTTTAAATGTATTATTTGAAAAGTCTAGGATCATATGTCCACATAAAATTCTCTCCGAATCGAAAATAATATGAGACAAAACATCCGTGATGGAGAACTTTCCTGCTATTGATTTTTCAATCAATTTTCTTTATTAAAAGAATAATTTTTTTAATTTCTTTTTTAAGAAATATCTTGTATCATTAACAACATTGATATTGCAAAGTTTTTTACATTAATTTCTTTCACTGAGGATATTGTAAAATCTAAATTTCAAACATAAATGTCATTTCCCTTTCTAATTTAATTTCTGATTTGATTATAATAACTATTAACCCTCATAGAATTATTCTCTCGATATTTCAGAAATTTATTAGAGTTTGCTCGTGTAACTTTTTACGTTATATTTGTAATTTCGGTAAAAAAAAAACATGATTTTTGTTTTTGATTTATAATTTATGATTTTCGCAAACTTTCTACTTCTCACAAATTTTACTTAAACACAAAATTTCATTTAATACAGTGATTCTCAAAGTGGTCTATATGGACCCCCAGAGGTCTACGACGATCTGCAAGAGGTCCACGTCAGCAAAAAAATTATTTGGGAGTCCATGAGGTGTAAATGGGGGTCTACGATAGCGTAAACCAGATTGTGACTTTAATTTTAAAAGAAAATTTAAACAAGTAAGACAGATTTACCTACTTAAAAGCTTTATTTACAAAACTTACTGGGGTTAATTTGCAATTACAAGGTGACAGTATAATTTTTATTAAAAAAGAACATTCATTTCAGTGTTATACTCAAGCTAAAAGAGTAAAACTGGATGTCGCGAATTTTAACAGTTTCGTAATTTGTTACAGACAATCTGCCAGAAAAATGACGCTTTAATGTTCAATATTTAAATGCTCCTTATTCAGGATTTTAATCAAGTTTGAGAATGTTTTGATTATGATGATATAGTAGGTAATGAATTCATGTTATCACATTGGAAAAAAAAATCTGATTGCAAAAAGAACTGATTTTAATAGCCTTAATGAAGATCTTAAAGTAAAGTTAAGAAACGAATATCAGTAATTTTGACTTTAAAAAGATATACCTGTCATTTATCCCAAATTATGAAATATCTTAAGAAAGTTTTTAATTGCTTTTCTTAGAGAGGGGAAGTTTAAGCCCGGTTGCCAATCTCCAAAATAAAAACAGAAATAAAAAAAGATTGGATACTACTAACCAAGGAGATTTAGGATTAAATCTGAAAATATTAAAGCAAAAGTGGAAAATTTGGTATTGAAGCAACGGATTCATCCGATCCATTAAAAACATTTGTTTCTTGCTCAGTTATTTTATGTAACAATTATTTTATATATTAATTAAATTTTAATTTAATTAATTTGCATGTGTTTCTCAAGTTTTAAGCACTCTACTTAACTACACTTAGAAACATAAAACTTTTCAAGTAAGTAGTGCTATACCAGTTGACAAAAAGGATTTAAGTTGATAAATTTGCAAAAATTTGTTGTTGTTGCTAATGCCACCTGTCTGACAAAGTCAGATCGAGGCGCACGAAATTCATTGTGGCAAGGTGCTAGATGTACGCCTGTCGTCACAAAAATTTAATATTAGGTAAGTAGGGGGTCTATACAAAACTGAAAAACTTGTCAAAGTGTACATGAGCCAAAAAGATTTGGGGGCCTCTAGTTTAATAGATACATCTCGCAATTTTGTGCTATTGTCACATTGTTGAAATAGGCTCTGTCTCATCAAGACAATACTAGTAGGAAGATTTTTGGTGTTATGACATATACAATACGTGATATTAAAAATACAAAATTCCAAGGAGTGACCAGAAAATAATGCTAATTACATTATAAGATCCCCACTGAGTAATGCAAATGATGTGAAATGTGTAACTCCTCAGCTCACGTTAAGTAGAGTAAAAGGGAAAAACCTGTAGAATGGGTAATAATATACATAAAAGTAGAGAATGCTCAAGAAACAGAAGATTTTACAAGGAATGGAAATTGGACTAAAAAGGGAGGGGGAGTTGATCCATACATCAAATTGCAAATGACACCCAACCAAATTCACTCATGGTGCAATGGTTGAGACAAGGATGGTTGGAACAAAAAAATGTGGCAAGCTTGAGGAGTGCCAGTGCTCTTAGAACGACGCCAGAATGGATTCATTGAGGTAGCCATCGACCGGGGCGACTTCACAAGCCAGTATGCCATTTTGTAGCAAGTACAGGACACCTTTGATGTCTCAATATGGATAAGAACAGTTTTTCTCAAACTGTGGGGCGTGCCCTTTGGAGGGTGCGTGGTAACTCTGCGTTAGGCGAGCATATCAAAAAGTCGAAAATAAAAGATTATTTTAAACAAATATTAATTTATTGGAAGAAAATAAAACCAAATGTGTTCTAACATAATATTACATTGATATAATATACTTGTACATGTATCAGTACTGCACAATATTTGTGGTAATTATTATATCAATACTAAATTAAGAACAAGTTTAATAATTAATATTGATTTCCATGGATTTTTGTCATATACAAAATTATATACAAAATTTAATACTTATCTTGATAATTTGGGTGGTTTACAAATAAAGTCATATTGTCGCTTTAGCGTCCAAATACATTATTCCTGCATTCAACAGAATGTTATTATATTGAAGAGGAGGCACTATGAAAATTATATGACTGAAAATTGGGTGGCAAATATTGAAAGCTTGAGAAACACTGGATTTGATTCATGACCCGTCGACTGGCTCCTACGGAACTGCCCTCACGTCATTCATTCTAAAGAGTGCCATTATTCCATATCACAAATGATTCCGTTTAGAACGGTGCTCCCGGAGATATTCTCAAATAAATCGCACTTCTGTTTGTTCAATGATAGTCGTCACGCACGAGTGTGTGTGGGGGGATATTATTACAGGTTTGATCCACCCGTATCAGTGGAATGTCCCACTATGATTCAATATGGTCCCATGTTTCATTTGCCATCACGTACAATAGTAGATCACTTCTGTTTTGTATTCAGAACATTTTAAAAGCCATGTCACGTGGGTGACAAGCTGTGGTAGATGACACTCCCCTTCCATCAGGAAGTGGCCGATTCCCTTTACTTGCGAATAGCAACCAACCCTACATTTCACGCATCAGCCAACGTGCTCTGAAAAATGTGTCGATGCTTCCTCGATTCTCTGATCTCCTACCAATTGATTACGATTCAAATGTGATTGAATGCCACTTGCATACCCTTCTACTACCATGTTCAAAAGACACACAGTGACAGAATGTTAACAGGAAACGA
This sequence comes from Trichonephila clavipes, assembly GCA_019973935.1. Lineage (NCBI taxonomy): Eukaryota > Metazoa > Arthropoda > Arachnida > Araneae > Nephilidae > Trichonephila > Trichonephila clavipes. The sequence continues at coordinate 437,037 of BMAU01020172.1, forward strand.
AAAGTCATCCCTCAGGACGCCACCCATACTCTTATCAGTTCTGTACCTAGATGTGTTTCTTCTTGTATCACCGTCCAACTTGGTGCTACAATCAACAGAATTGACGTTGTTTTCGCTCTGTGTTGAGAGCATCATATTTCAAAATATACACCACTTATTATTCATTACTGACTCTATGAGTTGGTCGAGTTTTTTCACTTTCTGACCCCTCTCCTTAAAATTCAGTGATGTATATTCTGTGTGCCTAAATATTGGTCATGCGAGAGCGCTGTTGTACGCGCATCAGTATCTGAAACGTAAATTTTGTTAAGAGTGTGCGTTCATTTATAGAATGTAAGCCCCATCACCGCAAATTCGTGTCACATTAAACATTACAGTAATCAAAATGTGTCGTTGAGAAGTATCGTGGACTTTTTAATGGATTCGTATGGAAATACTCTCATTCGCTTCGTTCGTTAGCAAATTAGGAGCATTAGCTTCGTTAATTATGGACATTTGTTTTTGCGCAGTTTACGTGTGCTGTTACTCAATTCAAGTAACACATTACATCCGTTTTTTGAAAAAGGAATCGTGGATCTGCTAATCATTTGCGTGTATGTTTTAACCCTTTATCTACCGCATTATGATTTAATGCAGTTTTTTTCATGCAATATATTTTTCCAAATTGCTACAATGAAGATTAAGAGATATATACATATATAAAACAAAATACTCAACTTTGGGAAACGTAATCCTTTAGAGCTAATTAATTATAATTAAAGATATTCAACTCTAAAATTAATTATATACATTGTTCACTTAAAATAAATAGTCAGATCGTTGTCTAAGGTCTTCATTATCATACAAAAAGAGTAATACAGTTAAATTTTGATATTAACTATTTTTTCGGGACAAAAATGATAATCTTTGGAATCCGCTGAAAACGCCGTCAGCTGAAAACGCAATTTCTGCTATAAACTATTCACCTTCCCAGCTAAAATACTTATCATAGAACCTGTGTTGCCATGTATTTTGGAAGAGTGTTCAAAGAATATTCCTGCTAAGTATCGTCAAAATATTCGTAAAAATGGTTATTCTATGTGACTTGAAAGTGAGTGGTACTTATAAGTACCTTCGGTAATCCGGAACGTAAAGGTTTTAAATTCATAGTAACAAATTATTATTAAGTGTTGTAGCTAAATATTTTTGGGTATGAGTTTGCATCCGGCGATGATTCAATTGAGCCGAATATTCGAATCATGATTCCATTATAAAACTATTGTGGGCTTCAAAGTCCTCACGCATTGCCGATTGATCCCTTGGGTGCCTGGGGCTGGCGTACAGGGGCCAGTATAAACTGGTTATAAATTTCAATGCGCCAGTGTCAAGGGGGCTTGTAGATCTTCTGTGACCATGGCCCGAAATTTGCTTAAATCGGCACTCTCCTCACTATGATGTGACCTGCATGGAATGCTAGCTCAGATATCTATTTCGTTATTTGTTCGCGGTTCTAAGGTACGATACAATATATTGGCTGTGTTTTATTAGATGTTAAAGTCCAGCTGAAATAGGCAATAGATAAAATTAACGCACCCTAATGATAGAGAAAAACTATAAAAATATGGACCAAAATATCATTATTTTTTATTTTGATTCAAAATCAAATAAAATGTTTTAATTTAATATCCTGAACATCTAAAAACACATACGCAAATTTACACAATTAAAAATCCCTAGAAACGTGCAAAATTGAGCGAAGTTTAAGGGCTGCGGTATATCGAAATAACAAGAAAACTGACATACATCAAATCTGTCGATGCTCAAAGCATGATGTGGAGCAACTAAGGCCTATTAGGTGTATGTTTCTTCCTCTTAACCTTGGTTTAGAAAAGATTCTGAGACAGACAGAGAGAGAGAGAGACCCGTTGCCTAACACATGGTAACCATAGTGTTGCTAGTACCGAAAACTTACTCCAAATCAATAAATTAAATATCCGAAAATGTTGCTGTTGGTAAAATAACGAAGAAGTACATCGATTAGCAACATATGACTCTACATAAACTATATCATTAAAAATTAATTAAATTTAAAAAAATGCATTTGTGTAAAATTTATAAATGTCATATAAAATGTGTGAACTCGAACAATTTTTTTACATATATTTTAAGCAAAAGTTGAAGTAAAATCCATCAAAAGTAAATAACAACTCGCAAATAAATTATTTCTATCTATGAATAAGAATAACAACTATAATTAAAATTATTTTGCAACTAAAGAATACATTTTAAAACTTAATGTATATTTTTATAACGTTTCATTTCAAACTTACGAGCACTTTACATATTTGGCTTAAAGAAATTTTTTTAAGCCAAATAAACGTAAAACCATTTTTACGTAATCTCACGATGGATGTACATTTATCATTACATCACGTAAAAAAGTAAAGAGAGTTGTGTTGTGTATTTATATATATATAATGTTTCTTTCGTACTTATATATCGACAATAAAACATGTGAAAGTAAATACTTATCATTTTAAAAAATGATGATTTTTAAGATGAGGAGATTCATAAAATTTACGATTGAAAGTATTATTTCAAAACTATGCCATTACTAAAAAGATACAGTTAAGACAATTTCTTATACCATTACTTTCACTTTATTCACTTCCTGCGCTTCAATGCAGAAGAAATAAATTTCCAACGAAATATTTTTTATGTCTTAAATTTTCTGACGTATCTCTTCTTTTTCAAATGGAGAATTAGATGAGGATTTTCCCATTTGATGCATTTTCTGAGGTAAAATTTACTGTTTTTTAAAGTGTGTCTCCATAAAATGTATTGATATGTTTACTGGATTTTAAGCCTTGAATTTTTCTGAGTTTTAAAAATAAGGATAGCTTAGAAATCATGCAATAGAGCAAATATTTGAATTTCTCTAAAGTTTTTAGGTTTTATCTATACAAAATTTTTGATTCCTCAAGAGAATTTAGTGAATACATTTCAGCGATTGCGGTCTTATTCCAAAACGCACCATTTTTTTGTATTAACTCCCTTTACTTTAGGCACAAATTTCCGTAGCTTCTCAAAAAGCCATAAATATACTAGATCAGATGAGTTGTTCATTGGAATGATTTTGTACGTATATGAAAAGAAATACATTTTTTTAACATTTTTATTTTAGATGTGGTTATGCATGAAAAGATACAGGAAAGCAGGATCCTGACGCATTCTTTTATTCATGGTAACTGTAGTAAATCAAATGTAAAATGAATAGAGAGCGCTGCAAGTCATCTGAGAGTTATACTTTTTTTAGTTTGTAGAATCAGTGATGCAATATTCTTTGTGCTGTATACTTGTCTTCTGTGTGTGTCATCTAATACAGTGTTCCGCAACCTTTTTATCGCCACAGACCGGTCAAAGTTTGTTCATTTTACCGCGGCCCGCTGAGGGGGAGGATGTGATTGTTTATATTTTAGACTGTTTTGATTTCATAATTTAATTTAATTGTATTTAATTGTGACTTCTCTGAATAAAATATAGCAACACCAAAAAAGGAATATAAAGTTGTAACGATTCTCTTATGTCCTTACTGGGTAAACCAAAATAATGGATAAAATCTCGGGGTAATTTAAAATAATTTTAATGACACAAAACAACACAGTTACAAAGGACAGACATTTAGACATAATACAGATTAAACATTTAGAGGAAATTAAATACAATACATATTCCAGGATTGGACAGCGAAACCTAGTAAAGTTCACTCGTTCAGTTCCCAACTTTCTCTGGCGGTACTACAGAGCTTCGGTCGGTAATGCTTCCGTTACAAGTACCGCCATCTACATTTTGGTCTTCAAATTAAACCGTGTGTTACAGATTCCCCCTCTGGTTCGGTTGACGTCTCGGCTCGGAACCAGGAGATAATTTCTTTTGGGGGGCGTCCTCTTTTCCTTAGAGGAGCAACAAATCCGGTGTTTCTTTTTGTTTCAGGTTCTTGATAGTCCTTTAAGGCGAAACATGAAAAGTTCCAAGGGCTTGGTCTGGTTTCGCCGGGTCGGCAATCTCATATGTGTTACTGGTGATCTCAAGGTGAGTATGAGGTAAGGACCTTCTCTCTTGGGCATGAATTTCCTTCTCCTGTTGTTACGACTTATGGGATGAATGGTCACCCAAACTTTGTCACCAGGTTTGTAATATTTTCTTCTTCGTCATCGATCGAAGTTTTCCTTCTGACAATCTTGTTTCTGCTCAACTCTATCTTTGACATCCAAGATGGAATTGGCAAATCTTTTGAGATATGGGGTGATTTCAGGGACAAAGTTATCATTATCAATAACTTGTCGAATATCATGCCTGATATCATCTGATGTTCTCAATTGTCTTCCAAACTGTAAGTAGGCAGCCATGTGCCCTGTGGTGTCGCATACTGAAGTATTCATTGCGAAAGGAATTAGAGGTAACTTATCCTCCCAAGCAAAATGTTCTTCTCCCACCAGAATTGCTAGTCTCGGCTTCAAGTCACGATTTTTACGTTCCGATGGATTCGCTTGCGGGTGGTAGACGGGGATAAGGTCTTGCGTAATCTCTATCAAGTCACAAGTTAGTTGCATGACAGCACTTATGAACTGTGGCCCGTTGTCACTTATTAGTCTTCGTGGAAGACCATATCGTAGGAGCACTTCTTCGATTAGTGTTTTGGCACAATTTTCAGCAGTGGCTTCAGCAAGAGCAAAGAGTTCTACCCATTTGGTGCTTGTATCTTCTACAATAAAGATCCACTTCTTGACAGTGGGAGTTTCCGAAAGAGGGCCAAAAAGATCAATGGCCAGCGTCTCGAACATTTGTGCGTAGGCGGGTGTTCTCAAGAGTCCTGCTGGTTTTTGGTTTGTTGGTTTATAACGACTGCATCCAGGACAAGTCTTGATGTACTCTGAGATGAACTTTTTCATACCTTGAAAATAGTATCTGGATATCTTCTTGTAAGTGTTCTCTACACCATAAGGACCAGCTGTCGGGGGATCGTGATATTCTTGAAGGATTCTTTCTTGTTCTTGTGCAGGAACTACAAGTTGAGCTTCTTCTTCTTCACTCTCAGTTGAATACCTATATAAGATACCCTGGTTCATTAAGTATCCACGACTGGTGTAGTTGGCAAAGTTTTCATCTTTGTCCATACTCTCAAAGCAGTCATTGATTTTCTTTAGTTCTTCGTCTTCCAGCTGTCCCTTTCGAATATCACTGGACTTCCTGGATGGCATGTCAACAGTGATGGCACACACATTAGAGGCTGCGCCTTCAGTGTAAGACGGTCTTGACAGCATGTCAGCTACTACATTAGCTTTTCCTGGGGTGTAATCAATCTTCAGGTTGAAGGACTGAATTTTCAAGGCCCATCTTGCCAGACGACCAGAAGGTGACTTTATACTTAACAGCCATTTGAGTGGTTGATGATCTGATGTGAGGAAGATTTGTTGATTTTCTACGTAACCTCTAAACTTCTCTAAAACCCACACTACTGCCAAGGCTTCCCGCTCGGTTGTGGAGTAGTTTCGCTCTGCTGGGATCATCAGTCGACTTAAATACTCGATGACATGTTCATTGGGGCCACTTCCTTGGAGAAGGACTGCTCCCAAAGCATAACTACTTGCGTCGGTACAAATGGTGAAAGGTTTTGATCCGTCAGCTTGCTTCAGTATAGGAGGAGTCATCAAGCGCATCTTCAACGTCTCAAAGGATTCTTGCTGCTCAGGACCCCAGTGCCACTGCACTTTCTTCTTAGTGAGGCTACTAAGCGGACGTGCTATGTCAGCAAAGTTAGGAACATATCGACGAAACCAAGAGCATGTTTGTAGTAAAGATTGGACTTCTTTCACATTGGTAGAGACTGGAATTTTTTGAATAGCAGAGATCTTATATTGGTCAGCTTCAATTTCATCCTTCGTTATTCAGAATTCCAGATATTTCACGCGGTCACAGGCAAAGTGACATTTATCTCGGTTTGCATGAAGTTTAAAGATAGACAGTCTTTCAAAAACTTTTTCGAGATCTTCCAGATGTTTCTCAAATGTTTCTGAGAGGACGATGATGTCATCTAGATTAGAAAGTGCGTAAACATCTTTCAAGCCACTTCGAAACTTGTCGATTAATCTTTGAAAGGTGGCCGGAGCATTCCGTAGGCAGAAGGGCTTACGTAAATAGCGGTAAGTCCCAAAAGGACAAACGAAAGCAGTTTTGTCCTGATCAACATCAGCAACCTTTACTTGATGGTATCCCGATTGTAAACCAATTGTTGAGATGAATGATGTTGGTGTCGCTTCATTCAGTAGATCGTCCATTCGTGATAAGGGGTAGGCATCCACTTTCGTAACCGAGTTCAACTTCCTGTAGTCGACACAGAGACGTACTTTCCCATTTGGTTTAGGGACAAGTACCACAGGTGCGGCATAGGGATACTCGCACTCTTCAATTGCATCCTGCCTCAGCAGTTCTTCAATCTGTTCCCTCAAAGCCTCTTTCTTTACGGGATTCATTCTGTAGGGAGACGTTGCTATTGGGGCATGATCACCCGTGTCAATACGGTGCTCAATATAAGGCGTGGGCTCTCCCCCTGGTTGGAAACATGCCTCATTTCTGTCCAGGAGTATATTGATTTTTCTTGCCTGTTCTGGAGATAGATTTTTACCCTCATCCTTTCGAAGTTCGAATGCGCTGAGTGTTATATCTTCTAATGTCTTCTTGAAGAACTTGTACTGTTTCCGAGGATTTCCGGAAAAGTGCCATTTTCCACTCTGGACGTCAAGAACGATACCAGCTGCATTGAGGAAATCAAGTCTTATCAAAGTCTTATTTCCTTTGGCATCAGGCAAAACTAGAAATTCTGTAGGAATAACTTTGCCTTCAATGTACAGGTCGACGACAGTACTCAGAGCCATAACGGTCTGTCGAATTCCATCAGCCATCATAAATTAAATCCTCTTGTTCGTAAAGGTGACATCATGCTCTTGTAGGAATTTAAACATCTTTTCACCTGCAATGGTATAAGCACCGGTATCAGCACATACAGCAATCTTTTCTCCAAAAATTTTGAGAACAATTACACTTGTGGGATACAAGTTTGAATTCAAGTTGAATAACGTCATACAGTTCACTGCTGTTTCCATTTCATTAGCTCGTGCAGGTAGGACACTTTGGCTTGACGACTCCAGGAGTCCCACATCCGTAACACCTTATCGGGTTTCTTCCTTCAGTTTTGTAACTTGGGAATCTAGGCACTGTTGTAGAGGCTCCAGATAAGTGGTATTCATGGGATCCTCCAACAGGTTGATTTTTCTTTAATGGAAAAGGTTTCCTGAATTCTTCTTTCTTCTTTAAAGTCTGATTTGAATTACTTTTCATTCCAGGCCTTAGGTTGTCATATGCGTCCAACTTTTCAGCCAATTCCAGAGGATCGTTCAAATCCGCCCAAATATCCAGAAAATGTTCTTTGATATTTGCTGGAGTTTTTCTTTTTATTTGATCAGCAATTATCAGACTTTTAAGCTGATCAAACGTGGTTATCTTCAACTCTTTGATCCAACCTTCAAAATAAGAACTTAATTCGAAATAAAAGTCTCGCCATGTTGAATCTGGGTTTTTCTTCTGTTGGGAAAAGTACTGCCTAAACCTATCCCCTGTAACTCGAAATCTTTTGAAAAGCATTTCTTTTACCTTTTCATAGTTTTGAGCATCATCTTCATCCTCTCTTCCGATGAGCTGAGCTATATCAGGTGGCAATGAGCCAATCAGGTATGCTGTCCAAGTGTTTTCAGGGATGTTCAAGAACTTCGCTTGACGTTCGAAAATTGTCAAGTATAGACCCATTTCATCTTCCTTCGAATTGAATCTTGGAATAATTCTATTTAACTCAAGCTTTGGATTTTCTAGCTGTTGGCTTGTAACAGGTGCTTGTGACAGCTTCTGCATTTCAAGTTGAATTTTCATTTTTTCCAGTTCAAATTCTCTTTCTCGTTGCTGAGCCAAAACCATGGCTTTCTGTTTCTCCTCCAGTTTCGCAGCTTTTTGTTTTTCTGTTGCTATACGTTCCTCTACAATTACTCTGAGCATATCTTTGACGAATTCCTCATCATACCTATCACTGTTGGTTATGAGATTTTTTAGTTCAATAATTTTGAGATTGTCCGACGGAGCCAGACCCAATTCTGTTGCCAACATTCGTAAATCCTCTTTTCTGGTCCTTCCCAAAAAAGCCATTTTTCGTCTCAAAGTCAATTTAGTAAAGTTCAATTAAAGTTAATGAATTAAAGTTCACTCAAATCTGTTAATTCTGTGATCTGAAAATATTATAGACAAACAATACTTATGCACTTAAAGTTTCCGATGCATACAAAAAAAACTCTATACTATAATACACTCTTCCTGGATGACAATATAATTCTCTAATTTCAAAATGTGCTAATTAATTTTCACATCAATATTAATGAGATTTTAAAAAAATGGAACAAATTCTTCAATATCAACTATCTTCTAATTTCGTACTTCAAAATCAAAATAATAATATTTCAATAATATTCATTATTAATCAAAAGAATATCAGCAATTAACATGAAGTCCTTTAAATTAAATCAAAGAAAAATTTCGTTTTCGTTAACTTAAATCAATAAAATTGTTTTTAATCAAAAGAAATTCAAATACGTTTAAATAGAAATACCATTCATAAATTATGTCATCCACTCTCTCTGAAATTAGCAGTATTACAAACTTGTTTACACTTAGGAGCACTTGAAATTATTTTCCAAAAACTTTTAAATAAAAAAAGCATAAATGTTTATACTTTATCAAAACATACAAGTTTTCAAATGTTATAGTAATACTTCGTAATAAATCATGTACTTCAAAAAATAATTATTTTTATATTAGACATAAAAAGTAAAAAAAAAAACATTATGATAAAAATTGCATTCAACTTAAAACTTAATTAAAAGTTTAGTAATCAAACAAGAATCAACGTGAAATTATTTGAATAAATACCAATCGCAATAATTTCTTGATAACAAAAGTATATATATATATATATATATATATATATATATATATATATATTAATGGCATAAAATTCTTAATTGGTAAGTAAATATACATTCATAAATAACCTTCAATTAGCTTTAATCAGAACAAACAATAGAATGCGAATTTCGTTTTCAAAAAAGTATTAAGAATACTGGCAAATAAATAAGTTAAAGTATCACTTAAAATTCAATTACGTTACTATATACTGTAACACACAATACATACTAAGAGCAATAATATATATAATCACTGTTCTTATACAGAATAACAGAGTAAGATTATTTAGAATAAACAACACTTATCTGTTCACAGGTTTTCTGGATGAAAACAATATATTCGCAGGGTTGCGAATTCTCTATTTGTTGTCGGGTGACAACGCCTCAACCTAAGTGGAAAAAGTGAGAGAAAGCTGGGAATTGCTCCGATCGGCCTGCGAACGTTTTGGCGCCAATTTGTAACGGTTCTCTTATGTCATTACTGGGTAAACCAAAATAATGGATAAGATCTCGGGGTAATTTAAAATAATTTTAATGACACAAAACAACACAGTTACAAAGGACAGACATTTAGACATAATACAGATTAAACATTTAGAGGAAATTAAATATAATACATAGTCCAGGATTGGACAGCGAAACCCAGTAAAGTTCACTCGTTCAGTTCCCAACTTTCTCTGGCGGTACTACAGAGCTTCGGTCGGTAATGCTTCCGTTACAAGTACCGCCATCTACATTTTGGTCTTCGAATTAAACCGTGAGTTACAAAGTGATTTAACAAGGAATATTAAGTGATTTTCATAAAAAGTAGCCCAAACCTAAGAAAAATATACCGCAGTAAATAAAAGAGCAATAATTTAATGTTTCTTGTGTGGACCGATAGTATTTGATCCATGGGCCGGTACCGGACCGGGGGTTCCGGAACACTGGTCTAATAAACTAAAATGTCTAAGAAGGATCGACTGAATCATTGGAATAACTTAAAATATAATGGATATAATCATCTTAAGGTATCTAACTACGTTCGGAAACGTGATTTTGCAAAAACGTATAAATGGATAATATTTCTGATATTTAGTGTCACTAATTAGATAACGTATATAAAATTGTTTTAAGAGTAGTATTACAATAAAAAATATTTAAGTACAATATTTTGACAAAAAATGAACATAGAATGACCAATTTTCAAAACATTCTCCTTCTATGAAAAGTGCTTCTATTATAATAATATTTTGCTTGTATATAGCTCAGACCTCTGCACAGAAGCTGAACTAGAGTTTTTGATTTATATATGTTAGAAGTGGATTTATCCATATTTTACTACAACAGAAGAAAGAAATTTAAAGAAAAAAACGCCGATAATTATTTCAATTGGTGGTAATTCTGAAAAAAAATTTGAATTTTTCAAAAATTCTAGTTCAGACTCTCTGGAGAAGTCTTTACTTTACAGAAGCAAAATATTATTATCATAGAAGCATTTTTTATAAAAGAAGAACGTTTTGAAAAAAGGTTATTCTAAGTTAATTTTCTGCCGAAATGTTGTATTCAAATAATTTTTTTGTCATAATGTCTTTAAAACAATTCTATACATGTATTATAATCTAAGTGACACTAAATATCATGAAAATTATCCATTTATTCGTTTTTTTTAAAATCACGGTTCCGAACGTATTCGGATACCTTAACTGACGAATGGAATTAAGGATTTAGGAAATATAACAGTAACTTCACACTTCTGTTTAAAAAAAACTGTAAATAGTTATATAGAGCAATACATTCACAAAACATAAAGACAGCTGTGACAGCACGGAAATAAGCGAATAAAGTATAGAACACAGTCAAACGTTTTCTCTTTTCAATCCAAAAACTTTCAACTTACAGTCAAATGTAAGAGACTTCTTTAAAGTTTTTGATAATTACCGCATTTAATCTTTAAAAACTTACGTCCGCGGAAAGAGACGATATTGCGTTAATTCACTATTAAATTTAACGAAAATTAAACGCAATTTCTATAATTAGCTATTCTCGTTTTCTGTGCTTATCCCTGTTATTCTTCCAATTGTGTAATTTATTTTACTTCTAAAGAATATGAACGCAAAAATGACACTCTCCTTTTAAGGTATCCGACTACCCTAAAATCATGACTTTTTTTTAAAAAAATTGACAATTTTCTTTTATGATTTTGTTTTAAAGATAATATTAGTGTTGTAAAAATACCACGTTTTTTTTTTTTTATTTTCCATTCACTAGAACAAATCGAGAAGTGTTTAAGTAAAAGCAGATGCCATAACGTTACATAAGATGTCAAACTTTAAAATGCGTTTTACTTGAAAAAACGTGTCTTTTTTAATAACTTGAAACAGAGACAGCGATTGCTCAAAAGGTTTTTAAAATATTTTTTTTCTGAAAACTTTTTGTGTATCTTCTGTATAACAGTAAAAGTGTTTTAACCTTCATATTTATCAATCACTGTTTTATTACAAAATTTACAGTTCTTTATATGAATATAATCACTGCATTTTAAGCAATTTCATATAATTACTAAAATAAAAATTGTATTGTAAAAATAAAAATGAAAATTAATCTATTGTAAAAATTAAAATATTTCTTATCCTGAAGGTCATTTCAAAAAGAAGTAGCAAAGCAATACATCAAAATTGAAAAATTAAGAATTTGTTCGATTACTATTTGTACAGAGCAGGCTCCGTTTTTGTAATATTTTGTCCATTTTTACCCATTTTTTCCCATTTTAGTAGTAATAATTCATTTTTCTCTTCTTAATTGTAGCCTTTTTTTTTCTTAAAATGTACTAAATAAATCTCAAAACCACAAAAACCCCATACCTCAAAAGTCGGATACCTTAAATACGTTAAGTAAATTCGCTTCCAACTCGGCTAGTCTCCTCATTATGACTACACTGGTGTGCAAAAATTAAGGATGAGACGGTTTTTTCAATATAACTTTGTACAAAAGTTTTCCAAATCAACACATTTAATACAGTAAGATCCTCAATACGTAAGGACATGTGTAATGTAAGCAACACTTACTAAAAAAGAAATCAGAGGGATAAAAAGAAGCTTTATTGAAAAAGTAGCATGGAGCGCAATGCGACTGAAGGCCGAAACATCCCTGTGTTGGGTGTCCAGCAAGGACAGGGGGATATGATCTCCCCTGATTGCTAGGCAGGTTTCACAGCGTCTGCCCATGCTGATAATGAGGGTGTCAATGTGTTGTTGAGGCATTGCTGCCCATTCGTCTTGCAGCGCCAATCGAAGCTCCCGAATCGTTACTGGTGGTAAGGTACGAGCTGCCAAGCGTCTGCCTAGAAAATCCCATACATGCTCGATGGGATTGAGATCCGGAGATCGTGCCGGCCAATCCATACGTTCAATATCCTCACTCTCTAAGAGCTGTTCGGCAGCTACTGTGCGATAACATGGTGCATTGTCGTCCATGAAAATGAACTTCAGACCCATAGCGCCTCTAAAAAGACGCACAAATGGAAGAAGAATCTCGTTACAATAACGGGTCCCGTTGACTGAACCTGCGTCGAAGATGTGAAGGTCTGTACGACTACCAAGCATGATGCCTCCCCAAACGAGAACACCGCGACCTCCATACCTGTCCCTTTCAATGATGTTCGAGAGATGATTGCGGCTTCCCCGCTCTCTCCAGATAAGTATGCGATGAGAATCGCTACTCAAACTGAATCTGCTCTCATCTGTAAAGAGTACTCGTCCCCATTCATTATCTCTCCAATTCCGGTGTTCCCGACACCACAGAGAACGCCTTCTCCGATGGGCAGGCGTTAAAGGTACACACCGTACAGGGCGTCGTTCAAACAGACCATCACCGTGCAGTCTTCTGGCCACGGTAAAACGCGATATCGGTCGTCCAGTCGCATGTGTCGTGTGTCTAGCGATTTCTCCCGCTGTTAGCCGCCTGTTTCTTCTGGCCTGTAAGACAATGTACCGGTCATCTGCGGGTGTGGTTCCTCGTGGACGACCACTACTGAACCCCCGGATAGCTGTTCCTGTAGTTTGAAATTGTCTCCAAAGTCGTGAAACGATGCTGTGAGCAATTCCAAACTCTGCAGCCACACTTGTCACACTGCGGCCTTCCTCCAACTTCCCAATGATTCCACCTCGGATAAAAGCATCCAGATGTCGTCTAACAGATTGATTATTCGCCATTTCTCGCTGAGGCAGCAACTCGGTGTGATTTTAACTGCTATACGGCGTGCAATCTGTTTGCCAGAAATACTGATCTTACACCGACAACATGCTTTATACTTCTCAGACACTCCCTCTACCTGCATATCTGCGCATGTGCTACCGTACATCACCTTACTTAATCTCCTGATTGGTCTTTCTGTCCGCTCTTCCTCTTCGTTCAGCTGATATGCTAATTTTTCGACTTCGTCCTTAATTTTTGCACACCAGTGTATTTCTAGATTGCTCTACATATGTATACATAAATATAATATTTTTCCCTTGCATTTTTCTATCTTTGTATTCGTTGGGCTCTTGCTTATCGTGGTATATAATATATTACAAAAAAAATTCTATTTTACACTCAACTCTGATGTGATAAATTAATTAAACAAAATTCTTTAAAATAAAATACAGTCGAACTTCCTTATAACGAACCTCTATATTGCGAATATTTCTGTATAGCGAACCTTTTTCCTGGAACCAAGTACATTTCACAATTTTCTTCATAAAATAACCACCCAATACGGAAGTGCATTTTCTATTTAACGAACTTTTTTCTTGTGATTCAATATTTTTTTCTCCCTGTGTTTTAAGTATTTCTGATCATTTCAAGTTATTCTCTCTTTTAACATATTTTGTGGTGGTCATAAAGGGAGTTTTGGAGAATTGCAAAAATGTGTGGCGTATATATATATATATATATATATTATTTCAATAAAAAAACAAAAAGTTAACAGATCTTATAAATAATTAAATTTAAGGACGCATGTGGTAATGTATGTTTAAAATCCCTAATTATAAAAAATTATTAATTATAAAAATTATTAAGTTTAAAATTATTTGTATGATTTAGATTAAAAAATGTCCTTAAAATTCATTAATTTTAATATAAAATTATTTTCTTATCGTTGAAAATCTAGTATATATCTCGATATTCTTTTTCTTGTTTCTCTTGCACACTTTTTTGTTTTGATGGATAAGATAATAAAATTCATAAATCTTAATTTGCAAAAACGTGTGAATAACTACTTTTTTTAATATATAGTGTTTATGAATTTAAAATTTATTTTATGTGGTTTATAAAGTATTTTAAAAAGTGAACATCCATATAACTAATTTTCCATATAGCGAACTTTTCTTCGGGATTTAGCAACTTCGTTAAATAGAGGTCCGACTGTGTACTTTTTAAACGACTGTTATGAAAAGAAAAAGAACAATTATTTTCATCATTTCATAACAGAATTTCAAAATACGGGCAATGTTTGCAATGAAATTTGGAATCAAATCTAGAATCCGTCATCCTTTTCATTCCGTCTCGAACATCGTCTTAAGGCGAGGTTTTATATTAACTCATTTTATTTTATTACAAATAAAATCAATTTCATCTCACCCTATGAATAAAACTCTTTTTAGAGCAGACATCCCCCGAGATCTCAACCAAAATCTTTAAATCAGTTCCTAATCCTCGGACCCCAGACACCTTACACACAAAGAAACTTTTGATTGGGTAAGCAAATAGATTCCTGTGTACAATGATAGATCCTAAGCTCTCTTTTGTGCAGACCCAGCATGATTCCTCGCGCTCAGCATACCCCCGCAAACACTAAAGTCCTACTATCAGCAGGAACACACCTTGGCTCCCGATTTATAAGGTCCCATCATTGCCCAAATCGAAGGCCGTAAAGCTTTTAGCGGTAGATTAGCTAAAATGGCTCTTAACAGGGCGTGTTTAGGATGAAGTAAATGCATTCCAATAACAGGTAATGAAAATACTCGAGAGGTAAAAGGGAAAATAATAAGAAAAAAATAAATAATAATAAATAAAACCTTCGATCCAACCTCTGCAGGGCGTACCGTTTAACTCTGATAGCCCGTTTAGGATTGCAGATAGTCTATTTTGCTCGAACAGATTGAATGTGGAGTGAAGGCCGGAGATGGGTATTCTTAATTGCGTGTCAAAATGGTCGCTTATAGCCATTTGATGTTTAGAATTAAATGCTACTATCGAGTCTTAATGCCTTGAGGATAGCGACTCGGACACACCTACTGAGTTACAGTTACGCGTCAATAGATTGTGAGGGTTAAAATTGCCTATTGAAGAATCCTGCATATTTTCTGATGGGGAAAAAAATCCGATAGCTGTGATAATAAATGATAATCTTAAATGTAAGGGTGTAGTTGACGAGTTAGTGGAAGTCCTATTATTTTGGTCTGAGGAACGTTGAAGATGGATTGGGTTATTTTAATAAAATCGTTCTGTTAGATGCGAGCGATGAAAGAAAATATCTGTTAAGTGGTATATAAATTGCCTTCTTTTCTCGAAAATTTATTAGATTTTCTTTTTATTTTTAAGTTCAGCGATTTCAAGGAATAATGGCGGTTCCAAGAAAATAAGGTCGTTTATAACTCATTCGATTTTCTTGTAAAATTGTTCTAGGAATGTACCGAGACATATTTGAGCTCTTTTTCTTTGTGGTGATAACTTTTGTTCACGTTTTAATTTTATTTTTGTGTCTGTCTGTCTTCAAATCATTCGTTCGTCTAATTCTAAATGATGTTGGTCTATGTTATTTAGAGAATGCAAAGAAAAATGGACTTTAGAGTTTCTCCAATGATAAAATTATTGATATCACTTTTATATAGTCATTAGCAAATTTAATGCAGTCTTATAAAATGGAATTCAAGGAAAATCTTTTCTGGAGTCAGAATTATAAAAATTAATATAATTTAAGTATAATATTTCCAATATAATCTCTCTCTCAATTATTTTAAACACATTCCGTTTTATTCAAACATGTATACGCAGTCATCATAGATAAATTTATTTTAAATTTATGAGTTCCTCAAAAGGTAATTCCAAAGAGCAACATTTTCTGTGATGACTTAATTGGTTTTTCATAATTGTTTCTTTAAAATTAATATGTGAATATATTTCCATTTTTTTATTTAATACAATTAATCAAATTTGTGTATTTCTAATCATGCTAACTTAAATTAATTCTTTTTTAGTTTAAATTAATTTTGTGGAGCAGTACAAAAATTACGGGAAAGTGTTCGTCTTGGTTATAAATAGATCCTTCTAATTTGCATAGAAATTATAACATTCCATTTGAAGAGAAATTAAAAATGTTTTACACGCGTCCTAGATGTCATTATATTTATATAATAAATGTATTATATCATTATTATATTCTGTATTACAGGCATAAAAATACTATGTTTCAGACAATATTTAAGAAGAATAAATAAAACCATCTATGATCACACTTTTTCAGTAAATGCCATATTACTTCTCAAAAGTAGTTTCTGAGATACTGGTACTAAATAAAAATTAATTTTTTTAATTTAATACAGAAATTAATAGATTTCTTGAAAACATTTTTTAAAATCAGTTCTGCGAATGAAATTTACTTGTAATAAATTTTAAGTCAAACCTAAAATTATATGACAAAAATGTATGAATAAGATCAGCATTATAAGAGGATTAAAAATTCTTAAATCTTCATCTGCAAAAAAAAATTCTACAGTGTTCTGATACCTAAATATTACCTTTTCTAAATTTCTAATTCCAAAAAGGATGGCAATAACTAGGTAGCCGGGATTGCAATTGAGCAGTGTTGCTACAATTGCGTCGCATGTCCCGAGTAATGATACTATTAACTAATAGTCGTGTAATTAGATGAATGTACTACAGTGCTTCTCAAACTTTCAATGTTTGCGCCCCAATATTCAATCATAATTTTCATTCCACCCCACCCCATCCCCTCCTCCACACAATAACAATGTATTGAATTCAATAATACTGTGCTTAGACGCAAAAACTACAATACGACTTTAACCTCTTAAGAGCCACCGGCGTAAAAAAAAAGGTTTCGCTTAGTCAAAGCGTTAACTGTCCTGGACGTATATATACTTCATTTCGAAGTAAGATCTTTTTTGTGGACTACTATCCACATAATTATTCCGAAGGCTTTAGATTGCAATAAAAGAACCTTGACAGTGTTTGCGAAGGATTTACTTCTTTCAGAGAATTTGCTTGTTTATTTCTTTTCTTCCCCCTCCCCAATACATCCCATACGCGTGCCTACATGGAAAATGGTGGCATTGGGATGCGAATCGCGTAACTTTTAATCATCAGTGAAGGGATTAAATATAATCCGTACAAATTATCAAGATAAGTGTTAATTTTCATATAATTTTATATACGACAATCCTATGGGGTCACTGGTAATTATAAAACATGTTCATAACTTAGTAGTAAAGTAATCTTTTGTTTTCGACTTTTCAATATGCTCGCGCCCCCCTCTTACAGTTACCTCGGAGGGGCGCCCCACAGTTTAAGAAGCGCTGATGTACCCTAAATTTGTCGCTGCTAATATTAATACCCCCACATTTGACTGTAGTGCAAAATTACTTCCTCCAATGACTTGTAAACGTGATGCCATTAAATTATGATTCAAATTCAAAAAATTTTATTTATTTATTTATACAAATACCTGACATTTGGCCATTAGTCTCGATCTAGCTTCCCATTACTTAAGAACAATAGAGTTAAAAGATAATAATGTAGTGCATTCGTCAATATGGTCCTTATCCACGGACTCTCCAGAATTACAGAGTACAGGCTGAAGTGTCCTTTAATTTAAATTTTAAAAAGATGGTCAAACAATTGCGCCTGGTCAAAAGACGAAATAACGACGTTGCTACAGGACGAGGAAAATCTAGAATTAGTGGCTTTGAGCTAGTGAGATACCCTCAGGCCTTCCCTTTAGCTTCATTTCATAGGTAGGAGGCAAAGCTCTTCTTAAATTCTAATTTAATTAGGAGTTTTGCAGAATTAAAAGTCATTTTGTTATTAGTGGTTTGTAGAACAGTCGTTCCTTTCTTTGCGAAGAAATCGGCTCTTTCATTTCCCTCGATGCCACAATGAACAGATATCCACTGCAAGACAATTGAGTCCACCAATGTGTTGAGAATCTTTCTACATTCATAAATTCGTTCGGAAGTGAAAACATTATTGTTGAAGATACCCGGAAAAGCGGCTTTGCTATCGGACAAAATAACAGCCCGAGGATAGTAATTCTTCTCCGAGCGCTTAATTGATTCAAAGTAATAAATATAGTCTCACCTCACCACACACACATCAAAATTAGTAGTATTTCATCCCACTTCCTTATAGAATGCAAAATGGTTACAATAGACTCTTGCACCAGCTCCAGTACCTCGCTCAATCATATATCCATCGGAGTAAACATGGGTCCCAAAGTTACAGGGATATCTTTTCTCAACAGTTTCATAAGCAGTTTCTCTGATCTGAGCAGAGGGCATTTCTTTCTTATCAATTTTCTAGTCAAGTTTAAGTTATACACGGAAATCACCGTATTGAAGAGGATACAAAGGCATATTCATCACATTCATTTTTCGAACAAGGCCTAGGTCTACTGATAATTAAAAAACAATTTGATTGAAACCTATCTGTGCCTTTAAATTTCTATCATTGTTAAAATTGCAATTCCTCCAACATTTACTATTTGGGAGCCTGCAGTGTTTTTGAAACAAAATTACGGCATTTTTACGAATGTCATGCAAAACAATAGAAGTTAACACTTCCATAGCTCAAATTCAAAAAATGATGATCTGGAAATAGAATAAAATAAAAACTATGAAAAATAATTAAAAAGGAAGCAGTGAACAGTTTTTAAATATGCGATATTCAAAAGGAATTTATATAAATCTATAACTTTAACATATAAAAAAATTGTCTCCTTTTTCGGGATGAGGGGGTATGTAAATTAGATACTTACGGATTTTAGTTCAAACAGAACTATAATAACGATGACTGCATTCGGCGACATTTGAATTGACGCTGTCTTTTGTTCGGCGAAATTGTTCGACAATATAACACATAAGTACGGAAAATGATAGAAATATATAAACATTCAATTTTTCTTTTTATGATAAATTTATAAACGCATTGAATTTTTTTCTCGTCAAAAAACTCCTCAACTTTTAAAAAATAGTTATTCATACTTTTTTCTCCTAGCATTAAAAATTGGCAAATATTTTTTCCAGCACCTGTATTCAAAATTATTTTTTTAATATTATTAGCAAATTAAATAAACAATTAAAGCTATCAGCATTTTAAAAAGCAGAAGTTAACACTTGGTTGATTATCTCCATAATCTGTTAAACCAATGCTTTTCAAACTTTCAATGTTTGCGACCCAGTTTTCAATCATAATTTCTTCGCGTCCCTTTCCATACAATAACAATGTATTGAATTCAATAATACGAGTGCTTAATATACTTTGATGCTAAAGCTACAATATATGCGACTTTAATTATAAGCCGTACAAATTATCAAGATTAGTATTAAATTTTGTATATATTTTAGCATACGACAAGCTCATAGGTAAATTAACTTATGTTAACCTATCCCATTAACTTAGTATTGATGAAATACATTGTGCAGTTCTGATATATTTATAAGTATATATCAGTGCAAATATACATTTTATTTATTATGTCAGAATGTAGTTTCTTTTGTTTCCTTTCATTTTCTTATTATTTTTTTATTTTCGACTTTTTAATATGATCGCTTCCCCCTTGTAAGATTATCATGCCCCCTAGGGGGCACGTCCCACAGTTTGAGAAACGCTGTTTTAAACCTTTTGGCCATACATTTCTCTCTTTTTCTCGAGATAACTGAGGATAAATTTCAATCTACGCCATTGAATGAATTTGTCATTTGCTTATCTTTCATATAAATTTCAACTCTCGAAACGCCATTGAATGAATTTGTAATTTTGATTTTCTAAACATAGAATAATGTTATTCCGTTTATCCTTCATACTTAAAGTTAAGGTACAACATCACCATAAAAAAAATGACAGTAACAATAAAATGCATAGTTTACATGAATGATAATAACGAACTTTAAAAACACTAGATTAAAAACATGAATGCAAAACCGATTCAAGTTTAATTTTTGAACGTATATTTTCTAAACATAGAATGAATGTTCAATAGAGTTTAGAAATTGTTCGTTTACCTAATTCGTTAAGGTGGCGGGCAGTTATGGATGGAAATGGGATTGTCGCAGGCTGATGCTGCTGGAATAGTGTTGTTGACTTTGGGATCAATTCCGAAGATTCTGTGTCCAGAAGACCTGTTCGATTCGAAGGAGAAGACTGTGCCGCAGCTCGTTTTTTCAATTAAATATCCTGTTTTGAGTCTTGCAAGAAGACCAGTTGTTTGCTTGCAACAATGGGCTCACAGACGAGAAAGAGTGACCTGCATGTGTTCCATGGAGGAACCGTAACTGGTCGACTTCATTCTGATGGATGATTATTTATTTATCTGAATCATTTGGAACGAATGGAATGGGTTTACTTTTGGGACACGATCAACCCTGACCTCACTTCCGCTTTTAAAATAATAAACAGCATACATAGATGCCGCCAATGTGGACACATTTAGAACGAATTGTTTTTTGCCATTTTACCAATAACATTGTGAAAAAGTTGCAATCGTAAATCGTTTTTGCAATACACTTATATAGGGCATTCAATAAAAAACTATTGAATGGGTTCATTTATCAGTTGTAAAACTACCATATTTACTCGAATATAAATAGCCTGCACTTCTTTTTCTAGTCATGTTATTTATGAATACTAGGAAAATCGAGTGTAAAATTCATACATAAAAATGAATTGTTTTCAAATGAAAAAGGCAAAACATGTTGTTTGTTGAATATAAGCCGCACTGTTTTTCTAGTGTTAATGCAACTGAAAATCGAGTGTGACTTAAAATGAATCGAAGGCAAAACATTTGTTGGATGGGGAAACACAAATTGTCCACCCTTTTTAAAAAGAAAAAAATATAACTGTCTATTATGTCCAGTTGCATTCATGACTTATCACATCCTCGGTTTATCTCCAGTATTCAATCCATCCTAAATCTCGTTGTCTGTTCATATTTAAATGTTTTTGTGTACGCTTTCTTTTAATCACCTAAACATAAAATACATCGGTAACAGCACCAAGACGAATTCATTATGATTCAAATGAAAAAGAAACCAATTTAATGTGCAGTAGAAAACGTAAAAAGAGCATCGGGAACTGAAAATTAGATACGGATGAAACGAATATACATCGATGGGGTAAATAAAATGATATAATATTTTCTTATAAATCTGCAACAGTCTTTAATAATTATTTAATATTTTTCAAAAAAACTTTTTTTTAAAAAAAAAATGTTGCATAACAAATGCATTGCATGGCACGGAAAACGATATCGTGGGGGAAAATGATGATGCCGACACCAATACCGAAGTCAGTTGTGACAATGAGAGGGACGAATCCCTTTCGAAAATTAATGATACTGGCGGGTAGTATAATTAAAGGTTCATTTAGGTATATTTGAAAGTTTTTAATACTGGTAAAATAAATTAATTATTAATTTTTCTTTATTTCTCACTAATTTTTATTTCTTAAATTGCTTAAGTATTGACTATCGATGAACCTTTTACACATTTTTTTGATTTTTATTTTTTATGAAAAATGTCAAGAGAATTCTTGATGCGGCTTAGATTCTACTAAATACTGTAATTCATTTGATTACCTTACTAATGTTGTGTTGATTATCGTGGGGGTACAAAATAAACAATTTAAGAATCAGCGGAGGAAAAAATGAATAAAATTTAAAAGAACAACTGAGAAAACATGTCAATGTTTATTAAGAGAACAATAAAGGTAAAATTTTAGCTCTTTTGATGATTTTTTGACATTTTTTTCGTAAATTGTTTGATAATTATTATTGATGTTTAACGGACAGTTGCACCTAGTTTTATGTCTCGAATATTGTAACATTTCATTTGTGATTCTTTTACATTTTGGTACTGTAACTTCCTGTTATTTATGGTCATTATCTTTGTAAATTTTTGTACGGATTAAAAATTATTTAAAAAAAGAATGTTATGAAATGATTAAAGAATTTTTATATAAAAATCTTTATATGACATTATTTATTTTGTCATTTTTACACCTATATTGCTCAAGTAATTTCTTGAGTATGGCGGAATATCAAAATATACGTTATTAAATTACAAAATTAAGATTAAACCTTATTTTTTTAAAAAAATGTTTCGCGTTTTATTTTTCTACAAGTTTATAATTTCTAAGTTGTATAAAAACATCTTCCATATGTCAATCATTTCTAATAAAATGTAAAACACACATAGTATAAAACAGGAAACGCAAGATTATTCTTAGTTTCAGAGATAATACTTGTTTTGTTTTACATGTTCCGAAAATTAATTTTACAATTCTCTTTATTCTAGGTCTTAAGTTGTACAAATTTATCATGGCAGAAATCCAAGTTTTAGGAGTAAAGTGAAATCTTACACACATCACACATTCATAAAACATTATTTTTAAAAATACACAGATCTCTTTTCGCTTTTTTTTTTTTTTTTTTTTCGTATACGAGACGAACTTCTTTTTTTTTTTTGCTGTGTAAATAAACGTGCTATTATAACAAAAAGATTACTTTTATTGTTTTCAGCTTTATTTCAAATCCGGTAACGTTCACTTTCAGGTCCTTTTTTAATCTCCCCGGCGTCCTAGGCACTTAAAATTGTTGCACCTCCTTATTTCAATAGCACTCCTTTCTTAAATCCTTCGAGATGGGGTTTTGCCTCAACTCTTACTATTTTCTTTTTCTTTGTTTTTGATCTTTGGTCTGTCTTTCCATTATCTACTACCTCTGGACCCGCTGTGTCCTGGACTGGCAACCGCCAGCCGTAAGAAAAGGACAGTGGCATGGTTTTGCGAACCTTGTTCAATTCTTACCCAATGGCATCATGGAATTACTCACCAACCTTTTGTAAGTACAATAAATTAATGAAATTGTTTGCAATTATAGTATAGAGTGTTCATTATTGTGTGAACTGTTTTCGACTTGTTAATTATCATCTTTTTCATCGCGTATTGCTTTACTATGATTTACTTTTAGACATCTTTGTTGAGTCACTGTGTCACTGAACTTAAACAACAAAGGTTTCCTTCGAGCTTTTATCACTGCAAAACCATTAATAACATCATTGTAATCCATTTCCATTGTATATCATTTTGAGTACAAAGCAACATCAAACTTTTTAGCTTTTCTTTTTCCATTGTATATCTCATTTTGCTTCTCGCATTATTCGCTAGGTGTTGGTACGTTAGCTTTAATTTATTTTTTATTTTTCCGCCCTTTAAATTTTTAGTTAGTTAATCTTTGAGTTCGACACCGTTGATGTAGAGCGATGTCGATTCAAAACAAATAAAATTATGAGAAAGAATAAATTTTTGAAATCATATTCTTAACTCGAGGAAATGTAGAAGTACGAGTCAGTGCTGCTAAGTTTAGACCAATTCTTATGATGTCACATTGTGGAAAGAAAATATTTCCAGTTATTTTCCAAATGTAATATTCGCGTGTGGCAGTTTATTATGACGTGGGCACGCGAGGTTATAAGCGAATGAGCAAAATTTCTGACTGGAAAGATGTATATAGACCACAAAAATAGAGCACATTACTTGAATTATTTTTCCAGGTATAGTAGTTTTCAAATTAAGTCTATAAAATAATACAAGTTCTCGTCATTATCGGTTGGTTGATCTTCTTTCTTCTCGAGTAGAAAATATCTACTACATTTCTCGAACTGTAATATTCCTCAGTCATAATATCCTGTAGCACGCATATTATATTCACTAAAGAAAAGAATTACCTCATTTCTCTTCTCATCTCACCTCCATTTTATGCTAAAAATAGCTCTTGCTTATAAGCTGTAATCTTATTCCAGAAATGTGTGGGTTTTTGTTGTTCCTGTGGTGTTGTAGTATGGCGCTATTTTTAAATTAAGTTTCGTTCAGTTTTGGTGAAATAATGTTGTCTTAAGAAATTCGCTAAGAGATTTTTTTTTTCGTTTTGTAGAAAACAAACTGTAATATATATTTTTATTCATGGAAATGATTTTGCAAAACCCATTTTAAATGTTTAAGCGTTTCTATGAATTTAAATTAAATAACAGCAAAAAAATGATTTTTTTAAAATTAATGGACAGAAATGTTCCGGAAATAAAATAATTCTTCTTGAGGAATAATTGAAAAAGATTTTACTTATATTCTAAGCCAAGGATTGGAAACCTTGTAACTACCACGTGCTTAACCAATCTACTATTATGATTTAGGATGCCAAACAGATGGAAATATTTGAAATAATTCGATTCCCGTGGCAGTGCATGCAGAGTAAGGAAATAGAAGCCAAGAATAAAGATTTACAGTTTTTTTATATATAATATTAGTTATGCATTATGTATACATATATATATTTAAAAATATTTATTAGCATAAAATGTTTAATTAATATTAAATATTATTATCATTAAATTATATATTCTTTCAGCATAAAAAGAAAATTTAAATTTTCCATACATTAATATATTGTGTATTATGTACCTTTTTTTAAAAAATATCCATTAAAATAAGAAAAAAAAAAACACAATATATTATTAATCCTTCAATATAGTTTAAAAAATTCATCGTGAAATTTATCCCTGCACCGTTCTTCTTAATATCGCAATATCA
This sequence comes from Trichonephila clavipes, assembly GCA_019973935.1. Taxonomy (NCBI): domain Eukaryota; kingdom Metazoa; phylum Arthropoda; class Arachnida; order Araneae; family Nephilidae; genus Trichonephila; species Trichonephila clavipes. Next base: position 461,924 of record BMAU01020172.1, read on the forward strand.
AAGGTTTAATTTGACATTTGCTTTTTGACACGATTCTGAAAGTTTAGTTGTTAAGAAACTTCTCTTAACGGACTCAAAATAATTTTCATTTGTGAAAAGATTTGTTCACATATATAGAACAAAAGCGGAACGCAGAGTACATGCATTCTTCAAAGAATTATTTTTTCCACCAATGGTTCCATACTACAATTTAAAATGGCCTTCAATTTATCATTAGAGTTATTTTTCAGATATTTTCATAGTTCCGTAAATTTTGGTTTCCGTAACCTACGAAAGATATAAGTTCAACAAACTCCATTTCAAAATTATCAACTTCCATCCTTTCAAAATTGACAAATTTGCTGAGTGGTAAAAGGTGCCACTTGGAATTGTACCACGGGCAATGAAATTGACAACGCCTGGTCTTAACTCTTAAGGAATAATTATATTTTTACTATTAAAAGAAAAAAATTAAGGGGATTACAAACTAGAGATGAAGTGGCGTTTATCCGATAGGACCGAACCCGCGACCTATGGATCGAAGCACAATAACATGACCACTAGACAAAAGTGATCATTCATACCCGAAGGATGTTACTGGTTTATAAAGTTACAACTGCTACTGTACTCTCCCAGCAGTAAGTCGGTGGATAGGTGAAACGAAAGATGTATTTGTTTTGGCAAGCGTGTGAGTCGTTGCTGTTAGTTGATGATAATGCGTCAAGTGAGTCTGACGGCTTTGGTTGCTGCATCAAGTGAGTCTGACGACTTTTGCTGCTCCGTCAAGTGAGTCTAGCGACTTTGATTGCTCTTAATGCGGGTACATGGTACCAGGACGACTGTACGAAGGTTGTTAGTGTCAATGTTACCAATGCGGAAGATAGACCGACCTATGGGTTCAATGTCCAGTAACAGGACCACTTGATTAAAGTGATCATTCATGTCCGGAGGCTGTTACTGACTTATGAAGAAACCACCGGTACCCATCCTTGTTAGTATTGGGTTGAATCTGTGATAACAGTTTACTGAAGAAAATATGAAACAGAATACTAACTTTTTTAGTCCAAAATAGAATCTAATACTTTTATTTCACACGCAAGTTCCATTTGTAGAAGCAAAACGATATGCTTCAAAAAGAGTTACATCTCAAACATAAAAACAAACAAGAAATAAAAAATTAAGGATAGAGTTTTCATCAATAATACCAAATCATAGTATTTCCCCACATATTTTTTTTAATTTCTACTATTAGTTCGCTTTCTCCCTGTGTATATTTATTTACTGACATATATATCTTGCTCAAATTTTCAATCGTTAATAAAATACTTTTTATTCATCCACTCAAGTTCGAATACATTTTTTAAACTTGTATAATGGATGACATTTGATGTTTTTACAGTTTTTTTCAAATATTAATTTGTTAAGTAAATTTTGTTTTTTAATTTTAAATTTAATCTCGTTATTTCTGGTAAAGTTAGAACTAACACCAACAGATTTACGCCAGTAAGTTTTTCAAACGAATTTTTCTTGGCTTCAAATATATATATATTTTAATCTGTAGTGGATAACACTTGATGTTGACGCAGTTTTTTTTCAAATATTAATTCAAATTGATTTAATTTAATTAACTAAAATAAAATTTTTATTTGTTGACATAACTAGGAATTAACTTTAAAAAATTTTTTTTATATTACTTGTTCTTTCAAATATTACATAAACAGACAAAAATGGGAACATTGTACATTGCATACACTGTTGGGACTGGAAGCCTTAAAAAGACATCGAACAAAAAAAATAAACAGTGTATATTGGAATACTTTCAATAAAGCTCTGATTTTTATTAAAGCTACTTTTCTCCTTTTGGATCCATAATTAACATATTTGTAAACATATGAAGGGGAAATTGATATAGGCAAAGGGAATATATATTCTCTTAATTAAACTTGGCCAATTGTTGCTTTATTTTTTAGCTATAATTCCCAAGAGAGAAATTTCTCAAGTCTTTCCCGATAAAGTGAAATCATTTCACAAGATTCATGTGACTCGAAACAAGTCAGTTTTATTAGTATGTTTTCAGAATCTCTGAATTATATTGTTTGGCTTAGCCATTAGGGAATTCAACAAATAACTCAAATATGTTATTTTATATCTTCTTTCTATACCTGGAAGTAGATTCCCATTTAATTATTTGCCTCGCTACAAAAAGTGATTAAATGACATCATTTTGTTTTCTATAATGCATTTAAGCAAATTTGTTTGATTATTTGTGAAAGAAGAACGCAATCACCAGTCTGCATGTAATTACTCAATGTGTGTAGTACATTTTATGTAATTACTTTGCTGGCTTAATTATAAATATAAAGGGAGTGTAATTTAATTAAGATACTATTTATATTAACAAAAAAAAAGATGCTGATGTATTTTAACGCTATGTGTAAAAAAAAAATTGTTAGGATTCTTCTGTCAAAGCCGGCATAAAAATGATAGCAAAAACGATATAAATGCATTGCAAACTTCATAAGTTTCAAATGGAATCTAATTATTTTATTTCACTCGCGAGTTTAGTTTTGTAAATCAAACGATATATATACTTTTCAAAACGAATTAAATATTTAATTAAAAATATGAGCAGACGATAAATAAAAAATTTATTCGTGAGGCTTGGTCTCAATAGTGCTTAATCACTATCTTGTAAATTTCGTGAATAAATTATGTGAAATTTACCGCAGCAATTACTCTATTCTAAATAACATAAACTGCAATAAACGTAACATAGATAATAAACATAAACAAATAATAAACTTAAATAATAACATAAAGAATATAATTAATTAGGAAAGAAAGTTTATGAATCGAATCAAGTTATTTAAAAGGAATAATGATTCAAAATATATCTCGAATTCTAATGTTCTTTAGTTCTAATTTTTTAAAAATGTGCATTCCAATGAAGCAAGTAAGTAAAATATTTTTAATGCAATGAATTCACAAACAAAAACAGATAATTTTCATTCCTTATAAATGTTTACATTGTACACCTTATCATGGTCCCTAGAGTTTTCTCTTTCACCAAAAAGAGAGGATGTTTTAAATATTTTACTAATACGAATTTCTAAACGAATCAGTACATAAATATTTATTGGATAGTTAAAATAATAATTATTTATTTAAATTGAATCATATCTAAGTTTGTAGTAATGAATATTTCTGCTTCCTTTTATTTAAATTATGTTGTTACAATAAAAACACAGCAAAAGAGAGTTGCTTAAAATTTGTATGCATTCATATGTTCTGTTAGATCGATAATGATTACACTTATAAAGGGTGTTTTTTTTAGAGGTATAGAACTTTAAATTGCAATAAAACAACGATGTATTATTCGATTGACATGAATTTTTTTTTATTCGAAAGATAATTTTGTGCCATTACATTTTAAATATGATTTCTGGCATAGGACTGCCACGGCTGGCTCGGATGTAGTCCAATCTGGACGTCCAATTTTCGATGACTTTTTCCAACATTTGTGGCCGTATATCGGCAATAACACGGCCAATGTTGTCTTCCAAATGGTCAAGCGTTTGTGGCTTATCCGCATAGACCAATGATTTTACATAGCCCCACAGAAAATAGTCTAGCGGTGTTAAATCACAAGATCTTGGAGGCCAATTCACAGGTCCAAAACGTGAAATTAGGCGGTCACCCAACGTGTCTTTCAATAAATCGATGTGGCATGAGCTGTGTTATGTTGCGCCGTCTTGTTGGAACCACAGCTCCTGGACATCACGATTGTTCAATTCAGGAATGAAAAAGTTAGTAATCATGGCTCTATACCGATCACCATTGACTGTAACGTTGTGGCCTTCATCGTTTTTGAAGAAGGATTCCACCAGCCCATAAAGCGCACCCGACAGTCAGTTTTTCTGGATGTAACGGTGTTTCGACATACACTTGTGGATTAGCTTCACTCCAAATGCGGCAGTTTTGTTTGTTGACGTAGCCATTCAACCAGAAGTGCGCTTCATCGCTAAACAAAATTCGCTTATGAAAATCGGGAACAACGGCAATCTCGTTTTGGGCCCATTCGACGAATCTACGCCTTGCTTGATGATCGTTTTGATGAATTGTCAAACCAAACTGAGAATAAATCACTTGACAGCTGTTAAATCAATCGCCATCTTAGAAAATAATGCCAACTTAAACTTCTATACCTGAAAAAAAAACACTTTTTATGAAATATTTGTATCCTTATTGTTCAAAATAATGTTCTAAAAGATCGCAGATTTTTCAAAAAGATTAGTATTCACATCATAATAAAACAAAAAGATAAATAATTTACACAATCAATCGTGGTTAATTGTTTGTTATTTAGCTTCCCCTTCGTCTAACTGTCTTATATTCATCATTCATTGATATTCATTTCATTTATTTTCTTCATTTTCATTCTTCTTTAAAAGCGAGTGAAAATATTAAAATACTCGCTTAGGCCTCTGGAATAAATTCTGGAATATTTCTTACAGGCAAATTTTCAAAAAAATAATTCTATGAATGTTCTCATTACCGTAAGAATTTGAGCACCAAGAAAGAGTTGTCTGAATAAAACGAAATTTTATATATCTAAGGTCAGCGTTTCTCAAACTGATGGTTAAGCCCTCCTGGGGGGGGGCGTGACAACTCTATGAGGGGGCTCGAGCATTTTGAAAAGTCGAAAATAAAAGATTATTTTAAAAAAATATTAATTTACTGAAAGTAAACAAACAAAATACATTCTGACATAATAAAAAATAAAAATTGACATTTACACTGATATAATACACTTATAAATGTATCAGCACTGCACAATGTATTTAACAATCAATTTAACGATGCTAAGTTAATAACAAGTTTAATAATCACCAGTAACCCTATGGGCTTGTCATATACAAATATTAACACTCATCTTGATAATTTGTACGGATTGTAAAAATTCCCTTAACTGCCGATAAAAGTCACGGGATTCGCTCTCCAATGCTGCGATTCGCCTCCGTTTTCCACGTAGACGCGTGCTTGTGATGTATTAGAGTAGTGATCCGAAACCCCCGGTCCGCGGACCAGTACCGGCCCGTGGATCAAATGGTGCCGGGCAGCCTAAAGGACATTAAACTATTGCCATTTTATTTAACGTGGTGCATTTCTCTCGGATTTGCGCAACTTTCCACGGAAATCACTTTATATTCCACGTTCAATCACTTTAATTCATTTTTGGTGTAACTATATTTTATTCTGAAGGTATATTTAAATGTAACTAAATTAAAATTGTCAAATCAAAACAATCTAAAATAAAAACAATCAACGTGTCCCACCCTCAGTGAGCCGCGGTAAAATTATCAATCGTTGACCGGTCCTCTGCGATGAAAAGGTTGTTGAGCACTGTATTAGAGGGTGGGAGAGAAAATCCTCTGAGATATAAGTAAATCCTTCGTAAACACCACTGTCAAGGTCCTCTAATTGCATCCCAAAGCCTTCGGAAAAATTTTATGATTAGCACAACACAGAAAAAACATACTTGGGAAAGACGTATACATACGTTCGGGGCATTTAACTCACCTTTTGTACGATATGTATATATACACTGGTGGCACTTAAAAGCAATGTAGCAGCTTCAGTATAGTATTTTGGAGCACAATGCATTGTGTTATATTTGTATTGAGGGGGGGCGCGAGAAAAATTATGATTGGATATTGGGTCGTAAATATTGAAAGTATGAGAAACACTGACCTAAGTACCATGTTGTTGAAAGTAAGTGAATACAAAATCAAAGCAAAATGATTATTTAATGCGGAAAAAATACAAACGAATGGAGATTTTAGTGAGCCACTTCTAGCATGAATGCATGATGTGATATGGTCGGTCGGGCATCAAGTCCTGTTTGATGTCTACCGACATCTCGTTCTACAATTGCTCTAAGCATGCCCTAATTCAAACAAACTGGTAGACTGACCAACTTGCTGACCTATATGACGCCAAATATGCTCGATTGGGTAAAAGTCTGGGGAAGAAAAAGGTCAGGGACAGGTGGAGTGGGGCGTAGGCAGTCCTATGAAACCCTTGAATGAAACCCTTATTAAGCATTTTTTTTGTGTTGAGAATTAGCTCCTGAGAGCCCTGCCATCATTGGCAACACAATTGGTTGAAGAATGTAACGAGCATACCTATGGAAAGTGAATCAACATTTAAGGTGACTGTGTGTCACATGCTATATCACTCCATACCATCACACCAGTTGTGGGAGTGGTTTGTACTTGTAAAGGCAGGATTGAGACGTTCACCACGGGGCCTCCCCACACATATACGATTGTCTTCACTTTCCAGATTTAATCTAGATCCGCCACTGAAGACTACCCGACTTCATTCGGTTTGCTGTCTAATCCCTTTGATCGTGACACCACTTCAAACGGAGGTAACGATGAGCGTGTGTCAATGGTAGTATATGTAATGGGCCCTGCGATAGCATATGTCTTTCAGTTAGGAGCCTTGCGATGGTACGCTGACGCAGGAGGCCGGTAGTGAAGGTACTACCTATGCAGAGATAGCGTAAAATGAGACGGTGGTATGCTTGCGCGTTATATGATATGATGGTCTTATGGATTATTGGTCTGTCGATGACATCTTGAGCTTGGTTGCCGTGTAACAAACCTCTCTTTTGTCCATTGATCCCAGAACCTTCTCATAGTAAAGACAGAACAGCCTAGGTGATGAGCCACTCTTGGAACTGACCACTCAGTTTACATTAACCGGATGATTTTTCCTTTCTTGAACTCTGACAACTGCTCATATTGTCTCCGATGGCAGCGTAATAGAATCTCTAGATAAAAGCAGAAGATGCAAACAAGATCTGTTTGTTTTATAATGTAAAAAGAAAGAAATTCAATGCCCTCTCTGGTGGCATTAGGCAATGCTCGCAATCACGCTGTATTTCTAATCATTTACGAATCTGCCTAACACGTACTCGTACCTTCCTGCCAAGTTTCATACCAACCCCACTCATACTTCTTGGTGAGGGTATTATAAAAGTGAATTGAACGCTTTACTGCTTGTATTGAATAAAACGAAATAATTCTTATTCAACTGTAGAAGAAGCGGTATTGCGTCTTTATTTGCGATAAAAGTAAAATGTTTTTTAAGAGAGTTAACTGAAAGAAATTTAAATATTTGATTTGAGAAAAAATCGGAATTTGGTTGAGGAGACATTATGAAATATATAACGAAAAAAAAGAATTCTTTCTATTAGAAATAATATAAAAGAGAAAGAAACGTGATGTCATTTCCTTAGAGATTTAAGTTTATCATGTCTAGTCATCTAGGCTATAGTGTTTTCCCATGAAACAAAGTATCATTTAAAACTCATTCAAAATTCAGCTTATGTATCAAGTTAAGTATGAAAAAGAGCAAAATTAATTTATTCTCGCCATGACTCAAGTAGTTTTAAGGTATTCTGAATTCATTTATGTGTTTTTTTTTTTTTAAAAAAATGCTTATTAATTTTAGGAACTAAATTTTAGAAAGGTAGCTGTATAACACAGTTGAAAATGTGATTTTCATTGATTAGATATAACAATCCTATCTTCAAAGATAATAATTTCAATTTTTTCCTGCAGAAAAAGCAGAATTCATATCAATGAGTTTCAAAATGCTATTATCTTCGCAGTCATTGTATTTTGTAGTCAATTATTTTTAGAAAGATTAAAAATGCATGAATAGTAATTATAATTTCACGCTCGCCTGTGATCTGCAAAAAATCTGTGAGAAATTTTATGTTATTTTGAAACATTTTGACTCTCACACATATGCGCATATATATCCGTAAATAAAGAAAGGAGCAATTTGTTTATAATTAGTTTTCATTAGCATAGAACCTCAACAAAAGCATTTTTTTAATAATATTTCTGCTTCGTTTACCAGTGCTATCTCTATTTCTTAACTAATTCCTCTTTTTTTAATTTTACTTCTTCATTGTGTTCACTTTTAATCTCTTATTTTAAGGGGACAAAGCCTCCTTAATCTGAAACTGAAAAGGAAGTTGTTATAATGAGAGCAAAAAGAATTATAACTGTAGTTTCGAGTGTATTTTCCTTTTGCTTTAAGCTTTCTTTCTTTTTGAGCTTTAAAGTTCCTAGAACACATGCAGCAACAACACAATCGATCGGATGAGTCATAATTACAAGCATATATATGATTTAAAATATCTCTGCTTTTGTATATATTTGTTCAATTCCTACTATTAACTCACACTCTCTATATATTTATTTGTTCATCTTGGTGGAATTTTCAATCGTTGATAAAATACATTTTAAAGCGCTCAATTGAGCTCAAATTTTATATACATGATCTCATTTTGGATAACAATGCAATAATTTAATTATAATTAATAAAAATTAATTGATTAAAACTACTTATTTAAAGAATTACAAATACAGCTAAGTTGGCATCATTTTTGGCGACTTGTGTCAAAATTTGAAAAGGTTTTTTCTCACGTTTTGATGCATTCATTTTAACTTAAATTTTATATACGCGATTGTCTTAGATGACAACACGATGCTTTAATGATAATAAATAAAAATTAATTACCACTTAATGTTGTGATTCTGTCATATGTATATACATAATTATAATAATTGTAACTATTTAATAAAAAGTAGCTAAATAAAATTTTTCATGTTGATCTAAGTAGGAATTGATTTATTTTTTTATATTACTTGTTTTTTTTTTATTTATTAAAATAACATTGTACAGTAGTTGATAAATGATTATTAAGCATTTAATCGTAATCGAATTTTAACTTTAACAGAATGCTAGTGGCAACGAAATGATTTGTTGACAATGATTCAACAATGAGTGACATTACAATAACTCATTCTATATCGTAGTCTTAGTTAAACCCCAGACTTTCTGGCATCAAAAATTTTGGCTAAATTGCACCAATTTTTTTAAAACTGGCAAATTTACCCAAATTTAAGCAAACAACTTGCGTACAAGGTTTGCTAACTTGGTGCCAAATTTTTGTCGCAAAAGCAAAAGGTTCAACCATTCTGTACCATTTCTTATTTTTCATATTCATATTCTAGTTTTTTATACATATCTTATTTAATTTACGAACTCGTGTTCTTTTGAGTAATCTGCTCTGTTTTCCTTAAAATGGCCCGTCGTCATCAACAATTATCAAACCCTGTGGGTCAGTAAAGATAGATTTTAAACTACTTTTACTGTTTACGAATGGAAAAAAACTGTTCGCGGGGGTTTTCAAAATTTCCTTTTTTTTTTTCTTTTTATGAAAATTATTGTACGTCTTTTAGTTTAGTAAGGAAAATCGTTTTAACTGTTTTTTTATGCTACCAAGCCTAAATCATTCAACGATGAGAATGTGTTCGCAAACGAGATGCATTTTGTGTGAGTTTTCTTTCAACAAAAATTCAATAATCATTTGATCATGCTCGATTATAGATCCTCAAAGTTGCTCTAACAGACCACTGGGGGTCTTTGCAAAGATTGAGATAGTTCGTGGCAAATTAAATTTAATTGGTTGATGCGTGGACTACGATAGGGGGGCCGCAAAAGGTTTAATATAAAGTAACATACGAGGGTGAGTTGGAAAGTAAGTTTCTCCTTGTTGACTGTGTTCAGAGTTGTGTAGGAAAGTCAAAACAGAAAATAAGACTTTTAAAGATAAGACGTAACTTTATTTTTCCACATAAGTACCAAGTACATTGAGACATTTGTCTTTCCTCTTCATAAGCTTCAAAAATTTCTCCAGGAAAAACTCAGGGCTTTGCATACGGAAGAAGTGTTTACTTTTGAGTGGACTTTTTGGAGGTTGGGAACCAGGGTGTCACTGTGCCTACGTGGTATTGCGACACCCTGATCAAAATTGAAAGAGGTGATTTGGAAAAAGAGGTCTGGGTTTTTCAGATCTGGCGTTCTGTTGTGAGATGACAATGCGAGACCACGCTCGGCGACGGCAAAACAAAACCATATTGCAATCTTGATTGGGAGCACCTACACCATCCGCCAGTCCTAATCTCGCACTAAGTGACTTTCATCTATTTCTGGCTTTGAAGAAAATCTCGCCTGAAGGCACTTTGGAAGCAATGCTGAAATCAACACTTCTTCCGTATGCAAAGGCCTGAATTTTTCCTTGGAGGGGGTTTTTGAAGCTTATCAAGCGGTATGACAAATGTCACATAGTACCTTGGTACTTATGGGGAAAAATAAAGTTATGTCTTATCTTTAATGCCTTATTCTATGTTTTGACTTCCACACACAACCCTGACTACAATCGAAAGGGGAAACTTACATTCCTACTCACCCTCATGTTTGTAATCAATTTTCATTATTATGAAAGTTAAATAAATTAACAAAAAATTTTGTATGTTAAAAGAAAATTCAAAATAAAAACTAAGAATTTTGGAATGAAGCAATGTGAAATCGAACAAAAATGTAAGTAATGACAATCGTCTTACAGTGAAAATTCCGGTTGATCGTGGTTGTGGCCATGCATCTATGTAAATTTAAATAGGAATAGAATCTCATCTCTACTTGCCATGACTTGTCTAAAAGCGTCATGCGTCTAGTTAACAGTTAAGTTTTGTTTTCTGCATGATCCCGAGATGTGAAGTGAATGTAACAAATCTTCCTTAGCTTTAAATCAGCGTTTCTAAATTGTGGACACCGCCCCCCCCTAAAGGGGTGTAATAGCTCTACGAAGGGGAAGTGAACATATTGAAAATTCGAAAACAAAACATTATTTAAAAAATTAATTAACTGAAAGTAAATAAACAAAATACATTCTTACGTAATAAAAAATGAAAATATACACATTTACACTGATGTATTACACTATAAATGTATCGGTACTGCACAATGTATTTGATAATTATTTTAACAATTCTAAGTTAAGAACAAATTTAATAATTACCAGTGATCCCTTGTGCTTGTCATTTATAAAAATATATACACAAATTACACACTAGACTTGATCATCTGTACGGTTTATAATAAATCCCTTAACTTCTGATTAAAAGTTACGCCATTTGCTCCCCAATGCCACCGTTTTCCACTTAGGTGATATATTGGGAGGGGGAGGGGTGAAAAGGAATACATAAGCAAATCCTCTGAAATAAGTAAATCCTTCACGAACACTGTCAAGGTCCTTTTATTGCATTCCAAAGCCGTCGGAGGAAGGCTGGATAGAAGTGTACAGAAAAGATTGTACTTTGAAAAGACGTATACATACGTCCTGGACAATTAGCACTTTGGCTGAGCGAGATGTTTATATACGCCAATCTAACTATCTAACTTAAGAGGTTAAAGCCGTGTTATAGCTTTAGCGTCTAAGTATAGTGCTATGAAATTCTCAATAGATTGCTACTGTACGGAGGAGAGGGGGAGGATTAAAATTATGATTGATTATTGGGTCGCCAATATTGAAAATTTGAACAGAGCTGATTTAAATAGAAAGCAGCAGGGGAGTAGATACAACAGTATCATCCGTATCAATAATACGGGCATCCCAAGCTTTCGGGGCTCCAAAACGAGCAAGCAAAATATTAAGGAGCTCTTAGAAAAGCCCCCCAAGGAACTTTGATACAGGTCCCACTGGGGTCTAGCTACGCCAGTGGAAAGCGATATTGTATTTTGTACTCTTTGAAAAAAAATTCCGCTACACAATACACAAGTATTTTTTGATGTAATCGATGCCTGCTGTTAATACATACGGCAGAAAATCTGGAATTAATTCACTTAATCAGGCCACTCGACAAAGAACAATATTGCATTGAATCAGACTAAAAACTGAAAAAAATTACACATTTAAAATCACATAAGAACCGAAAAAGCTAAAATGCAGAGAGAAAGCAATCTTGAGATCAAGACATGAGTCTTCTGGCCATCCAATACAACTTAGCTCCTGAGATAGATAGCCTCATATCATCCTATCATTTTTACACATCTAGTTGATTAAAAAGATTTTTTTATACTTCAAAGCAATAGTTATAATTTGAATAAATACATTTTCAAGTATCACAATATTTTATGCTTATGACAACATTTATCTATCAGGACTTCAAAGTTAAATTTGTAAATTTTCGATTATTCATTCGTTCACTTGGGGGTCCATAACCAAGTTCTTGGTACCGGGTGTTTCAAAAGTCACGCACATCCACATGGTAATCCTTGTTGCTTAAAAACCAAAAGGGTTGGCTGAGATTTATTTCACTAGATTGCAACAGGGACCTCATCATAAGAAGTTTTGAGCGTATCAGGCATCAGTTGAGCACAACGGGAGGTGCATGGTATTTTCCCAAGAGCAAATAGCCATCGTGGAATTTTATTTCACTATAAAATCTCATTGCCGTGTGATAATTGCATTTCAACAGAAAGATCCAAGTGAAACAGCACCAAATGCATCAATGATGGCACTTTTAGTGCGACACAGGATTAGTTGCAGACAGGAAGCAATCGGGTAGAGCGTTCGTAATGAAAGCGAAAGTGGCACATGTGGAGACCGCTTTACTAAGAAGTCCGTCTGCATAAACATCAATACAAAATTCATATCTTTGCTGAAAGTGATGAAAGGTACGCTTGGTTGCAGCAAGATGGTGCATTTGTCACACATCACGGGACAGTATAGAAGTTTTAACTGAATGTTTCGATTATCGTGTCATTTCTGAAGAACTTTGGCCAACTCGTTTACCGGACTTGTCAATTCAGGACTTCTTTTCTTTGGGGATATCAGAAAAATGTCACCTTCAGGAATAATCCCCATACGCTTGATGAACTTAAGAGTAACATCCTTCATGTAATATCGGACATTAATTATCATGCTCTTCGCAAAGTGTCAATTAATCTGGTAAAAAGAATTTGTTTGTGTGTCCAGGAAAGTGGACATCATTTTGAACATTTACTGTTATTTTACCATACTCCTGATATTGAAGATAACAGTTTAACCTTTGTTTGCCCTTTATTCTGTTTCTTAAAATAATTCATCTGTCTTTAAAATTCAACCACAAAGGTTGATGTGCATGACTTTTGAAATACCCGGTATAAGAGGAGGTCCATGGGATCAGTAAATTGGATAAGCAATGTTCTTAGAATAGCTTTGCACTGTAGAATTTTATTCAACGCATTCTAAAAGCCAATCAATCCATCAATGTATACAGACAACACTTCAAACGCGAATTACATATAAAAACTCAGTAAAGGTCTATTCTGCACATTACTAGTGGATTATAAGCACTAAACACTATTTTCGAAACAACTCCATGAAAGAACCCAGAAAACTGTCAAGCCGACTCCTCGCCTGTCACGGGGCAAATGAAATAAACGACAATAATCTCTTATCACGTTTTGCGGAATTGAATTGATGGTTTCATATAACACACGTTTCAGTGCGATGATGAAGCAATTACCTCCCTCAGGTGAGTTGAGCCTATTACAGCGGCTCAAGGCCCAGAAGTTGCTGTCACGAGTTGTCAAAGAGTCTAAAGGAACAAGAAAAAAAAGGGGGGCAGACACTCCAGAGACACAAGATGAATGATTTTGTTTTGTAATGGTGTTGTTGGAAATGGGAGGAACTGACACACGTCACTGTTCGATCAGCTTTCGAATTGCGAACCTTATTTTCGATAATTTGCTGGCCCCTTTGCATATCAATGATGCTGTTTAATTCATTTCGCTGTTCCACAATTAACCAAACCCGATAAACGTTAAAGGGAATTGATTTTTAATATCAGCGAGATGTAAAAGTCCATTTGCATGTTTTTAAAATTCTTCTTGTGTATTTGGAAAGTGTTTTTGTTTCGGACACGCTATCGCACTTGTAAAATAATTAGCGAGGAAAAGGAAAAAAAAGGAAATGACCCTCGAAGATTAATGGATTTTGCTTTACACTGGGATGGAAAATTGATTTTAAAAAATACTTTAATCGGTAAGTTATTATTTTTTCTTAATGGTATTTACTCTTTTAAATTCTTTTTTAAAAGAAACTCGATTTTAATCTTTAAAGTATAGGTTGCTGCATAGCAATTAGTTAATTGCTATTTTCTTTTTATCTATAATAGCAGGGTTTCTAAATTTATAATTGCGAAGTATTTACAAAAAATATTAATAAGAGTTGTTTTTGTGTTCACATATATACTATTGCATACAAATACATATTCATTAATTACTGTTTAACTTTATGTCGATATTCTGTTTTATAAAAAAGTATATATACTCACAATATATATATATATATAGAATAAAAATATTAATTATATTTCGAAACTTGCATTTTTTATCATTCAGAATGTTCATTTAGTTAAGATTCAAATGTTAGAATAGCCGTAGAAGATTTAAGAAACTAATTATCAGTATTCACTATTTCTTCACTATAATAAATTAATTGTACATATAAACAGTTGAATTATTAAAATAAATCTGCAATATTTAAAAAAAATATTTCTATTTGAGAAAAAGAAAACTTATGGCAGATAATACTTTAATTTACCTTAATAAGTAATTTTTTTGCAATCAAAATCTGAATTTTTGTAATATGACCTACATTAATTATAAAACTAAACTGAAACTAAAGATCTTAAGTTTTCACATTTTTCTCTTTGTGATCACAATTCAAAGTAAAATTAACCTTTTTTCCGTCTGAAGGCGAAATGGTAAGAGATAGTATCTTAAATGGAATTAATCATACATTTAGTCAACTTTCCATCTTTATTCCACTTATTTTTCAGGTATTTACGTATCATACAGCCAATCGATTTCGCCAAATCAAAAGTATCAGTAATTAATAAAATGTCACCCGATGTTGTTGTCGTTATTTTTACTATACTCGAGCATACGCAAAAGGTTTCTACTATTGGCTGTACATCGCGGAATTTGGCAGCGTCTTTTGATTCCACTAATTGGTCGAAGGTATAATACGGAAGTATCGTTTTTCAGAGTTCTTATCTAAATGAACTTTATTTTACCATTAGAAATTGAATCAAATGAAAAATTATGAAAAGTTAATTCTATCAAACAATTTAATAATCGTTTAGACTAAAAAAAGTGCTAGTAAAGCTGTGGAAAATAAAACTAGCTAAAACATTTGAGATATTAGCACTCTTTAAAACACAATTTGAACAATTTCGAAACTTTACCTAAGCACCGTTAGATCGACACGGAACCTATAATTAATTGAGACAAGACCTTTTCATCCTACTTAGAATGCAGTTTCGTCCAAGTATTTCCTTTTGGATCGTAAAAGAGTGTTTTAAACTGGTAAACGAAACGAAAAACATTTATTCTCAACATGTTTACTGCCTTTTAAAAATGCTTCCAAAGTTATATAAAGCAAAACAACAAAAAAAAAGGGTCCTTCGATGAGCAGCAAATGTTTAACGAGACTTTAAACACGCAATAAAATCAAGATATTTGTTCCCACTGCACAACAGGTGGTATGACCCATATCTATTCAATTGCTTCTTAATTGGTCTTTAAAAGACAATCTATTGCTTCTTTTTTTTCAACCGATAGCTTTCATCAGTGCTGGAATAAAGGAATTTTGCCTGGAAGCTGTTTTGTACTTTTTGAGCAAACTTAACATCCTTTTAACCACGTCTTTTTGAAGCAATGTCATAAATTGAACATTCATTGTGTGTTGGGGGGTAGGGAAAACATTGCATTTATCGATGTATATATTACAATGAGTAGAACTTAAATAAAAATGTCTTTATTTTCCCTTTATCACATTTTTAGAATAATGAAGAAAAAATAAATAGTTTAAAATCTCAAGTGATTAATTCTTTTAGCCTTCTCCAAAAAACAACCTAAAGAATGGAGACATTAATGTTGAAAATAATTCAACAAATGTTTAAAAAAACTTTGTTTTTTGTTTATTTTTAAAAAGTATTTCACTATGCGCTTAATGTTTTTCTTCTTTTTTTTAAAAAAAAAATTTCTTTTATCTTGCAGAAAGAAAACTATCATTCCTTTACATATTATTCTGGGACACAAAGTCTCAGACTAATTATAGCTTAAGAACATGAACAAATTAAAACCCAACCCACACAGATGGTTGCTTTACACCGCCTAAATCTAGAATTAACCAAGATTCAATCAAAAAATAAAAATCATCACAAAACACCAAAATGTTTAAGAATAAATATTAAATAGTTAAACAGTGTATATAGTACTTACGTATTATACAGCCAACCAAATCAAGAAACATTGCCAAATAACGCGATATGCAACCCATTGCAGAAACTGCGCCGATGCATGTTCAAACATGATAATAACTATGATAGCATTTGGCGAAATCTTTTGATTTGGCGAAATTGGTTGATGATATAATAAATTAATACTATCAGTATTATAAAATTTAAAAAAATACCAACCAAATAAAGGGTAATAAACTACTGTTTAACGAGTAATAAAAAGCACGTTCGTACCTCGTGGCCGATTAACAGTGAAAGAATATTACGAAAAAAATGCTTTTTTTGAAAATTATTTTTCTAACCAACTTTGAGAAAAATACCAATATAGTTATAGGTTTTGTCTGATGTAGAGCAACAATGGCCACTGTCCATTTGAAATGAAAAATACGTTTTCCCTTCATATTTAATAAATATCGAAAGATTTCATCTTCTACCAGAAAGCTCTAAATAAATGTTTATTAACACTTGCATGTTTCAAAAGTTCTCTGAAATTGATATTAGTATAGATCTGTCTTGTGTATACTCCACAAGTGATTTCCATGAGAAATGTATTTATCGCAAATTCGAAAAATGTGATTCAAATAATTTATTCTCGTTTGCAATTATGACATATTGTATATAAAATCAAACGACAAATGGAACTCATTTTATAAGTATCAAACGCGATTCCATGCTATTCCATTAGAAATTCACGGTTTTACAGTTGGCAGATGTATGATGAGTACCAGTAAAATATTCTGTACAGAATCATGTCATAAAAGTAATTGCGATGTATCCCCAATAGCAGTCGTATTAATAATAATGGGCTAAAATTCCTAACGGTCACGTGGTAAATGTAGTGTCTGACTGCTGTTGGCGAAAGAGTATGGAATGTTGGCGTGAATCGAAGCGGCTTTCGGTAGGTTTAATGTACTTTAGAGGAGAGGGTTGCTTGACACCGGAGGTACAGTCGAGAGAGGGAAATAGTAATCCCTTGTGTTTTGAAAACGGGAAGCGCTGAATTGTTTTGGGACCGAACCTTCGGCGAGAGACCGACGCGCAGGGGTGGTCTGGTGAAAAAGAGAACGATAGTGATAGTCTCTTTAGAGTGTTTTAACACGACGGACAGTGTAGTTTGATTGTTATCTGGTTGTGTTTAAACAATGCAACTATATTTAATCAAGATGATATATATTTAATGAAGAAAACTATGTTAATCAAGATTTAATTATGTGTGTATTGATTGATTTGAGAAGTAATGAAGAAAGTAAATAAAGACTTTACAGTAAATATAGTCACGTGTTCTTCGTTGAATTCAAATTTGATATTTGTACTTGTAGTTGTATTTTCAAAATGCGGATATAATTTGAAATTTAATTACTCAGTAAAGATGCCCAAATATAAAAATTCTTCAAAACGTTTTTCAAAAAATAAACTTTGTGTTATACAAGTACTTTTGAAACAATTCCATTTTTTTTTTTTACCTATGTGTTTTTTTTAACATAATATGGTTTTTTTAAAGAAATGGTTTCCGTAAAAGAAAAAAAATGGTAATAATGAGGCACTTGAACTGATTGGTTGGAAGCGCATGATAGCACTTATCATATGACCATGACGTCATATGAATTTAGCGCATTCAAAAAGAGATATTAATTTCAATCAATCAACCAAAGAGCAATTAAATATCACAAAATAGAATTTAGATATCTTCAAACATAATATTTTTGCATGTCTAAATACAAAAAATCCAAGTGTCTGATAATATGATATGTTTAAATAACTAACTAAATTTATATGACGACATAGTCACATCATAACTACAATCACGTGTTTCCAGCCAATCAGTTCATAAATGCATCTGATGTCATAGTCGCCTGATAGTTGCAATCGCGTGTTTCCAGCCAATCAACTGATGCAGCTTCGATGTTGCCAATTTTTGCTCGTTGCAGAATTTATTTTTTTAAGTACATATTTTTATAACAATAAGAACGCGCATACGTACACAAAATGTTCAAAACACACTTATCATTTAAAAGTACGCGTACACTACACGAATTTTTTATATATATAATTTTGAAAAACATTTTGTAAGACCTTGATAC
The DNA here is from genome assembly GCA_019973935.1 of Trichonephila clavipes. Taxonomy (NCBI): domain Eukaryota; kingdom Metazoa; phylum Arthropoda; class Arachnida; order Araneae; family Nephilidae; genus Trichonephila; species Trichonephila clavipes. The sequence goes on from BMAU01020172.1 coordinate 480,201, forward strand.
TTGGAACCTTTTTACCCACAATTATCAGATTTGAAATTTTATCACAATTTTACAAGAACAGAAAGTACAAGCTTAATGTTAGTTCAGAATTCCAATGAGACCGCGTGATTGTGTTTATCATGTGACCGTCATGAATTTTGATCCTAGGCAACATACGTAATAAAATTGATTATGGCTCAGTTACCTAATGACAGCACTACAGCATCCAAAATAAATTGATGCCATCACTAACAGGGTATTATTCGGCACTTGCAAGTGTACATGCCCGATGAACAATGAATCCTTGAGCTACCTCGGAACAAATATATTACAGATCTCACATGAATCACGACAAAGAAAACATTTCTGACAACATTCGCATTCTTCGCTGTCACGACGATAACCCGAGCACTCGCAAAGGCAAAGGAGGCAGGCACGCATTGTCCAATTTGAGAAAGTGGACTTGACAAATTTGAGAAGCGTTTACCGCGATGGGAGGTTTCAACATGAGCGCTGTTCCATATTTTCTCCAGACTTGAAACCGGATCTAGCTATTTGTTTGCTCAGTAAAATTCTATATCTTCGTCCTTCTTCTTTTTTCTGTTCTTTTTGGGAATGATTTGAAAGGTAGATGCGTTTAACCTCTGTCACTTCTTGTTCACAAATTTTACACAGTTTGGAGGTAGCCTTGCGTATGCATCATCTAGAGACGACTAAAAAGCACCAGGGAATAAATAAAGCTTGCAGTTTGCTAGAGAAAGTAAAAGGTGATGCATGGTGAAAGAGCGCTGGAATTGCACATTTTTAAAGAAGATGACCAAAGGTCACTCGCACCGCATGAGTTATGGAGAGCGAAATTTTTTCCAAGCGCAGAAGACTTATTATTCTGTTTACCGAGTTAGAAGTTTGAACAGATTTTGAAACACCACCGGTCTTCCCTTTTTAACCTTTTCACTGGCAATGAGAATGAAGTAACAGGTGCATGTTATATTTGGACATGACTTAAGATTTGAAATAAATCTCCTGTTTTTACAGAAAAATATATTTCCGAATACTCAAAGAGGATATTTTTTTTTCTTTTCGCGAAATGACATCATGTTGCATAACAGAAAATTCTGAATATTGTTGTCAGAGGCACACACGGGAATTTTTCACGGGGAGAGGGGAAGGGGGTCTAAAGTCCATCATTTTCGTATCATGCTCCAATACGCAGCACAACACATTCTTTTGAAAAAAACAGTAAAAAATTAATTATAGAATAAATAATTACCATTAGTTAATTAAATTAATTATTAATAACGAATACTTTTAATTTTATAAATTTTCATACTATACACATTATAATCAATCGAAAAAAATCAAGGGATCTGGACCCAGGGACAGCTCCCTCCTCCCCTTGTATGCGCTACTGATTGTTGTAGATGTTATAGAAATCAAACATTTTAATTCTTAGAAGGAGCAAATGGTCTTTGTGTGTGGGCTTACGGAATGGTCACTTTATATTTTATTGTAATTTCCATTTCCACATTGAATCATATTTCTTAATTATAATCCTGATTTCACTTTTTTTTTAAATTTAAGAGGATATGGTACGATTTCAGTAAAAATTTTTAATTTAAGGATTTTTAAAAATGGTTTGGTTGCCTCCTATGTATGTATACTATGTTAAACAGATTTTGGGCTCAAAATTTCATAAAATCTAGCCATGTAATTTTTTAAGGTAAAAACTTAAAATTTGTCAAGTGATTTTAAAATACTATTCCTCCTACAAAAATGTACGTACATGCATGAAATCTGATTTACAAGTACATCAAACTATGTATAACAAAAGATGGTATGGGTTTTGCGTTAACGTGATTGGTATTCATACAATACCTCTTTTTATAAATTTTATTGAAAATTCCTTAAAAAATGTATAAATTCTGAATTCCATTATTTTTAAAAAATTAAATATTGCTTTGATTCAAAAATGCATACCAACTTTTGTTAAATGTACTATTCTCAATAGGTAAAAAAATTCAGAGCATTAGAAGCAATATAAAAAAGTCTTAGCATTTTATATGAAGACAAACTAGTTATTTTATCTTTCTGAGATAAGTCAGTTCAAAGCTTTGTTTTGCCTAAGAGATGTGAATAAAAACGAACGTGAAATCTATCATAATTCTGCGTTTTTTAAGTTTAGAGCTTTCAAATTTTGTGAGGTTATAGAAAAGTATAGAAAGAATAGTTTAGGCTAAAAAAATTTAATTTGATTTGACCGATTTTGGTCATTTGAGTCGTACTGTGTCCCCTTAATATAGTACTATATATTGCTGCAAAATTGATATGAAAATGTTTTAAATAATGTTGGTTATGCCGTTTGTTGTATGAGAGGCATTTAAAGACTTTAAAAAATTTTATTTTACATTACATCATAACTTTATGTATTTTGACAGCACTTATCTCTAGAATAAATTATGCCTGCTAAATCAGAATGTAGCGGAGGTTCGCAAATGGTCCTGGTCATGAACACGTGGCTGACGTATTGAGTTCTATTCTAGGTGCCACTGTAGAGGGGCTGGTTCACTTAAAACTTGTCGGGGATCAAAGTCCTCATGTTGGAATGGAGGGAGTTTGGAGAGTTTAATTGTCAGTTCAGTTATTTTTCTCGTCACTTGATCGTGACTCAAAAATACTGCGCTGAAGCATTGTTTTAGAATGCAACGTGAACGAAAAATCAAGTCAAAAATCAGCTCGATCATTATAAAAACTTCGTAAATTAAAGAAACATTTGAATGTAATCAAGATAGTTCGCTCTTTAATAGTTGAACTTTTATTTCCTAGTTGAACAAATAGTTGTACACAGTAGCGCACGCAGGAATTTTTCAAGGGAAGGGTCAGGGTCCAAAGTCCACCATGCTTGTATCATGCTCCTTTTGGTTTCGTCGATTTGGGGGAACAAAAAACAGTAAAAAACTAATTATTGAATAAATAATTAGCATAAATTCATAAAATTAATCATTAATAACAAATATTTAATTAAATTGTACGTACTATATACTTAGAAATATAAATAATCGGAAAAAAATCATAGGCTTTGGGGGGGGTCCAGACCCCTAGGACAATCCCCCTTGTGTGTGCCACTGGTTGTACATAACAACTTACATAATATTGCAAATTTCTGTTTCGGTTAAGTTGCATATGTAAGACGGGAAAACTATATTGGAACAAATTGATAAAGAGGTTCTTGATTTCTAATATATTAAATTTATTTCTTGATATAAAAAATACTAAGAAACTCAATTTACAGCCACAGACATGAAATCTATAAATAAAAAATAAATTATTTTGATGTATTAAATACAAGCCTTTGTAAGGAAGAGAGCGTTCATAAAACCCCCAGAATAATTCAATATGAAAACAAGGTTCCTGTTAGTTTTAAAGGCTACTGACTCTTCAATTTATGCTTCTAGTTCATAACATCCAATAAATATTTCCATTTTTTTCTTTTATTTTAATTGCACAGCATTTTACGTGGATAGAAAATGAAAAATAATATTTTCAATTTGAAATTCTGTTTTCCTTTCCATGTATGTCATTTAAGATAAAAATCTTGATTTCAAATAAAGTTGTCCAGTATATACCGCGGGCAAAAAGGAGAAAGAAATCAAGCAGTGTTGCATTAATAATTGGTTGTTTATGTTTCTCAAATGCAAAAATGGTCACGTATTTCAGTATTCTTCTAATAACTCATTACTTTTTCAGTTACGAATGTAAGCTTTATCTGTTGCGAAAATGTGATTATTATACATTCGGACGAGAAACTTGTAATTTTATTCGAAATCAGAATTGCCAAGCTATTTTAATTGCAAAGAAAAATGAAATAATAATTAACAATTCCATCTCTGAGAGAAAAAGCATTGTTGTTTTGAAATACTTTAATGATGAATTGAAAATAAAATCTTTTGTGCACGATATAACGAAAAAAATCTTAAAGTTATATGCATGACATCTAAATCTCTAATCAAATTGAATAAAAACACCTGTATCTATGCCATGTGTGTGTGCGCGTGTAACAGTGTTTCTCAAATTTTGAATATTTGCGACCCAATATTCAATCATGATTTTCATCTCGCCCCTCCCTTCCCTCTTCATACATAATAACAATGTTATTGATTTCAATAACACTATACTTTAACGCTAAAGTTTCAATACGACTTTATCCTTGTAAGTGTCACTGGCGTATATAAAAGTCTTGCTCAGCCAAAGCGTTAATTGCCCCGGACGTATATGTACGTTTTTCTGAAGTACGTTTTTTTCTGTGCACTGCTACCCATAAAATTGTTCCGAAGGCTTTGGAATGCAATAAAAGAGCCTTGACTGAATTTTCAAAGGATTCACTTATTCCAGAGGATATTTGCTTATTTATCCCCCCCCACCAAATACATCACATACGCACTCCTAGGTGAAAAACGGTGGCATGGGGGAGCGAATTCCGTAACTTTTAGTCGACAGTTTCGGTATTAATTATAAACCTTACAAATTATCGAGCTAAGTGTTGATTTTAAAAAATTTTTAAGTAATTATTAAATTGGTTTTTAACTTAGTATTGCCAAATTAATTAGATAATATACATTGTGTAGTACTAATACCTTTATATGTGTATTATATTAGAATAAATGTGTATATATATTATTTTTTAATATGTCAGAATGTATTTTGTTTGTTTACTTTCAGCAAATTTATAACTTTTTTAAAAAAAATCTTTTGTTTTTGACTTTTTAATATGCTTGCACCCCCCTCCCTTTCGTACTGTTGTCATACCCCCTTAGAGAGACGCGCCCCACAGTTTGAGAAACGCTGCCTAAAGTTAAAGGGTTGACATATATACGAATCGACATATTTTCGATAAGAAAAACGTTCCTTCCTTTCAGTTAGCCGTGCACCAGCCGTTCTAATCTCTTAACGTTTGGAATGTTTTGAATGAATCTATTATTCTAACAGGGGGAAAAGTCCCGTTAATTAAAAGTCAGTGTCAAATTCTGGGTTTCCCAATAACTCATAAAATTCACATTCAATCATTGGGATGTCTGAATGCATATAATAAGCATGATGCGAGTTTTTCCACCAGGGCAGGAAATGTGTCCTTTATACGAATTTCCCTTCTCGATCATTTTCTAAACAAGAAAAAATAATACAGAAAGTATGACTAGCACAGATAGTGTACAAGATGACAAAGGAATGCAAAATATGTGTTAGCTTCAGATAAATAGTATTACCAGAAATAAAGCAATCATTGTTGGCGTCGGGCGTTTTACTTTACAACAATTTGATTGGAAAAGATTCCAACCTTACCGCAACCTCATGGCTACATGTTTGAAAATTACAGGATTCCTTCGACTCGGCTACGTACAGGTTCTGAATTTGGGGTAAATTGTTTTAAAAAGAAATCGCACTCTCGGCTTATATGCGGAAATTTTCGGTAGTTTATCTGTATGTATATAATTTTCGAATTAAAGGTTTTTATGTTGATTTTTGTTGGTTTAAGGAAGCCATATATTGAATCAACTTACAGTATGGAGCAGAAAGATACTCGCGATGTTCATGTTACTTAATTTAATGTACCCCGAAAATCCAGGTGAAATACTGGTTGTTGATGGACATGATAGCCACTCATATGATATTGTTACATAGTGTGAAAAGGAATTTTAAAACATGTTCTTCGTAAAACATTCAAGAAGTGAAAGACCATTTCTTACGGGCGATGTTGCCACTGTCAAGTAAGTGAAGTGTACTATCCTGTTAGATCAAAGAACAACAACCATCCAAATGATCATGAAAAATATTGATTTCAAATTCAACAGTGCGTGAAAAATTATTTTTTCTCAAAGAACTGCATATGTGAAAGATGTCATCACATAGAGTTCCACTATAGCTGACATCTTTTGAAAAGCAAACATGGTGCGACCTATCAAGGGAAATATCAAATATTTTAGAGTAGTGGTGGCCAATTAGCAGAACCAGTCAAGGAATTTGATACAGGGCTCATTCCAGTGTTCTGAACAATGTTGTTCTTGCATAGAGATCAACAAGAGTAAATATATATGTAAGTTTGTCGATGCAATCTGTAATATAATTTTCAATAAGCGTTATGAGTCCTAACTTTAATTCTCTTTAAACTAATTCTAAAATTAAGTGTACTTCCAGTTATTTTAATAGCGTAAAATTAACTCTATAAATAAATTGAATTTAACTTCTACTATTTTATTCAATTTATAGTTATTGATTTTTATGGTACAATTTACACCTTTTCTGAGATGCATTACAATTATATCTTTTTTAGTTAATGTGATTCTTTTAAAAAGGTTGGTTCTCCGATATCCTACGCTTCGATAACATGACCCTCGAGCAAAACAATTGTCCGCCCCTGCCTTATACTGAACTCAACCAAGGGCATACTGCGGAAGAAGAAATTCTACTAATCCGAAAAAAAAATCGATAAATATATTAGTTAACAAAACGTAAATAGTTTAGATGTCAATTTTGAAAAACCTAAAATATATTTTCGTTCTTTTCGAAACTCTTGTGGAAAACATTTAAACAAATTAAAAAACTAATCTATCAATTCTCAATTGCTTGGAATCAGTTTTCAGAAAAAATAAAGATAAATGTATGTAGTTAATTTTATGTCTTATTCTATAACTTAAAGTATCCGACTACTTGCGACAACTTTTTTAAAAAAAAAAAAAAGAAGAAAGTATGGGATTTTTTTTTAGCAAATTTTAAAAAAATATGCTAAAATTGAGAAAAAAATTACAATTACTAAAAAGAGAGAAAATTGATAATAAATTACATAAACGGGGCCCATTCTGTACAAAAAGTTTATGATCAAATTTCCAATTTCTCAACTTTGACGTGTTGCTTTGCTATTCCTTTTTGAAATGACCTTCAGGTTAAGAGATATTTTAATTTTTACAATAACTAGAGCACTTTACCTTAGTTATTGTATGAAATTGCTTAAAAAAACAAGTGATTATATTCACATAAAGAACTGTAATTTTTGTAATAAGATAATGATTGATAAATCTGTAAAACAAAACACGTCTGCTATTATTCAGAACATACACAAAAAATTTCAGTTAATTATTTTCAAAACTTTTTGAGCAATCGCTGTCCCCGTTTGAGCATTTTAAAAGAAAAAATATTTCACAAGTAAAATGTTTTTTAAAGTAAGGCATCTTGCTTTAAGTAGTGACATCTGCTTTTACTTAAACACTTGTATAGTTTTCATTCTAGTGAGTGGGATATAATAAACACGGTATTTTTATAAAGCTAATAAGATGGCCTATAAAACAAAATCATAAAAAAAATTGTTAATTTTTGGCAAAATTCACAATCTTAGGATAGCCGGTTACCTTAAGAGACCCGATTCGGATGAGATTTAATTCAAACCACAATCGAATTCCCCTTTGAAAAGGCAAACGAAAAGGAAAAAAAATACCTGATGCAAGGGATAGGTCTGTCGACAACGATTTACTACACTGCCTACAAAAACCGCATTCCGGCGTGCGCCTCTCTCGCCAAACTACATAAAAAAATAAACTGCTGAAAAAAGAAATATAGCGGCGACTTATTGTCCGACAACAGCTTGCTGTCTTTCTGTAAGGGAAAAAAACAATTTGTTTATCTCTTTCTATCTTGTACTGCAGTCCTCCCCTTTTACGTTATGTGCTTACAAAGATGTCCAGCAAGGTGCTCATAAAAAATACACACTCCTCTACCCCTTTTCCAATGGAACAGAACGAGGAGGGGAAGGGGAAGATATGGAAAGAAATAACCTTGTCTAGAAAAGAGATTTCGATCATTAGTTTGGAGATAAGGGAGGATTTATTTTTTCCCAAACGGACCAGGACAGCGAGTGTTATTTCGATCACGGCATGCCAGGATTTAATATCGCGTCTTTGCCCGTAATCCAACATCAGTTTTTCTTCGTAATTTAAAGCTTGTTCGACTGATAGCGATTACCAAATGTGTAATTCAAGAACCGTTACAGTAATTTCCGTACTAATGAAAACCTTAAGTGCAGTCAGGCTGTGGCCTTAGTTGTTAGAATGTAGAGAAGAGGGGAAAAAATGGCTGAGAGGGTAAAATTTATATACAGTCTCAACGGGTGATCATTAGATGGTCTTCGAAGTATCTTTAGATCTGTGGTGATAAGGTTTTGAGTGTCAAAGGAAACGGAGAAACGATAATTTAATGTAATTAGTGAAGTGCGCGATAATTTACAGCTGGAGGGATTTTGTCTCATAACTAGAGATTTAAAAAGGGGGAAATTAGAGAAGGAGAATCAAAGTTGCTTGTGTCATGAGCAAGTTAATCGTAAAGGTTTTCCCGAAGTAAAATTTGATACTCGCGAAAGATGTGTATTTGTGTAATTGCGCTATTTTATTGGGAAATATGTCATGTAAAAAAAAAAGTTATTTGATCTCCTTTAAGTTAGAGGAAAATTTCTTACAAGTAATCGCGTGACAGTTCGTTCTTTTACAGTGTTCTTCCTTGTAGAGGTTTTAGGACTCACACAACCAATTATATGATTCAGATATATTCGAATTTTGTTGAGTAAAAATCATGAAGTAAATTCGTTAAATATTGCCCTCCACCGCAGAATTCTTTATATTCATTACCAAATTTTTGTCAACCACTTGTAGCTTTAAATTATTAATTCAACTTTTCAGGTATTCAACTTTAAAACCGTGCATACGTCTTTGAAAGGGTTTTTAATTTCCACTATGTTGGTAGTAGGATTTTTTTAATCGGAACCCTGCTAGTATATGTAGAATTTTAAGTTTTTAAAAATGGACTCGGAAGCCTATACAATCTCAAATTTTTGGGCAGCATTTGGCTGTTGTGACCTCGCAGTCATTGTTTAGTAAAATTAATGAAATTACTTCTCCTACTGGACTTACTATAAAGTTTCCGGGGGCGGGGGTGAATCTTTAAATTCTTAAGGAGCAAAAGTTGGTAAAATAAAATAAAATTACTCGCCATCATTTGAATGCTACCAATTGTTAATTTAAGGTATTCAACTACCCTAAAATCATGATTTTTTTAAAAAAAATGACAAATTTATGATTTTATTTTATAGGTCATCTTGTTACCTTTATAAAAATACCAAGTGTTTTATTTTATATTCCCTAGAACAAAAACTGAAAATGTTTTAGTAAAAAAGCAGATATCATAACTTTACATAAGATGTCAAACTTTAAAATGCGTTTTACCCGAAATGTGTTTTTTTTTTTTCGAAAAGCTCAAACGGGTACAGCGATTGCTCAAAAAGTTTTTAAAATAATTTGTTGAAATTTTTTGTGTATGTTCTGTACATTATTAGAAGTGTTTTAACCTTAAATTTATCAATCACTGTTTTATTAGAAAATTTAGAATTGTTTATGTGAATATAATCACTATTTTTTAAGCAATTTCATATAATAATGAAGATAAAGTGCTCTAGTTTTTGTAAAAATTAAAATATCTCTTATCCTGAAGGTCATTTCAAAAGGAATAGCTAAGTAAAATATTTAAAAATTGTGAATTTGTTAATTTACTATTTGTACAGAGCGATCCCCGTTTATATAATTTTCTTACCCTTTTTTTCCCATTTTTGTAGTAATAATTTTTTTTTCTTCTTAATTTTGGCATATTTTTCTTAAAATGTACTAAATAAATCTAAAAACTTTAAAAAAAATCTCCGTATCTCCATTTTTTTTTAAAAAAAGGTGTCACAAGTAGCCGGATACCTTATTTAATCACAAGCTGCAAGTACCCGGCTTTGCCCGGGTTTAAAATAAGGTTTTCTGTAGAAGCGTACAACTGCTTATTTGCATAATGACGCACATAGGTCATTCCATTCTGTGTACATTCATGCTTGTAACCGGGCTCTCCAGTGAACGACGAAGGCAGCACCACTAATTTGCCAGGATTTTCAGAAGTCACATTGTTGTCATTCCTTACTGCCTCCAATAGTACACCATAGTCCTCAGCTCTAAGTTTTGTTTGGTTGAGTCTGATGAAACGCAACTCTCTCCTTCTCAACCTTAGCATACATATCCACTATGTATTGCTGGAAAAGGCGTAGGCATCTGAGGAGTGTATTAAATTCGTTGACTCTTTGCATCATTCTATGTGCATAGCAGTCATTGCTGGTGGCCTTGTTTACATCTTTGATGTTCAAATCATAGCCATCTTCTCCTCTAACAAATAGCAGAGGGTACTGAAGTGGATCATATGACCTGATGAGTGTCTTGAATCCTTTGAAGTAGCATTTATGACCAACTTCTTGAATGCAGCACCATGTCCCTCCGATCACCTACCTCTCCAGCAATCATGATAGCCACTTCCCAACAGATGGTGCATTTAAATCTGCCTTTGTGTTTCTTTAATGGTGCTTTGCCAGAAATTTTGATTCTGTAGTCCACTTGAGTGTTATCATCCATTATCTCAGCAGCCATTTTAAATAACCTCACATAGCTATTATGCTGACGCAGCATTCTTTGAAGTTTGAGGACAATGTTTCTTTCAACAGGACTTTCAAGCAAATCCAGTCGTCTTTGCACTTGCTTATTTTTTCTCAAGAAGTAAATCTGAAGATATTTGCTGTCTTCAGCATTGGCTGGATGAAGAGGTCCAGCATGATGGTACATTTGGCCTTGGATCTTGAATGTTGGTGCCCACCCACATTATTCAGGACAACATTAGACCTGAAGGAAGTCATGGCAAACATATTAATGAATAGTATAATATGTTTCACAAAGTCCTTTGATTGTGCAGTTTCCCTCTTCTACAGACTGCACAATGGTTTTGATGGTTTTAGAATTGGTGGCAGTTTGACTTTACCACTGGAGCAGTACATGCCTGAAATTTCTCCTTTCCACTTAAGTACACTACACTTTAGACAAACATTTGACATTCTGCCAATGTCAAGAAGATTGCTTCTTTCATAGTCATATCTTTGACTTTCTATTTCAAAGTGATGGCAACATTTCTCTGTTTTCTTAAGACAAAAAGACGTACCACATGCTTAATCAGCTGCTCTGACAACTCTGTGGTGGACTTGATATTCCTAGATACGTGATTGCCTTTGCTCAGGTGTTTCAGCTGCTCTGGCAACTTTGTGGAGGAGCTCTGGATGCATTCTGGCGAACTTGTTGTGACTAGAGTTGCACTTGATATTGTTCTAAAGTTTCAGCTGCTCTCGCAAGACTGGGGTGGACCTGATCTGCCTGGAGTCTTGTTTTTTTCATCAGGAGCTTCTGCTGCACCTGTATGTTCTAATGATTTTGACTTGACTGTTTTCCTGCCCAGACTCCTCCTTTTTCTCATAGGCATGACTGTAGCAAAAGATGATAATGCATTCCTATGAATGAAGGAATGGAATGTAATAATGTAGTAAGTAATGGGATATTTGTTGCAGCATTTGATTGCAGTAAAGTAAATATAACAAAGAAGTATTGTGTTTACTTTCCGCTTTTGTCTAGTAAAGTTTTCTCTAAAACGTACCCACGACTGAGAACAGGCACATGGAGCACTACTTTTGGCTGGAGGAGGCCCGAGTGAGGTTGGGATGGAACAAAACTTTTTAAGAACCTTCCTCATGTAAGACGACTGCTGGAGGTGAGGTCCATCCTACAAACATGGGTCTGGAGGGAGGAGGGGGTCCTACCACCGTCCCCCATCTCCCACCCTACACATGTATGACTGTCACTTTTACTTACATCCTCATCGTCTCATCATCACCACAAAAACATTCAAAATCACTCTCAATGACCAACTTGCATGATTTCCTTTTTTTCTTCTTTTTTTGGTTCATTATCACGCGGCTCAGAATAGGCACATGGAGCATTACTTTTAGCTGGAGGAGGACAGAGGGAGGTTGGGATGGACCGAAACCAGTTTACGAACCTTTCCCATGTAATTTTGTGTACGTGTACTAAATTTCACGTTTTTTGGTTGTATGGATCTTGAGTTATAAGGGAACAGACAAACAGACAGACAACCAATGCGTATTATATGTATATACAGATATACGCTTGTTGCACGCTTGAATTCCACACGCAATCTGAAGAAATCCCAAACAGTGACGCCATCGTGCATATTTTATTTATTTTTTTATAATAATGATGTTTAGAAATTATTATATATTTCTTGTCGTAAGTGGCAACAATTTTTGTTTGTGTACAAAAAATAATAAAGGAAAAGAACGAGAAAATGGCGATGTTGTTTCTATGTTTACTTAATTTCTGTTTGAATGTTTACTTATTTAATAAGGCTGATAAACTAAAAATTTATATAAATGTTCTTTGTGCTTATTAAATTAATTCAAATTGTTGAAAAGAATGCATGATGGATAATTCATGTAGTGTTCTGGTAATTTTAAATAATTTGTGCTAATTGTCTTCGACTTAATATTCAAAAACAGGAATCGAATACAGAATCTGTGTTAAAAGAAACTTATGTCAGTATTTATATAAATTGCGTATGGTTTCCTATGTGATTAACCAAATCATAATCAATGGCAGCTTTTTTTTTAATTTTTCATTTATTTTACTACATGTTTATTATAATTTGTTTAACATATTAAAATATTAACACAGCCAAAGACAATAAATTGAACTATTTTTATTTTATACTGAAAAATTCATTGGTTCAAACATTAACTAAGTATAATATATTAATAAATGATGTATTCTATATAAAACTGTAAAATCTAGGCACTATTTTTTTATTAGTTATATTATTTTAAATCAGAAAAATAGTTCCACGTATGTTTCTTACCCTTAAACGAATATAATATGAATAGTCATTCAAAAAATCTCGACATAGATTTATTTTAAGGTTATAATGAAGGATTAGTTCTGGAAGAATGTTCTGGTCTTTTCATGGAATGAGGCCAACATTAATTATGAAGACCCTTTTCTAATTTTATCCTAATTTCAAAGTGTCCTTGGTGAACACCGATCAGTGTACTTTGAAATGGTTTCCTTCCAAATTATTTGTTGAATGAATAGAAAATTAAGGGTGGGGCTTTCAGAAGTTGATTAGTCTAAGTCGTTAGACAATTCCAAACTTTCTTAAAGATTCGAATACTTTTTTTTAGAATAATACTTCTAAAACTAAAAAATTTAACGTGATTATAATGATTTTGAACGATTGTATATTTGTTTGGGACGTTTACAAATCCCAGTGGTCTAACGGAGAATATTAGCCCCCCAGGAAACTCAGGTTAGTGTCAGTCAAGCTTTGGGCCCCTTAGAGTCTCTGGGTCCCTCCACAATGCGGGGGTGTACGTTACGCCACTATATTTTTGTATCTAATCTTCATGATAGCATTAGTTATTAAAAGTTTTAAGTTATGGAGTTCTGCGGGCTATATATACCACAATGAGCCAGTGAGTGCATTAATTTTGTCTTCTATGCACGAGTACTTTCAATTTAACCATTCCATCTCATTCAACAGTTCCATTCAACTGCAAGTTATCATAAATTGCAAATCGACTATTCTCCTTTCATCTTTAATGATAATTTATATTTCGCAATTATTACTCCAGTTCGACAACCTTCACTTAGCTTCTGTTATATTCAATAACAACTACTAATAGGCTTAATGCAAAGGATTTCAGTTGCAAATACTATTCTGAAATAACTAGACTTAATAAATATTTGCTCTATATTAATTCCGTTAGGCTAGATGCAGTAATTCTAGAATTTCTCGATTCTGAGTAATAATATATTTGAAATTTAATGATGTGATTGGGCTCTTGTGTTTTTAGCGTAATCGGGTTTAAATATGATTTCATATCGATAATAATTACTGCTTACAGATTCAATTAAAACATTCTTGAGAATGGTGAAATAACATGGACAATTCAAGAATCAATTATTTATTTTATTAAAGATTTTCAGTACTGTGAGTTATAAATTGCTTTACCTTGCCATGTCCTTATTTTTCTTTAAAGAATGCTAGTATAAAATTAGTTATGTTTATTATAACTATCATTTGTAATTACGTTCACATTTTGTCAACATTTTGTAACGAAACTATGTATCATTTTTGGTGATGAATTAGGTTAATACGTTTAGAAGATTTATTATTAAAGTGATAAAATGTAACAGGATATGAAACAGATGTAGTAACTATTTTCCAAAAATGGAAGCTTCGAACATTTTTCTGGTGTTTTTTGTTTTCAAATGAAACAAAAGTATTAAAATAACATTGCCTTGAAAATTAGCTGAAATGAGGTAAACAAGTAATATAAAAAAACGAAGTCAATTCCTACTTAGGTAACAAATAAAAATTTTATTTCAGTTACTTTTTGTTAAATAATTACAATCAAAATAAGAATGTATATACATATGACAGAATCACAATATTAAGTGGCAAAATCGAAAGTCTCATTTTCCTTGCAATTTTCCATTTTCCCATCTATATAGGGTGCTGGACAATTATTTTTGTTTGTTACTATTTATTTATTAATTAAATAGAATTAATGAATTAATATTTGAAAAAACTGTATTAACATCAAGTGTCATCCACTACAAGTTAATAAAAAGGGTATTTGAACTTGAGGGGATGAATAAAAAGTATTTTATTAACGATTGAAAATTTGAGCAAGATATATACATATATACAGGGAGAGTGTGAACTAATAGTAGGAATTGAAAAATAAGTTCAAATGTTAAAAAATTTACTGTAAAACCTTACATGCATAAAAAAAATCAAAATATTTACGCACACACACACACACACACACACACACACATATATATATATATATATGAAGATAATTAATACAGAAAACTATATGTTTTTAATTATATGTAATTTTAATTGTATAAACAATAAAAAATAGTGGAAGAAATGGTATAAATGTAATGAATAAGGATAAGATCTAACTATAACCTTTTTTAAACTTGTTCTTTATACTTTTATCTTTTTACAAAATAATGGGCTCAATTCATGACGGTCACGAGATAAAGGCAATCACGTGTTTTCCATTGAGTTCAAATTTGACTTCAGACTTGTACATGTTACTCTACTTGTAAAGTTTAGATAAAATTTCAAGTATGATAATTGGGCAAACATGTTGAAGTATTAAGATTCTTCAAAAAGATTATCAATTTTTTTTTTCAAAAATATCTGATACATTGTGATTGCACTTTTAAATCAAAGTCGCTTTGATTACCCAAGACAAATTGTTTGAAAATTGTTGACAAATACGTACTTTCTATAAAAAACGTTCCATAAAAAATTAAAAAACAAAAGTTAGTAACAGAAAAAGCATGAAATGATTGCTTTCCTCGTGTGACTATGACATCACATGAGATTCTGAACTGATTGGCTAAAACAATATCGTTATCATTATCATGTGACTATGATGTCACATAATGGAGCACATATCTCTTTTTTTTCATTTTAATGCATGCTGATGTAATATACATATCCTGAGAGGATATGTGTGTATAATATATATTCTTATACAACACGTGATTGTATAGTTATTGTAGTTCTTGACTTCCTATGGATTTAGTCTATCGATACTTTTTCGTACCTAAAATAGCTCAAATTAAACATAAATACTCGTACTAAGAGTAACTCAGATTCTTCTATTTTGCATTTAAGAAATATCATCGCTTTTTTTCAATACACCAATATGCTAATACTTTATTTGAACCATATATTTTTATTATTTTTTTTTAATTTTTTATTTTATCAATCGATTGTATGGAATCAGGTATCATTCATTTAAAAAATGCCATCATCAAATTTAAATCTCACTGAAAAAAAATTGTTTTTCCTCTTTTGATTGGTTTAATTAGGAATATCACAAGGCTTGTTTTAATCTATTTCGTCATGAAATCTGTTTTTTTTTCTTAGCAACATCGGATAAAGATTGTAACGTCAATACTTATATTTTCATTTGAAATCAAATCAATACTTATTTATGGTCTTCGTGTAAAATAGCTACTTATTATCTTGTATGACAGATAAGAGAAAACAAAGAATTCCTACTCTGTAAACTGAAATGATTTAATTAGCTGCACTGTGTGCAGCTGGTCGTTCTTATTTTGAAGGAATTTAATTAATAAGTATTCTAATTATTCGTTGGATTGCTTATTTCGTTCTAAATATGGTTTCGCCATCAAAGAAGTATCTAAGCGGTAATTTAATTTTGTAACGGTCTCTTACGTCATTACTGGGTAAGCCAAAAATACTCGGCAGAATCTTGGAGTAATTAAAATATTTTAATGACATAAAATCACACAGTTACAATGGACAGACACTTAGACACAATACAGCGTAAACATTTAGAGGCAAAAGTGAAAATTAGGTAAATTACATAGTCCAGGATTGGACAGTGAGATGGGCAACGCTCACTCAATCAGTTCTAAACTCTCTCTCACGGTAATGCAATGTTTCGTTTGGCCACACTTCCATTACAAATATCGCCACCTACATTTCGGTCATAGAATTAAACCGTGCATTACAATTTTAATAAAAATTTTAGCTGTAATTATTTCGAACTAAAAATTAAAATGTAGTTCCATTTGTTGTGTTAATTGTTTTTCGTATTTCTAAGAAATATTTCTTGAATTAATTACTATTTTGCTTTTGGTCAAGCAAGAGTGGGGATAATAAATCATTTCATGTCTGATGTAATGATTTATACGTAGACATTTGCCGGTAATTCTGAATTTTAGTGAAATCACAATAATCCTGGCAATGTTTTCAACACAAATTATTTTCCGAAATATTATCACTGTAGTATTAAAAAAGGCAATTTAATGTATAAATAGTATATAAGAGTGATTTGGAATGAAAAATTTCATCAATAAAGAGCACGTTTAGAAATATATTCATGTCCATAAATTAAGAATAATTCAGAGTCCCACAGAAATCGAACTCTTACATATAAAAATATATCACTCGTAAAATGACTACACACATCTTCAAGAATCATATGAAAATTGCAGGAAGCCACCAGATGACACCAATAGTACATCGCAATGACGAGAGTGTTTTTGTGCTGTCTTTTTTTATGCAATTTTATTTTTGCGCGATTTGTTTTGGGTGTTTGTTTATGTGCGATCTTTTTTTTTTATGCGGTGTATGAATTTCAATGGCGTTGGAGCAACTGTAACGTTTTCTGTCTATTTACCAGTGGCGTTACGGAGAATGTTAGGACCCCCTGAAAGTCAGGTTTCACATTTAATATTTCATAAATTGGGTAAATACGTATTTAGCGTTAGTTAGGCCTTGGGCCCCTAGAGTCATACCCCTCTCCCCGTGATTCGAGGGTGTACGTTACGCCACTGAAATGTAGACACTTCAAGACGTTCTGTTCATTTGTTATAAACAGTCTCCCGACAATTCACATCAATTTGCTTTATTTCAATGCTCCAGCAGTCCACGCTTGATTCAAGACTAAACTTTCAATGACAGTGACATCATCAATAATTTGATAGAGTATGAAGAGGGACAAGAAGAACCGAATTCTTTGAGAGCGGATAAAAATATGCAGGGATCTAGCTTTCCAACACATTGGAAAAACATTTTCTTAAAATAGATAGCAATTAAGAAAGGAGTATAAAATTCCAAAAAGGGCTTCAATCATGTACATCTGGTTATCGTAACATTTACAAGCAACTGACCACCCGACCTTCGTCACAAAAACTTATCGCTAGCTTTATGTTGCCAAAAAATAAACCAATTGAAGTTGCATCTTCAAGTGACGAAAGCGATTTTGAACTTATTCATCATAGGACTTTGGACTACGATGAGTAGCAATGAATCATGTATGTGCATTTTGAAAATATGTTTTTAAAATGTTTCCATGTGTAATATTTAATTCATTATTTTGTTATGGAAGTTATCTTAAATAAATTTCGTGAATAATTGGCATATTTTATAAGTGCGACTTTTTTTATTACGGGCCCTATCCATCGCACAAAAAAAAATTCTGTACTATTTCCACGAATAGATAGGTTATATATGTAAGAATTTATAAAAATTTTGAGTATTTATTTGTGCGTTTATTTTTATGCGATTCCTATCTACCTCACAAAAACAGGTTCAACTGTATATGTAAACAGGTAAAGAAGTGAAGTGATTCGAAGTGAAGGAATACAGGTGAAGAAGTGAAATTGTTCGCAAGGACTTTATAAGCCTTTCAGTGCAATAACTGCATAGTTATACCACAAAGGACGCATTTGGAGGATTTTTTACGTGGTTGAATTATCGGTCGTCGGGAAGTTGTGCGTACCCAGCCGAGAAATTTGGAAGCGCCCAGATTGTCTTCCCCATGACTTTGGCAACGATTCCAAAATGACGTTCATCTGAATCGACGTTACATGAGGTCGTCCCTGAGTTACAACACCGAAGGAGGAATGGCATTTAGCAGTTACTGTCAAAAGAAACAGACAGAGCACAGCATCAGACCTATCTCGACAGCTCTCTTTAGCCACTGGTACAACAGTTTCAAGGCAGACGTGTACAGACAACTTAGGCTAGATTGATCTACACTGGTATGCAAAAATTAAGGACGAGACGGTTTTTTCAATATAACTTTGTACAAAAGCTTTCCAAATCAACACATTTAATACCGTAAGATCCCCAATACGTGACGACATGTGTAATGTAAGCAACACTTACTAAAAGAGAAATCAGAGGGATAAAAAGAAGCTGGATTGAAAAAATAGCATGGAGCGCAATGCGACTGAAGGCCGAAACATCCCTGTGATGGGTGTCCAACAAGAAACATCCGGTCTTTAGTAGGGGATATGATCTCCCCCGACTGCTAGGCAAGTTTCACAGCGTCTGCCCATGCTGAGAATGAGGGTGTCAATGAATTGTTGAGGCATTGCTGCCCATTCGTCTTGCAACGCCAATCGAAGCTCCCGAATCGGTACTGGTGGTAAGGTACGAGCTGCCAAGCGTCTGCCTAGAAAATCCCATACATGCTCGATGGGATTGAGATCCGGAGATCGTGCCGGCCAATCCATACGTTCAATATCCTCACTCTCTAAGAGCTGTTCGGCAGCTACTGTGTGATGACATGGTGCATTGACGTCCATGAAAAGGAACTGCAGACCCATAGCGCCTCTAAAAAGACGCACATATGGAAGAAGAATCTCGTTACAATAACGGGTCCCGTTGACTGAACCTGCGTCGAAGATGTGAAGGTCTATACGACTACCAAGCAAGATGCCTCCCCAAACGAGAACACCGCGACCTCCATACCTGTCCCTTTCAATGATGTTCGAGGGATGATTGTGGCTTCCCCGCTCACTCCAGATAAGTATGCGATGAGAATCGCTACTCAAACTGAATCTGCTCTCATCTGTAAAGAGTACTCGTCCCCATTCACTGTCTCTCCAATTCCGGTGTTCCCGGCACCACAGAGAACGCCTTCTCCGATGGGCAGGCGTTAAAGGTACACACCGTATAGGGCGTCGTGCAAACAGACCACCACCGTGCAGTCTTCTGGCCACGGTAAAACGCGATATCGGTCGCCCAGTCACCTGTGTCGTGTGTCTAGCGATTTCTCCCGCTGTCTGCCGCCTGTTTCTTCTCGCCTGTAAGACAATGTACCGGTCATCTGTGGGTGTGGTTCCTCGTGGACGACCACTACTGAACCCCCGGATAGCTGTTCCTGTAGTTTGAAATTGCCTCCAAAGTCGTGAAACGATGCTGTGAGCAATTCCAAACTCTGCAGCCACACTTGTCACACTGCGGCCTTCCTCCAACTTCTCCCAATGATTCGACCTCGAGTAAAAGCATCCAGATGTCGTCTAACAGATTGATTATTCGCCATTTCTCGCTGAGGCAGCGACTCGGTGTGATTTTAACTGCTATATGGCGTGCAATCTCTTTGCCAGAAATACTGATCTTACACCGACAACATGCTTTATATCACTCAGACACTCCCCCATTACGTCTACATGCATATCTGCGCATGTGCTACCGTACATCACCTTACTTAATCTCCTGATTGGTTTTTCTGTCCGCTCTGCCTCTTCGTTCAGCTGATATGCTAATTTTTCGACTTCGTCCTTAATTTTTGCACACCAGTGTATATGCTCGTAAACCTGTGATATGTGTTCCAGTTATTGCAACTCACTGTCGCCTGCGGTTAGCCTGAAGTAGAAAGCATTCATTGTGGACACCGCATCAGTGGGTTTGTGTCAAAGGCGGAGTTATCTTCGTATCAGCCGTATCAATGATACGGTGCCTCCAAGCTACAGGGGCACCAACATGCGTGAACAGAACAATCCTAAAATGTTAAGGGCCCCCCAAGAAGAGCTCCCAATGAATATTGATGCAGGGTCCACTCAGAACTAACTACGCCGCCACTGGCTTGTGTTATGTTTTCTTACGAGTCCAGGCTTAGTTTAAAGTTGATTCAAGTTGGACTTTCATATGGAGAACTTCCGTCACCTCCAAGACAACATCATTGAACGGCACGGTTACGATGGTTTAAGATTGCTTGTTTGGGGTAAATTTTGTTGGGCTTCAGAATAGATCTGCATGTTCAAATCCTAACCATGACTAGCTAAATTTTTAGGGACATCATTCTAAAACATTTACGTTTCTTTAAGGGCGCCATGAACACAGAATTTGTGTTTATGGAGGAAACACCCGTCATCACCTAGAAAACATCGTAAACGAATGCCTTCAATCGGAGGATACCACCGTATGATATGGCCAGCATTCTCACAGGACTTGAATTCAGTAGAGTGTGTGTGTGATATGCTTACTCAGTATGCCTGGGCGTTGTGCGGACTGTGCTGCATCGTCTGGGAGACATACAATGCATTAACCATCATACCTAGCATTTAATATTAGTTTTTATAAATAAGTGTTTTTTGTAATTGGTTCCAGGGACCAAAAATCGGAATTTTTTTTAATGATATGAAACATATAGCAGCTTTTCTTTTTTTTTTTTTTTTTTTTTTTTTTTTTTTGCTCTTTACCTTTTGTTTAACAAAAGAGCTTTACAAATTAATCACATTTGTTTTGCTTCTGACTCTTTCTTTGCCTGAACTTGTATTATTCTTAATTTATGGACATGAGTGTACTTTAAGACCTTCCCACTGCCTTATAGAATGCAACTACAAAAGTAATTAACCCTTAATATATTTATTTGTGTGTCTATTTATTTACCCAGGGAAGACGGAGGTCACCACATTACGTCGATCTTCCAGGAGGACCTCTACTCCAGCAACCAAAAGCCTACTACTTAAATAAAGTAGTAACTATTAGTTCGAGTTTCTTATGACCCTGAGGCTTTAATTCCAAAAGAGCTGATTTAGAATATTTAAATAGAAATGATATTACTGAAAGTAGTCGATGCTTTTATTTGCCTTTAGCAGATTTAACAGAAATGTAGAGTTTTCCCAGAATGAGTCTAAGAACAAAAACCTTATCAGCCTCGAACTAAAAATATTTTTAATCATCTTTATCCAAATCTTCGCTGAGTGAATGTTTAAAGTTTAAAGAAAATTTCCATTCAATTTGATCGAATTGATACTTACAATACATAAATACATGCATGCATGCTTGTATAATTCCATGCGCTTTTAAAACTAAATGGGCGCGCGTGAAAATATTTTATTACTCCAGATAACCCTTAAATGTTCTGAATTGGTATATCATGCATAGTCAAATAAATCATTAGAAGAGTTTATTGCCTCAAGTTCTTCGCTGTAAAAGTTCAATATACCTTCGACTAAGCTTAAATTAAAATATACATTTCTCTCATTGAAAAAAGGATAATTTTAAATTATTCTATAACTTAAAAGATTGCTATTTTGCGTAAATTAAATTCATTTTATATAACTAAGCATCAACCGTTAAAAAAGCGTCAGATATTACAGAAATACTTAAATTATATGATTATTTAAAAAGTTTATCCTTAAATTTTCAAAGTATCATTCACCAAACGAAGATCTATTCACAAACATTTCCCGAGAATGTATCTCACCGAACTGAAAATGTATACATTCGTTTAATTATTCAACTATACATTATCGCTTCTAAGAGAATGATACCTTACATATTAGTAATAATGAGCGTAACATCCAATAATTGCATTCAAAAGTCCATAGATCCATTATGTGAGCAAAACACTTTCGAGAGTGAAAGATGGGAGCTATATGCAGCAAAATTACCCTCGTCGAAATATGTAGTCAGCATTCTTTTCAATGCAAGCTCGCGTGAAAATGGTAGAGGCATTGAATAAATTGCATCGTATCTATGGTAATGGAATTTTGAATGAAACTGAATGCCGTTTCCTCCGGTATTCATTCGAACGAAAGCCTCTCTCTCGAATCACTCGAGAAATTTCGGAATATAGAGCTTAATAAATCATTTGAGAATCGCCAGTTTTAAAATCAAAAGGAAAGTGAATACAGTTTTCTATATTTGTCAAGATTGAAAATGTTTACGGTGAAGTAAATCAAAATGGGAGTTGTTTCACTAGTCTTGAGGTTTTCTAAATGTGACAGGAAACATTTTTAAAATATTACAACCATTTTAATTTAATGCGCATGAAAGAATCTTATACTTGCAGCAAATATAAATCTACTTTTTTAACACGCTTTTATAAGCTTCACTTGTACGTAATGGAATATTTGAACTCAATTTTTATCCACTTTAAAAGGTCGGATATAATTCGAAATTTTGCACACTTGTTAAGAACCGATGACAATACAATAATTTAATATTTTGTTCCATTGTCCTGATCAGGGTCATCAGGATTAACGATTTCCTGTTTCCAAGTTTGGTGACTAATTCCAGATCATATTTTCAGATTTGGTAATTAAAAGATTAAGTTACAACCCCAATGGGTATTCCAGATTCTAAAAAAAATGAAGCATTTAAAATTGATTCATCAATAAATAAATGATAATTTAAAAAATCTGAAAAACACACTTTTATAGTTTTTTTTAATCAAACTAGAAAGTAAAAATAATTCTTTATATAACAAAAAAAATGATTAACAAAAATTTTTATATATATATATATATATATATGTATATGTATATATATATATATATATATATATATATATATATACAGTGGCGCACACAATGGAGGGGTCCTGGGACCGGATCCCCCCCCCAAAGCCCTTGATTTTTTTTCCGATTGATTATAATTCTAAGCATATAATACGTAAAATTTAATTAATTACTTGTTATTAATGATTAATTTTATAAATTAATGCTAATTATTTATTCAAAAATTAGTTTTTTACTGTGTTTTGTTCCCGAAAATCGACAAAATCAAAAGGAGTATGATACAAGGATGGGGAACATTCGACCCCAGACCCCCTTGAAAAATTCCTGTGTGCGCTACTGTATATATATATATATATATATATATATATATATAATGTCATTGGGGTAAAAGTGTGAATTGTGTGCTTTGTACTACATTTTTACACTAACTCTGCATTTCGGAATAGAACTAGTGAGAAATTATAACAATTGATATTGAGTATCCCAAGCTTTTACCACAACGACATTAATTTTTTTGTTCATCATTTTATTCTTATATTAAGAATTATTTTTTTTACATTTACTTTAAAATTCTTTCTAACTTTAAAAGCATACTCTTTAGTTTTTTAAACTATAATTTATATAAAGAAGACATAATCAACTTGAAAATGCACTGTTAACTCTCTCGTTGATATGCCATTGTTATAATATTTATATTTTTATAACAGAAAAATATGGCTTCGATGGCCGAGTAATCATGGTTGAAGTGAAGTTTGAAAAATTTAATGGTAGCGTGAGATTTATGAATTTAAATATTTGGTTTATTCACCTCACAGCTATTAATTACAATACATTCAGTTACATTGAAACTATTCAAATATTGGTTGTTTCATTAGAGTCAGAATATGATATTTGTGAGGGAGGAGACCACAACCGTTCTCTTCAATGTTCTTCTACGAACTTCCTCTGCTCTCTCCAGGGTCTTGGGAAAAGGCAGGGCTGTCGTCCCATAATCCTAGGAATACATCCAGCTCGTGGATGGAGTAGGTTTTTTTTCTCAAGGTCAAAGATTGCCAGGGCCATGACAGTATAATTGATAGGCGAACCCATCCATTAGTGTAAGAGGGTCAGAAGGAAGATTATCTATTGTCAATACAAACTCTGTTTATTAACAGTTCTCAACAACACCAATTCATTAATTCAAGTTAAGAAATGCACCAATTGATAAATAGGGGGGCAATAGCGAGGTAGACGAGACAATTGGAGATATAATAATAAATCGGATCACTTACACTTAGCACGTAGAGAGGCAATGCCCCTTCTTATATTTGAAGATAACTCCTAATGTAATCTAATTCAAACCGACCGAATAATGTTATACTAATAGTGAATTATTGTGATTATCTGTTTGTATCCTTTAAAATCCTATTTAAAGGTTTCTCAATCACAACTACGTTCGGATCTCCCCCCCTCCGGTAACCCCAACGAGATATCTACCTCAATTGATGTGATAGAGAGGTTCGGCTATAGATGTAAAATAAATTTATAAAAGGTTTAAAATTACAGCAATTATTTCGAATATACATCCACAAAAAGTGACCTCAAATTTTCTTCAAATCGTAAAAAAAAGCACCATTAATCTAATTTACTCGTGCTCGAGCAAAATAGATGGATTCCAACTTCAGTTAAAATCGATTTTCAATGCATCTAAAAAAAGTAAAGAAATGCATCATCAATTGCGGATGACTACAGTGCGTTGTCAGCTTAACTTCTGTGTTAAGTGCATAAAAAGTTCCTTTTCTTGATATTATGCTAATGGCAGGGCACGCAAGTGGCCGTGCCTCTGTTGTTAACTTCCAGAGATAGAAGACTACGGCACCCAGCTATCAGGCAACAAAATATGACCATAAATAAATCTCCCCGACTCACCCGTTGATAAGAAACGGTCAACCCTTGACCTACCGTCTCGACCTCTGGTACTTATAAGTCCGCCTTAAGGGCTGCGAGAATGAAATGTCATTTTATGGAAGTTTGTGGGGAAATTTTCTTGAATGGCAGGCTCAAAGCTCCGCCATGTTTGACCCCAAAATTGAAAATGGTAATTCTTTATGATCCTCGCGTTCCGACGAGCTTTTGTTTGATCTTGTTACTATATGAAATCCGAGCATTTTAAAATTTAATTCGTATAAGATATGAGTTATTTGGTTTATTTTCTGCTGTATAAATAATAATTCTGAAAGGAATATGAACAAGTAATACAAAAAAAAAATTGTAATCAATTCCTACTTAGGTCAACAAAGAACATTTTATTTTAGTTACTTTTTATTAAATAATTACAATTAATATGAATATGTATATTCATAAGACAGAATCACAATATTATATATATATAAGTGGTAAAATAGAAACCAATTTTTTTCATTTTACTTTCTGTATATGGGTGTTGAACTATTATTTTTTTTCGTTACTCTATTTATACATTTTTTTTTACTTTAATTAGTGAATTATCAATTGAAAAAACTAAATTAACACCAAGTGTCATCCACTACAAGTTTAAAAAGACGTATTTGAACTTGAATGAATGAATAGAAACTATTTTATTAACGATTTAAAATTTGAACAAGATGTGTGTGTCTTAACTAATAGTAGGTTGTTCTAAGTATAAAAATTACAATCAATTCACTAAAACTAACACGAACTTTCAAACATGGTACTTTACGTTACTTATATTATTAATTAATTTAAACATAACATTGTTAGCAACTTTGTGTAAAATAGCATAAATAATTTATATTCCGATGTGTAATATGTTTATATTATGTTAAAAATTCTAATATTCACAAGCAACGTTATTCCTTTCATTATAATGGTGATTCAACGGAAACTTGGCAAAATCTTGACGATAGGCCAAGTTGGCATCCCTTCGGGTGACTTGGTGACCATTTTTGGCTAGTTTGCGACCCTATGGATACTTCTGGAAATCTGTAAAGAAATTCCCTTATTTCACGATCTGTAACGTAAGCGATATCTAACGAATTTTCTCGAAAGATCCACGAGACCTATAAATAGGGAGTAGCTCACCGAAATTGAGTTATTATTGTTTTAACTAGCGATTGGTAGTCCTTCCGTGGCCGTTGAAGAATCGACCAGCGATTAGTGATTACAACGGCTATTGAGTAGAACGAGCGAGTGTGCTTGTGAATATTTTCCTTCATTCCTCATTACCTCGACAGTCCAGGGTGGGCCTTGGCCTTCTCAACAAACCTTTTTCAGGAAAGCCTTCTTCCTGCTTGTGCTCTCCAATTCTTAGTTCTCAGAACTAGGAGACCTTTTTGTAGGCTATCAATCCATCTAAGATTTGATCTGCCCTTTCTTTGTGAGCCAATTGGTTGAGCGTTGAAGACTTTTTAAGTTGTCGGAGGGAAGATTCGATCTGAGTACCTTCCGTTCCGAACGTACGAATGAAGCAAGTACGCTAACCATCACGCCAAAACGATCGTCCTCGCGGGATGTTGGTACAAGTTCATATAGATATCACACCGCCACATACCCCCCTGCCAGTGTTTCGGCGAATAGGCGAACGAACGATGCCATATTTGTGGCGAGCATGTAAGCAGTTGCGTCACTTTGTGGGTTGCGTCATCGTGCGTGACGGCTTGAGAATTGCGTCATTCGTGTTAGACGGCTTTGAGAAGTAACGGCTTATTTGCGTCAATGTTTGACGGCTTGGTTGCTTTTGCGATGGATAGATGGCGCCACGACTGCGGCGCGCGAAGGGTGCGGATTATATCACGGCCAGGGTCACCAATGTCGGAGGGAAGATTCGATCTGAGTACCTTCCGTTCCGAACGTACGAATGAAGCAAGTACGCTAACCATCACGCCAAAACGATCGTCCTCGCGGGATGTTGGTACAAGTTCATATAGATATCACACCGCCACAAAGTGGTGTGATCTTCGTTCATTCTGACAACGTGACCTGCCCATTTAATTCGTTGTATTTTGATGAAGTTAACAATGTCAGATTCATTATGAATAATCTTTTACATACTTGTATTTTAGGCACTGATAGTTGTGTCTGAGTGGTGTTGAATGTGTGAAGACCTTCTGAGACTTATTCTGCAAATTTCGCTGTGTATCCAGTATTTTAAAAATGGTTTTTCTATAATAAATTTCCATCGCACTCTCGAAGAACTGTCTCGCTCTTTGCAACTGATTTGAATAAAATCCTCGAACTTCGATCAATCTTACAATATTGTTGTCAGTATTCATTCAATTAACGTAAATGAAAATGTAATATTAATTTATTACATACGTGATGCAGTTTATTTCCGTTCTATTACTAACCAATATCATGGTTGAAGAAAAAAACAGACTCCTTAAGATTCTGTCTGAATTCATTTTAAGTTTCCTTTGAAATAAGAATCTACATATGTCAAATGAGTTTTGACGAAAGAGACGGAAAGAACGAATTAATAAAAAATAACCGAGAGAAAATAAAAGAATCAATTCTTAAATCAAAATAAAATGTTTAAAAATAACATCTTGGAAAACACAGAAATAACGATTTTTTTTTTTTTTTTTTTTTTTTTTTTTTTTTTTTGTAATGTGCGGCATCAGCACATTCGAATCAGAACCTTTTCTTCTGTTTAATTTATGTTTCATTCCTTATTTTGTGAGTCATTTTTTTCATTTTTTTCCCCCAAAAGCCCTTTTTTGTATATTTATTGAAAGTAATGCAAATATATTTTCTGAAATATGATAATCGGATGAGTTTTGCAATCTTCCCGGTAATTTCTTTTGGAAAGAGAAGGGGTGGGGGATTTCCTTTGGCACTAAGATATTTCGAATCCCTTTTAGCTATACAACTGTTCCAATCATTGAAAAAATAAGAATATGAGATAACAGTTTTATTTATTGAGACGAAATGCTAAATATATCAATATTTGCTACAAGAAGTTTTTATTTTTATTGATCACTCAAAAATTTCTTATTCTTTGAGTTTTTCAGAATATATGAATACAATTACCATTTCATTTCTTACCGTAAAGCATATTTATAAGTATAAGAGTGTGTATCAGTAAATTCCTTCATAAACCTCCATTTATAATTTTCGTGATAATTTTTCTTTAGCGTGTGTTTCTTACGTAAGTTAGTTCGAATAACTTTATGAAAATGGCATTTTATAATTAAAAAAATTTTAAACTTTAAAAAAAATCTTATATTTTAAATTTTTTTGTCCTTAAATTACATTAAAGTTGAAATGCGCACTACATTATATTCCTAAAGTAATTCATCCTTAGAGGAAAGCGAACCTTAATTAAATATTACGAATTCTAAAAAAGGGGAAGATTTTTTTTATTGTTTTACTGTCATTTTGAAAATTAAATCATCTGCAGAAAGAAGGACAAATACAATGCCATGGTATTCCATTGTGTAAATTTAATGTCTTTTTGGTACTTGTAGAACTGTCTGCAGCAATTAACAATGTGTTACTTAATTACTCATAGCCATATATGTTTTTTTTTCGAACATGGTTTAAAATTCAGAATCTTTTGCTAATATCGCTCATGCTGATTCGAAGAGGGACGTTAACAGCTTAAACGGCGCTTAGACACAACCATCAGTGTCTAAAATACAATTACGTTAAAGATTATTCCCAACCACTCGCTCGTCATATTCAACTGCCCAAGTAATAACTAATCACTCGTTGACTCTTCACGGTCAAATCAACACCAACTAATCACTAGTCAAAACTCTCCAACGGTCAAAACAAGAGTAAATCAGTTTCGGTGAGCGACAACCAATTTATAGGCTTCTCAGATTCTTCGAGAAAGATCCGCTTACGTATTATCGTAATATTATTAGATTTTTCCTGTAATTTCCAGAAAAATCCATATGGTCACGAACTCCCCAAAAATGGTCACCAAGTTACTAAAGTCAACAAAATGGTCGCCAAAAAAGATGACGACATGGCTCCATCGTCAAGACTTCACCGTTCCTTTTGAATCGTCATTATAATGTAAGGAATGGCGTTGATTGCAAATAATACATAAAATAAATACAACACAAAGTAAGTTAGCGTATTACACATCCAGATATAAATTATGTACGCTATTTTAAGTAACCTTTACACAAAATTTGTAACACTTTTTCAATTCCTACTATTAACTCACACACTCTCGCTCTATATATTTATTTATCTTGGGGGAATTTTCATTCGTTAATAAAATACATTTTAAAGCGCTCCATTGAGCTGAAATCTAATATACATGATTATTTTCGATGATAATACAATAATTTAATTATAATTAATAAAGATTAATTGATTAAAACTAATTATTTATAGAATTACAAATACAGCCACTTTGGCTACTTAGCGACCTTTCTGGCAATTTGAGTCAAAACTTGAAAAGGTTTTTCTCTCACGTTTTAAAACATTCAGTTGAACTGAATTTTTATATACACGATTGTTTTGGATAACAATACGATACTTTAATGATGATGAATAAAAATTACTTACCACTTAATGTTGTGATTCTGTCATATGTATATACATATTTATATTACTCGTAACTATTTCATAAAAAGTAGCTAAAATAAAATTTTTCTTTGCTGATCTAAGTAGGAATTGACTTAAAATGTTTTTTATATATTACTTATTTTTAATCATTTTAAATGCCCTGAAAGTAATCTGTTCAAACTAGATTTAGCAGCTACACGATTCCGGCTGGAAGTTATATTCGATTATAATCGTATGAGAAACATTGGTGTAATTTATTACCGAAATACTTTCTAAATACAGATGTGTATTCTGCAAGTAGATATGCAGCAAGGATCAAAAATTGGACAATAAAACAGAGGAGCTCTAAAACCCATTGTCACGAAGCAAGCCTTTTCTGTACCATTTTTATCATCCAGGGTACTTTGTTGACGATTTTATGAACGCATTAAATGACCCTTTTATGAATCCTAGGTGCGATTATATGAATAAGAGAAACCTTTTTCCAGGTCTAATAAAACACGTATGGTTCCGTACGGTCTGAAGGTAGAAAATTTCTTTCCCTAGGGCATAGCCTGACTCATACTTGTGTCAATAAATGGCCTACAATATAATTACACTGAAAATTGTTTAACACTAAACTGAGGAGGACTGAGATATTTTTTCGCGTTAAAGTATCCGACTACGTTTGGAACCGTAATTTTAAAAAGGCACATAAATTTATAATTTTCATGATGTTTAGTATCACTTAGATAAAAATATATGTATAAAATTATTTTAAGAACATTTTGACAAAAAAAAATATTTAAATACAATATTTCAGCAAAAAAATTAACTTACAATAAACTTTTTTCAAAATGTTCTCCTTTTGTGAAAAATGTTTCTATTAGAATAATATTTTGCCTGTATATAGCTCAGACCTCTCTAAAGAGTCTCAACCAGAATTTTTGAAAAATCACATTATTTTCAGTTACAACCATTTGAAATAAATATCGGCGTTTTTTTCTTAAAATTTCTCCCCTCTGTTGTGGTAAAACATGGATGAACCCACTTCTAAGTTATATATTTTAAAAATTCCAGTTGAACCTCTGTACAGAGGTCTGAGCTATAGACACGCAAAATATTATTATAATAGAAGCATTTCTCACAAAAGGAGAATATTTTGAAAATAGGACATTCTATGTTCATTTTTTGTCAAAATATTGTACTTAAATAATTTGTTATTGTAATACTATTCTTAAAACAATTTTATATACATTTTCTAATCTAACTAACACTAAAAATCATAAATATTATCCATTTATACGTTTTTGAAAAATCACGGTTCCGAACATATTCGGATACCTTAAAGGATATATTGCACAGAAAAAAATCATTTATTCCACAAAATTAAGTTAATTAGAGTACATTTTATTTACAAATGTATATATATATGTATATATATATACACAGTGCGGCAATTAAGTTTTAAGACTGTCCGTAAAAAGAAATGGAAACAAGAAATTAATTTCTGTTTTGATTTTTTATTCAAAATAAGGCCCTCCGGCTTCAATGCACTTGTTATAGCGATTTATTAAGGAATTGAACGACTGTTATAAATCGCTTCGTGAAATGACCTGCAAATCATGCGTCGAAGCTACTTGTAAGGTCGAAATTTCCTCAAAATAACACCCTTTTAATTTCATTTTAAGTTTTGGGAACAAGAAGTAGTCACAGGGTGCTAAATCAGGTGAATAGGATGGATGGTTCAATATACAGACATTATTCTTTGCCGAAAGTCGATGGTGTGATTGGATGCATTGTCGTTCAATACACACCAGCTGCATTCAGTCCGATATTCTGGACGGATGCGACGCGAATTCTGGCCATCAAACGCTTTAAAACAGCTAAGTAGTACTGACCTGTAATTGCTTTTCCAGTTGGAACAAATTCTTTCTGGGTAACACCCCTAGCATCGAAGAATGTAATACGCATTGTTTTGATTTGGGATGGAATTGTCCTTGTTTTTTTGTTTTTTTTTCGGGGGCGGACTTACAGTGAATTTTCTGACTTCCATTCTTCAATTTGACTATTTGTTTTAGGATCATATTGGAAACACCAGGTTTCAATGGACTTCAAGAAGTTTGGATCGTTTTCAGTGACTGAAATGGTGTCTCTGGCAATGCTCCCTTCTCATTGCTTTTTGTCCAGGGGATAAAGTGTGTGGAACAAATTTAGCACACTCTTTTGTTTTGCCCAAATCTTCATGCATGATGGTTTGAATTGTTTCTTTGTTGATATTTAAAGAGTCTGCCATCATTTTTAATGATGCACAGCAATCATTTGCCACGAAATTTCCTATTTCTCAATAATTTCAGGTATTCTAGATGAAGTTGGTCTTCTTCTACGCTGATCTTCATCTATCACATCTCTTCCATCCAAAAAACGTTTGTGCCACACAAAAACTTTTGATATACTTAAACAACAGTCACCGTAAACTTGTTTCATGAGTTGGTATGTTTCCGAAGCACTTTTACCAAGTTTTGCGTAAAATTTGATTGCAGCTCTTTTCTCCATCTTAAAAAAGCAACATGAAAAAATTCCCTTCTGCAAAGAACGCTCGTCTTCTCTCAGCTACTTAATCAAATGCCATCAACTTCTTCGCAGTGTGTCAGCAGACCATGGATATTATGACGCATGCGCATTTGCACTCATGGTGCCATTACAGCCTGCGCTCTGGGACGAGTCTTAAAACTTATTTTCTGCACTGTGTGTATATGCATGTGTTTCATAAAAATCAATTAAACAAAAATATTCACAAGAACTTAATGCAATTTAATATAAAATATTCAAGTTCTTTTTTTTAAAACAAAACGTTTGTTGAGGTTTTTGAATTTTTCTTTGTATTGTCTTTTTTAGCATCAAATTGGCTACAAATTGTTCGATATCGTCCATTTTTTTTATTCATTTTACCATTGGAATGTGCGTCTAAATAACTGTGCGTACTTTCCATGCCGTATCTCATTTCGGATGATCTGAGAGCAGGAGCCGCATTGTTCATTTCATTTTCATCGTCGGAATATTGATCAATAATATTTTTTGAGCTTTGAGTAAACACCAAAATGTTTTTGTCTGCCATCATGGGGGTGTACACACATTAATAATAAATGATAAACACATGATAAAGTAGGAAAGTCCAATCCGGCTGGAATTTCCGTATTTTATTCATTCAAAGAAGGGTAATGTTATCGTGTTAAATGATCTTCATTTCGTGTTAAGATAAACCAAATGCATAAAAATACATTGTAGTTTGTCGGGAATTTGTATTATTTCATGTTAACCGATATTCCATTTTAAAAATTCCGCGTTAAACGTATTTCAGTGTACTTGAATTCGTTGTTGCTGTGTTTGTGTGTGCCATTTGATATTTGTTTAGCATTTTGATGCGTTGAACAATTTCCAAAATTTATTGTGATATTAATCAAATTAACTAAGCTTTTTATTATGACTGATATTCTCCTTAACCATATGTTTTATTTGTCTATCGAATTATCGTTTAATTATTTTATGATTTTGATAGAGTGAAAACAGTCTTTGAATAAAAATATTTACAACTAATATGGTTTGTTCATTTTTCTTATTTAATGTAAGAGGTATATTAAATAAGAGAAAATATTAGCATATATTTTCTGTAAGAACATAAAAATGATATTAATTACAAACGAAAACAGTAAATATTTTTTTGTTTTTCTCATCTTAAACATCAAAAACGACTCGTTTCTTCGTTTTTTATTATGAAATGCAAGCGAAGAGGATTATTTGAGCAAGAAGAAATGATATCGCATTAATTATATTAATTATTATATTGTATATTCACACATTCTTAGTTCTTTACAAATTAACAATAATTATTTAATGGTCTAATTCTTTCGTCCTAATTGAAGGGTTATACTGGGCATTGGTGTCTTTTTATTCCACATTTTCGCAATCTCTAGCCAATAATTATTGAAAAAAAATCACAATTCAGAAGGTACACACACATTTCTATTCTTTTTTATCTCAATATTTCTTCTTTGGACTCTTCCAAACTTTTTTCTAGCAAACTAAGTTAAATATTAAAATGGAAAAAATAAGTAAGTATATTGATATTAATTTATTAATTTTATTTTAATGTTAGATGTATCGGAAATTTAATATCGATACATCTAAATTTGTGATCATCGAAACCAAGTTATCAATATTGTTATATTAGTGGCTTCAAGTCGATCCTTCGGCTCGAATTGATAGATTGATATGGAGTAGAGGGGCTGCTAGAAAAATAAGATAAACTGGAGCGTAATCTAGGAAAATAAACTTCCTCTTAAGAAACAACAAAAGTAATTTAATTCTTTTTGAGTTAACTATAGACCAATATTATTTTTCCTATGTCACCCGTTACTAATTGGAAAATCTATTGGGATGTTAAAGGGAACTAAACATTCATTTTTGGCAAAATCTTTGATAAACGTCTTCAAAAACAAATCCTCCTTTCTTTTTAATATCAAGTGCATTTTTTCCAAAAACAAAAGTTACATTAAAAATAATAGTACTATATTTTTAAACTTATATAATTCTGTGTTAAATTAATCCCCAAAACATCCCTTGACATTACATAGAAGATGAAGCTACACCCTCAGATGTCAAACAGTTGATTTTTAGTATTATGAATATAAATTCGTTACATGAGCTTAATTGAAAATGGCAAGATGTAAGCCTTTTCCTATTTCTCTTTATTCTACCTGGCATCTTTTTCGGTTGCCTCGGTAGCCTAGTGGTCAAGTTAACGGACTCGTGGTTGGTATGTCATGAGTTCGATCGTAGTACCGCTGAAGACCAGCCATGTAGAAGAGGTGGATGCACGTTAAATATGCCAAGGCTCAAATGCCCTTGTGGTTGTTAGAACCCACAACCTATGGATCTAAAGCCTATTAACATGGCTACTAGACGAAAGTGATCACCACTGTTCGAAGGCTGTTACTGGCTTAAGAAGATACCGCTACAGTACTCTCCCACCCGTGAGTCGGTGGATAGGCGAACAAACGATATATTTGTTATGGTGAGCGTATGCAACGTATGATTTGTTACTGTTAATTGGTGGTGTTGCGTCAAGTAGGTCTGGCGAATATGGTTGCTGCGTCAAATGAGTCTGATGACTTTGGTTGCTGTGTCAAGTGAGTCTGATGATTTTGGTTGCTGCGTCAAGTGAGTCTGAAAACTTTTGGCTGTAGCAACACGTGGGTCTGGTGACTTTGGTTGCTCTAGTTGCAGGTAAATGGTGCCACGACAGATCGGAAAAGGTTGCATTTTTCTTAATTCAACCAAGGTCACCAATGCGGAGGTGATTATTCGTAGGAAACGAACCCATCAACTTTAAGGTTCGTAGCTGCATAACATAACCACTGGACAAAAGGGATCATTCATGTCCGGAGGCTGTTACTGGCTTAAGAAGATACCACTACAGTCCTGCCATTGGTATGAAAGTTAGGAGAGGGGGCAATTCAGGTACCTACTCGTCACTTGACTATGGCTCAAAATAACGAAGTCTGTCGCAAAAAGTCAACGAGTAGCTGAATAGTGCTGTTAATATTCACTTACTTACTCCCCCTCTCTTTTTAATTTATGTATTCATTTAAAACTCATGTAATATTGAAGTTTTGATTGAGAAATTTTATTATACTTTTGATCAATCTTATGAAGTTCCTTTTTTTAATTTAAAATATGTATCATTCGCCATACTTTTCTTCATCACTAATGTTGCGACGCCATTGATTCATTCCCGAACATGTCCCTGATCACGCACGTGACATCATAACTATGACGTAAGGGTTTTAAGTGATGTCATACGTGCCGGCCATGGATTGGTTCGTGATTGCATCACGAATGGCAGAATTGGTAGATAGTACAATTTGATTTAAAAATCGCTGTCGCGTAGTTCTGAATGAGAATGAGATTTAGAATTACAGTTCCTATATTTTTCAATATATATGCCTCTGTGCTGTTGTTTTATAATTTTTGTAATAAAGTTATTATCCAATAAACGTTGCATAAGATACTTGCAGAATCTGTCTAATACAGTTGTAGCAACTAATAAGTTAAGTGATAAAATAATATGGTGTTATCTCATACCTAATCTCAAGCCTTTGTATGAAAAACAAATTATGTGTCTTAGTAAAAAAAAGAATTATTATTGTTAATATCTAAATAGGGCTATTAAAACTCTTTCAATAATTCAAACTACGTTTTTTCCTTAAAATACTTACATCCCCACAAAATATCAATTTACTATATTTTATAATCTGAAATTAGTTTCATGTCTTAGAACAATTCAAATATTAAAAATTCTAAAGCAAGCAATTGGGGAGGTATATCACACGCATTTCCTTTAATTAACTTCTTGAACTACTTTGTGACGCTGTTGCTACGACACTGCTAAGGGGCAGCGCTGTTGAGGTCGCTTTGAAGGCTGTATCCCTCCAGTGAATAGCTGCGTTAGGGTGGTTGGGATGTTTGTAGGTGTAAGCCTTGATAGATCCCTGTAGTTCTGAGAGGGCCCAAGTGATTCTGGAAGTCGATCGATGAGAGAGTCCATTGGAGTGTGCTGGAGCGTCGTAGAGTGTTGAAGCCCATAGAAATGTCTCTCCAGCGTCTGTGAAACTTTGTAGCGTATCGAGAATCTGTATGTTTCCTCTTTTGTTAACTATCTAAAGGTGGAATACGACGCGTCCACAAAACTGACACATGAGGCAATTATTTTTTTGACGTAGCCAGGATTACTAATCGACAAGTGGTCCTAGTCACCCTGACGCGGTGGACTTTGTATCTGGAGTTTGGCGTGAAAACTGCGTCGTTCTACTCTCTGTCGACTGGATAAAGAGAGGTCAAAGGCTGACTTACCAGAAAACTTAAACATCGGAGTGTCCGATCTTGGATAATTTTTCACGTGAAACTTCATGACCGTTGAGACGTCACTAGTTCCCTAACAGGATATGGGTCCTTTGGTGGAGACCACCGCAATGTTTAATATAGCATTCGAATTGTGAAAAGTCCGTAATGTATGCTAAACGATATTACTATATTACCAGAAGATACCACAAGGCATCAGTGGATATGGTAAAACGATAGCTAAAGGTTCTGAAGTTATTATAAGTGCACGAGGGAGATTAGTGGGAACTGGCTATGTACAAGATCTTGAGTTTATGTTCTTGAGAATATTAGGGAAGCACATTCAAGTCTAGTTAAGAGGAGTTTAGTTAAAAATCACATAACTAATACACGGTGATATTACAGGGTGATTCATAAAGAAATATATCCACTTTCCAGATGTTGTAGAACAGTAACAATTACAGTATAAGCACCACCTCAGCGAGCCGTAAATTGAATGTATTCTTAATTTGTGTCTAGACAGCCCAAATGATGACGTTTGCAGAGGAAAAAAACTTTTTGTGTTTTTGAATTTAGCAAAATGTCACGAAAGCCACTTTTTTGGATATGTTAAATCTTTGGTTGATACCACAATTGCAGGACAATATTGACAACTTCATTCTCCAATTGGATGGTGCGATGCCACACTGGTCGGACAATGAGCGAGATTATCTCGATGAACATCTTCCTTGCCAAAAGACTGATGTGCCGTGAACTACAGCCTACCACTTACCCAATAGCCACCCAGAAGTTTTGATTTAACACTTTTGTGATTTCTTACAGTGGAAGTAAATAAATGACAAAGTATTCGTTCCTACCCTTCCTCTTGATCTAGAAGAGCTAAAACAACGTATCACAACCACTATCAATGGGCTTGATTAAGATATTTTAACATGCGTTTGGGTGAAAATGGATAGCCGGCTTAATGTGCGTCGTTTGACTAAGGTTTCACACTTAGAACACCTCTTTCACTGTCTTAAATAAGACTTTTAATAATCCCATCCTATTATGTTACAAGCAATATATAATATCTTACATTTGTCTTGATTTGTAGTGCATTGAAATTGCATACTTCTTTTTGAATCCAGTATTACGATTCAAGGGATGTTCCGAAACTAAGTTTCATCATTTTTTTCACTCAAAAATTTTATTACTAAAACATATACACCATGACTTTGTCGACATCGACATTGAGACATTTGCTGTAGTATGCAATCACTTTGAAGAAATTAGTCTGGTAAAACCAGGTGCCCTGAAAATCAAGGCATTGTAGTACATCCTGTACCACATTAGCACTTATTTAAAAATTGCCGAGCGAGAGCATGACTTTAAATGCAGGGAACAGGTGAAGATCCGATGCAGCAATGTTGCTTTCATTCGTAGATATGGAGGGATGTCAACTTTGACTTTTAACTTCCACAGTCTGCCTTCTTTCGCTGATTATGTAACACCAGCGACCAACCATTTGACGAAGCACGGAACTCTTTACAATACACGGTATAACCTTTGGGATAACCGATGGATAGCGGGAGACTTAAGACATTAAATTATTGGTTTATTACGTTTACAAAGCTATTAATTACAATATGGACATTAGGTTAGAAGTTATTCAAACTATTGAATTTGATATATATCCATTCTACATTATGTGTTGTTTGTGAAGGAGGAGACAAACACAACCTTCTTTCGAGTGTTTCAAAAAGTACTGTCTCTCCACTCTCTTAGGATGGGGGTGGTCGCTTCTTACATCTAGAATTAGACACGAGATTCAACTCACAGGTGTGAAATCCAGCCTATGAGTTTCTCAGATGAAAAGACTCCAAAATAGGTTAGGGGTGCATGTGTGGATGGATACAAACGGCGCCACGTTATCTGCGTGAGGATATCGCTCTTGTAGCTGCGTTGCGGGAAAACGTTACAACGGTCTGTAGGCATTCATGGATAAAGAACACTTTAGTCCGCGATCCTGCATTCCTATGTGATTCCCAGTCATCCTATGTAACACCCCTCAAGTTTGTCGGTCTGGTATCGAACTGTTATGTATAATTTGTGAGGATTCGGTTAAGGTAACAACTCCAAACCTATAACTAGTTTTAATATTTTATTCGAACTGAAAGCATAACTTGTTAAAACTTCATCTTCCACTTCAACTATTAGATACAATGGTGTTTGAGTAGTGGCGTAACGTACACCTCCACAGCCCTCGCATTGAGATGGGCTCCAGGGCTGTAGGGGTTCCAAAGGCTGATTGCCGCCAAGTACCTACCCTTTGTAAAATCCAACTTGAGGGCCCTAAGCCTGACTTAGCGGGGGGACGAAATGTTCTTCGTTACGTCACTGTGTCTGAGAGTACCCTTCCATTATAAAGCTTATTCGTAAGAAGAAGAAAGAACACTGTGTCTGAAAATATAACCTTAGGGAAAGTTATAGGATAATTTCCAATAATTATTTTAACCAAAAATATTTTTAGCTGAGATCACTATTTCCACCCCCACCCCCCAAAAACTAAGCCAGTAAATAAACTCATTATTAAAACAACAAAAAGTATTGGCATCAACAATGTATCAAAACTAATTAGTCCTTATCATCCTCCATTTAATGATTTAATTTCGGTTCAGTAATCTGGTTAATTTACTACCCTTTATAAAAATATAACTAATATGACCCGCCAGCACTTTTTTTATTATTATTTTATTTTCGATTAACCTTTCCAATAATTTCTTTTTGTGTAAAAATTCCACAAGAATTCGCATTTATTTTTAATTGAAAAACAATCCATTCCAATTAATTTCAAAAATGAAGGAATTATTCTAAGTCTAATTAAATGCGAGAGGGGGGGCATTTCACAACCTCTTTTCATCACAAAATTACAATATTCTAAAATTGATTTTCAATAGCTGCTTAAGTTGTCGGTATAAGATAATTGAATGCATTTTTTCTTTAGCAAGATTTTCTATGGAATCATTTTAATTTAGGTGTAATTTATATTGCTTGATTCTTGTCACCAAGTTAAAAGTTTTGTTAGGATTTTTGTTTTTCACTTCAAATTGGATTTTATTAATCTTATTTGAATGAAATGGGAAAAATGATTTTAATTTTCCGGTTTGGTTGCTGGTTTCCATTTTCGAAAATTAACATAAAAATAAAAAGGAAAGCTGATTTGAAGAGACTACGAATAAAGTAATAATAATTTTATAACTGAAGTGGATAAATGATTTTGAAAGAATTATATGGATTTTGGGAGAAGGAAATCAGTTACTTTTTCCGGAACAAAAGAATCTGATCTGATGATATACATGATTATTATAAGGAGAAAAAAATTTTTAAACATGTTTAAAATAAAATTATTTTTAATTCAATTTCAAAGCCATCCTTTTTGTTTATGTCTTACTAGCTTGTTCGTAACGTTTCAAAGAAGTAATTTTAGTAAAAAAATAAATTCTGCAGTTAAAATTATATTCTAGTTTGGTTCAAATTTTTAATTTCGAATTTATTGCAAAGAAAAAGCTCAACGAAAATTGTTTTTCTTTTAAAAAATAACTACTCGCTGTGTATTTTATGATATTGTATGGCTATGTACTGTATACAAGTTACTGATACCTAAGTCTTAAAATTAAGTTTTCAATTGTTCTGAAAAATATTCGTGTGGCTTTTCCTCTTTATTAAAAAAAATGACCTGAATTTATCGATACGAAATATAGTTACCTTTTACTCCCCAATAAACACCAAAGTTGATTTCCTCCCATTCTTAGCGGATCTCTATGCAACAGAGGAAACGTGCTTGCCAAATTTCAATTCTTAAAATCTAACAGTTTAAAAACGATTTTTTTTACATCTGAAATTTACCCTCAACCCCCTTGAGAGTTGATTTCATAAAATCTGTTTTCATCAGATCTCTACATATGAAAGATAACATGCTTGTCAAATTTCAAATATTTTGGCCTGTAACTTGGCCTTTTTTTTTATCTGTGACCCCCTCCGTAATCCCCTGGATAGTTGATCTCCACAAAATCCGTTCTTAGTGTATTTTTTACTTAACAGAAGGGTAATCCTTACCAAATTTCATGTTTGTAAATCAGCAATTCTCAAACTGTAGAGTGTGTCTCTCTAGGGGGGCTTACATGTAGGACGCAAACATGTCGAAAAAAAAAAAAATTGAAAAAAATTATTCTTCTTCTGAAAGGATGCAAAACAAAATGCGTTCTGACATAATAAAAAAATATATAAGATGCATATTTGTTGCAATCTGTTACAATTCAAACATTAAAAGTAGTATGATATCTATCCTATTACTTGAAAGTAACTTACTTAATATATCTATTACTTAAAAAGTAACACATGCAAAATTTAACAGTTATCTAAACAATTGGTACGGTTCATAATAGAAGTTATATTACAGTTTTAGCATAAAAGTCAATTATTATTATTGTATTCGAATACATTATTATATTGAATGGGGGGAGATAATGAAAATTATGATTGAAAATTGAACTGCAAATATTAAAAGTTTGTGAAGCACTGCTGTAAGCTTAGGAAATTTCAACGCGAGTGAATGAATCTTTCTCCTTTATATGTATGGATTAAAACTCTTTGGAATGTACCCCTCCTGTATGTTGTAGATATGAATAGAACATGGTTTGTTCAAAATGTATTCGATATTTCAAACTAATGTAGTGGATATCTACATTAGCCAGCAACAGCCTCCAGAGGTGATCACTTTTGTATAGTGGTACTTTACGTGCTTACGAATCTGTAGGTCGCAGGTTCTATCCCCCACATTGATGACCTTGACACTGAACTAAGAAAAAACGCAACCTTCGCGAAGCTGTCATGGCGCAATCTACTCGCCGAAAAAGCAATCCAAAGTCGTCAGACACACTTGACACAGCAACCAAAAGTTGTCAGACGCACTTGACACAGCAACCAAAAGTCGTCGGACTCACTTGACACAGTAGCAACAACTCACGCACACACCATAACAAATGTATCGTTCGTTCACCTAACCACCGACTCACTGTTGTAGAGAATATCTACATAATCCAGTAACAGCTTCAAGATAGAGGTGATCACACTTTGGTCTAGTGGTATGTTACTTTCTTACGAATGCGTAGGTCGTGAGTTCTATCCGCCAAACAGATCATTAGAGTAGTAGTGATTACACAAGGAACTACTTTCAGAGTCAAATTGCTCACACTCGTATTTTCAAAACCTGACAAAAAAGAAGCAAAGAACTTTTATATCGTTAATAATTCGCTACATGTTGCTCAAAACTACTGACCATCCTTCTAATATTTTATTTTTTGTATAATAATACCTAATCACACAC
This sequence comes from Trichonephila clavipes, assembly GCA_019973935.1. Lineage (NCBI taxonomy): Eukaryota > Metazoa > Arthropoda > Arachnida > Araneae > Nephilidae > Trichonephila > Trichonephila clavipes. The sequence continues at coordinate 521,973 of BMAU01020172.1, forward strand.
ACGCACAACATTTTTATCGCTTATGAATATTTTGCAACCATTCCTTTTTACTTCCATAATCACGAAATTGATATATATATATATATATATATATAACTCTATAAAAGTGCATGTGAATCTTCCTGAGAAATTATTGTCTAAATGTCACGAGTTTTCATCTTTTCCCTTTAATTTCTTTTTGTGTGTGTTGTTGTTTATAACATATAAGATATTAATTACTTATCATTATTTTAGTTCGTGAAATATCCCGCTTCCTACAGTGATTTTCGTAATGTGCTTTTTCCTTTTATTGACATTTATAATATTTCATAAAAAAAATGCCGGCTATTTCAAAAAATTCCACTATCACTTTATAACCCTGTGGTCTAAAATTTAAGCTATTCCCTGTCAATTACACGGGAGACGGTAATGGGGTTAGTAACAACACCAATTTTTTCTACATAACATATTTTATGGAAAAAAGATTGAGGATTCAGTTCGATCAAATTTTTATTATATTTTACCTCTAACAGACAAAAATAGAGACTTTATAGTCTACGTGAACTATTTTGCAACATTTTACTACAAATAAATATTTTATGACTAAAAAAATGAGTTTTGAGGTTATTTTACTGAATATCTTTTAAAAATATAAAGAACTGAAAAGTGTGGTGCCGATATTTTACAGCACGTAAATATTTTATGGATCCATAAAATGTTAATCCAATAAAACTGAATGCTAAACAGTGGTTCTGTCTAAGTAAGAATAGAGGGAATATTTGACAGCCACGTATCTCTTTCCCTTTTTTATGTCAATATAAACACTAATAATCTTTCACCTATTTCTGCTTAGTTAAAGTTTTGTTCAGAGTTGCCAAAAACTGGAACCTAGTGGTCAAGGTATAAGTTGACTGAGTTGACTAGTTATTTCATGAAATATCTAGTTATTCTGTGAAATAACTATATTATACACTTTAAAGGTAACACACACACACACACATATATATATATATATATCACAAACTAAGCATTCAAATACTTTCACCCGAGTACAAAATAAATATATGATATATACCATGTGTTGGTGACATGTAACGGGAGAAATATATATATGTACATGCTAAACACACACCAGTAGCGTACACAGGAATTTTTCAAGGGGGCAGGGAGGTCCAAGGACGAAAATCCATCATTCTTGTACCATACTCCTTTTGAATTTGTCGATTTTCGGGAACAAAAAAAAACTAATTATTGAATAAATAATTAGCATTAAGTAATAAAATCAATTATTAATAACAAATAATTAAATTTTACGTACTATATACTTAGAATTATAGTTAATACGAAAAACCTGATCCAGTTTTTCGGACCACTAGGCCCTGGTAGACTAGTGGTCAAGGCAGCGGACTCGTGGTCGACATGCTATGAGTTCGAGCTTACTGCCGCTGAAGACCCACCGTGTAGGGGCGCGATGCACGTTAAATTTGTCGAGAGATTAAATGTTCTCGCTTTGGTGGGGTAGTTAGGAAAGGGGGTGCCAGCTCAGGTGTCTTCCTCGCCACTTGACCATGGTTCAAAATTCCGTCGCCAAAAGTCCTCGTGTAGCTAGCTGAACAGTGCGACGTTAATATTCACTCACACACCGAAAAACTGGATCAGGTTTTGACAGTGCTTCTTAAACTTTCAAAACTTGAGACCTTATTTTCAGTCATAATTGTTATCAAGCTCCCCCTCCCCCATACAACCATTATCTATTAAATGCAATGCAATGATTGACTTTAATTATTAACTACATAAAGTTAAGTATTATTTTTTGTATGTAATGCACTCATGGAAGCCACTAGTAATTACTAAACTCGTTTTTAATTCTGAACTGATGAAGTAATTATCAAATACTTTTTGTTGTATTAATACATTTTTGAGTATCTTATATTAGTGTGAGTTTGTGATTAGCTTTTTATTATGTCATAGTGTATTTCGTTTTGCTTCCTTTCAGTAAATTTTGATAATTATTTTAAATCTTTTTTTTCCTTGTCTTTTCGTTCTTTTCTTTTTGTCTACGACGGTCCTCGTTATTTTGGACCATGGTAAACTGATGAGGTGCTGGAATCCCCCTCTCTTAAAACTACTACATTCCCAGCGAGAGAACTTAGATTCTTGATAGATTTAACATACACCAACCGGGCGGGCTTTTAAAGGCAAAGCTATGGCAGTAGTGTTATGATTCTTTCCCTTACCGTTGGCTTCTTTTAAATTCCGTCGACTTTTAGGTTTGTCTTCTTCTAAGCAGATGTAATTGAAACCATATTTATAATCCCATGGACGTAATAAAACATACATTTAAGTTAAATTTACATCAATTATTGCACCGTTGACTGTACAGTTTAAAATGTAATTTATATGTTAATAAACATCTTTCTCCTGATTTACAATATATCTTGCAAAATTTTGAATAAAATTAAATCTGGCATAACTTCTTTAGGCGTGTTTTGCTGAAGAGGGAAACTAAATTATAAGCGTCATGTTCAGCTACGTTACGATCATTCGGATTTCCTCAGCTCCAGTCATTATACAGAAAATGCCCTTCGCAAAAGAGGGGTTATTTCACGAAGAAAATCGTGAAATGTTTAAAATTCCAGGAAAAAGTTCGCTACTTAGAATTCGCAATATAGAGGCTCGTTACGTAGAGTTCGACTGTATATATCTATACATTTCATAAATATATGAGAATGACAACGGATTGTACCAATTTTTAGAATTGAAAAAAAAATGTGGAAAACTTATAAAAACAAGTTCTGTAAGTTGTTCAGGTGTTAATGCAATATAAATTAGAAAGTTTATTTCCAATTTAATTTTTAAAAAAATGTCATGGAGTAGAAACTTAATATAAACCAAATATTTGCAGACTTCACTTTTTATGTCATTGAAAAGAATTTAACTCCACAAAACGTTTGAAAAGAAATTGAAAATAGTACAAAATTCGACATCAAACCTAAATGACGCGAAAATATTTTTCTTTTTACTTTTCTTTTTTTTTCTCCCGTCGCGATTATAGCAAGTAAAATAAAATGCAAATGTTTTGTTTGAACTTCCCAAAGCAAATTAAAATAAGGAAACGTTTTGAATTAAAATATTTTGTTCTTTATTTTTGTTCAAAAAGAAAATGGATTGAAATTAGAAAATTTACTTTAAAAAAAATGTAAAGAATCTGTAAAAGCTAGCACAAAAACAACAAAAAGGCGCAGTATAAAATTGCTATTTAAAAACACACACACACATTTTCGTGAAAGAAATTGTTCTAGCCGTAGATTTGAATTAGAAAGTATTATGGAAGCTTTTATTTGAATAAAAGGATGGATTTTGAAAGGTGTTTTGTGCCGAAAGAGGATATTATTACTGCTTTTCTGAAAGAAAGATAATTAAATTTTACTTTATTTCCTGGTGTTTCATCCTATTCCTAATGAAACCGTAACGAATCAAAAATTTTTCCACGACCTTTTTTACATCTACCATGTAGAGAGGCGGTGCTCTCAAAATCTGTCAACGCCCAGTCTTAACGTTGACGTGGTGTGGAAGTGTGGATTATAAGTGTTAACTTTGGTGTCGTCTTTGTCTTTTCATCGTGGCTTAAAATTGCAACGTCGTTCGAGGTTAATATATTGTTTTTAAATAGGAAAAGATATCTCAAATTAAATTCTATAATTTCTTTTTTTTCACAGTTATTTGCTTTTTTTATGTTTTTTTTTTAAATAAAAAGAGAATGGGTGTAAATGAAGCATTCTCCTTCCGATGCTGAATAGTTTTTTAAACAGAATTACTAATTAAGAAGGAAAAGTATCATATATATAAGGAAGTAAGGGCGACAACTGGAAAAATGAATTTGAAAAAAGTTTTTATTTAATGTTTCTTACCTACCCCTCCCCCTTCTTTGTTTTTGGGTGCGTACGGTGCATTTGCATAGGTGATGATTTGATGATTTATTATTAACGTCGCACTGTTTAGCTACACAAGGGCTTTTGGCGACGGACCAGCATTTGCATAGGATAATTTTTTTAATTTTCAATGTTTTTGTAAGATTGCTGGAATAATGTATATTCTTTTTTCTCTTGCCCTTTCTATTTTTTTTTTTGCTTTGTTCATTTGCATTACATAATTACATATGTATATCATGCAGTTACCTATAATTTTTATTATGTAATTTTACTGTGTACTGCAGTTAAAAATGTAAATTTTGGTTTTATTAAATAAAGATTGGACGTGGGGTGGTTGTTTCCCGGAAGATCGGTTTTCAGCTCTTAAACCTTCTTCGGTGAGCTCGGTTCTCTTGGGCGTTCTGCCAATAGCCTTAGTAAAGCTTCAAAATATGACACTAATAAACATCAACCAGTCAACAAACTCATCAAAACTCAAAAATAGCAAAATAATTTCTGCTCTTTACAATTATTAATATAAATTACAAAATCTGAAACGTGTAATGCGATCGTGTAAATAATTACTTAGATTATAAACAGAAATGATATGTGGTACCTCAAATATATTAACCCTCTTCTAGGCACGCTTCAAAAAATTCCAACCATAGGCGAATGGCATCTCTCAGATGCATCATCTCATACTTACTTTTAAAGATGATTTAATCATTTTTTTGGTGAGATCTGACATTATATAAAAAATATACCTGACTTAAAATACTTAAAATATAATCCTAAATTGTGATATTTAATAGAAAAACATCAAAAAAGATAATGGTTAGTTATCACTGTCTTTCCACACTGCTTATATTTTAAGATGCTTTGATACAGTCTTCACAAAAAAGCTTTATAATATTCAAGGCTCATAGATTTTTCCTATAATACGTAAAAAAATTTAATAATACTGACAAGAGGGAACAGTACCTTCTCTTCGAAGTTTCTGGTGATGTTTCTCTTGGTTTTTCGCCTTGAATGGGGTGTTGTATATCAGATAGTTCTTCAATCCGAAGTCAAAATGAACGAGTCGTATGAATGTTACACTCAAACCGTCTTGGCAAATGCTCTTTTAAAAGTTCGTGACCTTTTATTTCCTAGTTATATGTACGAGGATCTGAGTGATTTTGAATCCCACATACATATTTTAGGAGTTTATTCCAGCTACACTGAGGATTGAATAAAACGAAGTCATTGGCAAGGCGCGGGGCATCTCTCAGAGGCATCTCAATTCCCAGCAAAAAAAAAAAGCATTATACAAAAGTTACAAAACACTTGTTTCGAATTATTTTCGTATAAAACTGAAAACTACTATATTTTACAAGAAAATAATCAAAATTAACTAAATAGTTCAAAGCCCCAAAACTGACGTTGTTGGGTTCGCCACATCTATCAAATTCAATGGACCTTGCCATCCGAAATATGAAGAAATCGTCCTCATTCTTGACACTGAATCCTTGGGAGAGTGACGAAAGGGAGATAGAAGAGGGCGGGGAGCGTTCCAACTCACCATATGGACGTAGAACCGAAACTATTTGTATTATGATTCTGAGAGATTCGCACACCGAACGGAGGGTTAATTATGTGCAAATTTTTCTAATACAGTGCGAAATAATCCAAAATTGTGCATGAAGCCCACACATAAATTATGCTTCATGTTAACTGATGAGAAGTGTCCACGTTGTTTCTGTTGAGTCATAGGTTCGAATCCTAGTGATTAAAGTCTTGCTGTCTAAGAGGGTTAATATACACTTTAAATCTGTAGGCTCAAAATCCTCACTATATATATATACTATGCTCTGGTGTGATAATTTGGAGAGTGGGTTATATTGTCCTCTTCCCTTGATCAGGGTTGATAATTACGATGTCCTTCACTAATAGCCACCTTCGTGTTGCTGCAGAGTTCGATATAAAGCTAAATCACACACACACAAATCATGTTTTCTCTGCAGGCCCATCATGTAAAGGGTCTGAATGCGGGTTAAATCTGTCGATGCTCAATCCTTACTTTGATGTAGAGTGGAAATTTGGAGCGTGGGATTCCCACTCAAATGTTGTCTTCGTCACGTAAAAGAGTCTCAGAGATATAAGGTTTGTCTCCAATAATCTTAGTGTCACCACGTATTGCGATGTTAATGTACAATCACTTACGGTTGTCAAATTTTCAAATGAATATGCTTCAAAAAGAACAATTATTTATTTGCCAAAAATGTTTGTTATTATTAGGCACAGGAACTGTTTTTCATTCGGATTCATATTTAGATTTGCTTGCTACTCTTGTATTTAGGTATTCTCCTTCGCAACTTTTCTGTTAGGAGTTTATTAGTCCTAATTTTTCACACAATAAGCTTCTTTTTCTTGTATATTCTGCTAAATCCACAATATTCCGCTTATTTTCCACAATACCCCTTTATATGCCGCTATATTCAATGTCCTTTATAAAACCTTCTTTTCTTTTATTATTATAAAAGCATCCATATGTATTGATAGAAAATTATTGCTAATATCTTTTGTTGAGTCGATTATCATGTGTTGAATGAGATAGAAATGTTATTTGAATGTATATATATATATATATATATATATATATATATATATATATATAGTTTTTTGTATGTGTGCTTTGTGTGTATGTGCTGTAAGTATTGCCTTCTTTTCTCGAAGCATATTATTCGCATGTAATTATAGAAGAAAACAAAACAATAATTTTTAAGTTACACAGTGGCAACGTGGATTATTACTACATGTGCGACAATCCCCTTTTGTACTCATTCATTTCATACAAGTTTTGTAAAAATAGAAATGTATTCAGTTGATATATATATATATATATATATATGGGAGACAACAAGGGGTCCAATACGCTTCTCTTATGGTTTATTTAACATTAAATAAAAATTAATTAAAAAGGTAGATAAGTTTTTACAGATAAGTTTGACGATGATATTCAGAAGGTAACGCCTGCTCGCGCACCTCTCGCGTTCTTTCTTCTCTCTCTCTTAAAAGTTTTTTGGTTCTACTTTCACTAGTTCAAAAGTTTCCACAGTTTCAGTTCTCATTAGCTGCGCCTGCGCGCGAAGACTGTGTTTTGCTTTTGGCTGCATGCCACAACGGCCATTCTGACCGTACGCTGTCCGCAGCGGTACTTCCATGGAGACCAGAGGAGAATCTGAAACATACAAAAAAAAAACGGAACAGACAAGGACTATACGACAAATATATAGAGATTAAACATATAATTTTGTTGAACTAGACAGTTTCTCCATCATGTGAAGGCACCTCTTCGACATCCGGAAGGTTCCACAGGAAAACATTGTTTTTCACAGGCATAAGAACGACTTTTTTAACAAGTTGATCTTTGGTTGAACGCATCGATATTTTCCTCTGTAGAGTTCTGGACGTCTGTTCAAAACGATTTCTCTTTTTCCTTCGTTTCCACTGCCAATGCTCAAAAATTTTTCGGAGCAACACAAACCGTCGATAATTACTATTCATAGGTGAAGGGGTAGGAGATCGGGAGATAAATTCCACGGAACTCGTTTTCATGGCACCATTGGCTTTCTTACACAATACTATATCAGAACATTTTTCTCTTACAATACTCAATTTTAACTTAGTAATCTTAATTTTATTACATTTATAATCCTTAATTAGAGAACTCAAATCACTTCTAGTATTAAAGTTTTTAACATGTGACAAATCATAACTAGAGTTTTCTATCACATTTGAAACAGAAACATTTGGAAAAGAAATAGCACTAGAATAAGCACTGGAATTAGCGCCCAAAGAGGATCCACTTTCATTCAATAAAACATCGCTCTTTGCGTGGCCTAGTTTCTTTATTTCAGAATATACACTGGGATGTATAATAAATTCTTCGGTCAAGGTCGGTGATATTGCCGTTCCAACACTTAAGCTAGGAGAGTGTTGATTAAGAGAAATATTTATGGGTTTAACTTCTACCATACGCTGTTCGCCAAAACATGAACTTAATGTTATGATCTTTTCGGAAGGTGTTTGCACTCTAATTAGTGAGGAATTTAAAACTGGGATCTGGCAACCTGAATCAATCAATGCTGTTACGGGCTGATTTTCCACAAAAATGTTTACGTATTGAAGATTTGCGCATTCATCGCTATTTTGTTTTTCGCTCTCTTTTCAAAGTATTCACGATTATTCTATTATGGATGTGGTCATTAGATTCTTTAGGTTTAAAAACGCTTCTCACAGTCTCTTGCGCAATGAGATGAATCACCGCATATATAGCAATTTTTATTTTCTCTTTCAAGATATTGGGGATAGTTCTCTTTAACCTTTGGTTTAAAGTTTTTGTGATCTATTTTTAAAGGGGTCTTGGGTATATCCATAAGTAATAGGAATTTCTTTTACGTGATCCGCTTCTAGATGAAATATAAATATCACACTCTTTAGCTAAATCAATAGGCCTAAACCAATCTTCTGCTTCTCGAATGCCAATATGAGTTGCAGTTTCCTTATTTAAAGTTTCATATAATTTATCAGAAATTATAAGATCACATAGAGATTCAAAGGAATTAACTTTTCTTAACGAACAATAATATTGGAAGTTTGCCGTCAATCTTGCAGCAAATTGATGTATGTCTCGCCTGATGATTTTACAGCATTTTTAAATGAGTTTAAACACTCGCGAGGGGTTAATTGGAATTCTCTGAGTACTATAGATTTTAGTTTTTCATAGTCATTTAATTCCTCTTCTTTAATATATAGTAAGACGTTATGAGCTCTTTCGCCCAGAAGATTTATTAAAATTTCAGATTTATATTCGTCATTTATTTTCTTGGTTAAAAATGCGCGTTCTAATGATTGGAAGAACAGATTAAAATTTTCAGATCTGGTGGGAACAGGAAGAGATAAAGTTTTTATACTTTTTATCATATTTCTATGTTAGTTTCGAACTGTTTATCTTCGACTTTAGCTGCAGGATTTAAACTTAATGCTTTATTTTTAGCCGTTTGAAGTTCGACTTCTTTTTTCTAATTTTGCTAACTGAAGTTTCGCGAGCTCAATTTTCTGTTTTTCTAAAGTTACCTCTCTTTCGTTTCAGCGATACTCTCTCATCTATACAGTTTTGAATTAAAGTTTTAACGAAATCTGGATCACTTTCAAATGTACTACTGTTCTCAATTTTAGTCTTTAGTTTAACTATAGTGTCAGTACTCTCCGCAGTACCGTCTAGATTCTCAACAACTCTTATGAGATCCTCTTTAAGAGCGTTTTTATACATTTTAGAAATGGAAAGATCCTACCTTTTTTTTTCTGGCTCCCTTGTTGCTCGCACGTACGATGTATCCAATAAAAACGTTGATTCCACTGATGTCACCTCTTCGCAGGTAATATAGTTGAAATTGTAGTTCCGGCCTCTACACAGGCGGATTATTCACACTGAGTTAGTTCCAACCTCTACACAGGCGGGATTTTGAGGGTTCGTTGAAAAATACACCTCTACACAGGTTTTGTTATTTGTTCCGACCTCTACACAGGCGGAATATTTGTCGATGGTTCGTTGAAAAATACACCTCTACACAGGTTATTTTGTTATTTGTTCCGACCTCTACACAGGCGGAATATTTGTCGATGGTTCGTTGAAAAATACACCTCTACACAGGTTATTTTGTTATTTGTTCCGACCTCTACACAGGCGGAATGAAGTTGAAAAATTCAACCTCTACACAGGTTGAACGAAGTTTCCGAAAAATGGCGGCGCGTCTCCTTCACGGACGCTGTTGTTCATTGTCCAGACTTTGGTTCAAAATCGAAATTTTATCTATCGCGGCCGAGCCCCCATAATTTGTGGGAGACAACAAGGGGTCCAATACGCTTCTCTTATGGTTTATTTAACATTAAACAAAAATTAATTAAAAAGGTAGATAAGTTTTTACAGATAAGTTTGACGATGATATTCAGAAGGTAACGCCTGCTCGCGCACCTCTCGCGTTCTTTCTTCTCTCTCTCTTAAAAGTTTTTTGGTTCTACTTTCACTAGTTCAAAAGTTTCCACAGTTTCAGTTCTCATTAGCTGCGCCTGCGCGCAAAGACTGTGTTTTGCTTTTGGCTGCATGCCACATATATATATATATATATATATATATATATATATATATATATATATAAACAAATTATTATGTATTGAGCTTGCTATGAAGTGAAAAATAATTATTTCACTTGACAAGAAAAATTTCCATCGTTTCTTATATAAATAAGACTCTTAACAGCTCTTTTTTAGAATCTTCCATCCTCTCATCTTCCAGCTCATCACTTTATGATAAAAAAATATCCACACACACAAAAAAAGAATTTTAAAAAAATCTTTTTATCGTTTAAATTTTTTTTCTCTTTTAGCTTCAGGCTTTTTTTTGGTTGCATTTTATATTAAGAAAAAAGCTAAAATCTGAGAAAGTGTGTAAACGCTTTTGGCAGAGATTTTAATTATAGATCTTTGGAACAAAAGGAAGAAAAGATCAATAGATTGTGTTCATTTATAGTGAAAAGTTGAACGAGATTTTAGATCTGTCCATCCTCTTAAAATTCAAGAAAAAAATTTCAAAATGGTATTAGCTTTATCGAGGAGGGTAATTAAATGTAATTTAATGCTCTTTATTCGTGCAAATCACAATGTTTATGTAAATATGTTCTTGAAAAGCAAAAGCTTGATTTTAATTCATCACACATTAGATGTATAATTATTAATCGTACTAAAAAGGCATCTTTTTATTATTTTAGCTTACACATAATTATAAATTATATATTTTTGAAATTGAGGATCTTACGGAGAAGGGATCTTCTCTCTGAGACTTCATCTTACTCTATCTTGTGTTACTTTAGAACGAAGAAGGAGCGTTAGTCCCCAACTCTTAACTAGGGAGGAGGTATATTAATTCAAGCTTTGAAAAAAATAGTATACTTCTAGAACTGCAACTCTTTAAGTTCATACAGAATGTCATTTATTTTAAATAAACACGGTTTCGATCTACGTATGTAGAAGTCTAATTTTTTTAAGCTCCTTTTTATTTGTAAAGGTCTCATTTTTATACCTGACATATAATGCGCACCCGTGAATTTCGATCTTATTTTTTGTGTTCAAAGTGTGTTTTACACGCCAGATTTTATGGTAAATATAAATGAATGAAAATATAAACAGAAAAATATTTGTGTGTCTATAAAAATATCAACAACTCTAATTAAGGAACCATAAAATTTACTTTCCGTGTTTAATATCCTGATTTTTATTATAGAACTCCGCTTTTTAGCTTATAAAGTTAACTATTCAATGAAGGTATCTATCTCATTCAAAAGATACTAAAGAGCATGCACTTCTCTGATTACAGTAATAAAAATAGCACGAATAGTTAAGTGGCAATTATTTTTTGCCTTTCATTCGAACAAAAGAAGCTTAAAGAAGAAACCATTAGTTGAAATCGAAGTATTGTATCTCATGAAAACAGTAATTAATAGTTAGATCCTGAGTTCCTTGTCCTTTCTTACAAATAAAATGGACATTGTTTTCCTCATTTATTTCATTTAACTTCTGCAATGGCTTCGGAAGTAGCTAGTTTCTTTATAATTACAAAATAAAGAATCCTATAAAATAAAGAATTAATTCCTCTTCCAAATAGGAATTAATTGTTTTTCCCATTGTTTCTCGATGCATTTATGTTCATTTTAGAATGCAATGTGTATGAGCCATTTCCTACAATGCTAGCTCGTATCAACGTGAAATAGTTGTGTAAAATGTGTAGTTTTAAATATAAACCTTGCTTGCGAGTGTGATTATTTTACTATAACTATGTGGATATATAGAATAATGTAATACCACCCCATTGAATACTACTCGAACATTTTGCTTTTGCCAAACTACGATTAGGGCATTTTAATTTAATGAACTGTTAGTTAAAAAACTTAATATCTAAGTTGGAGTTGAAAACTTTAAAGTCAGTCTTAAAAGTCAGTAATTTCACTCTAATTCTAAAGGTTATTATAGAAAGTTTTAATATTTATAATTTCTGGAAGAGGAAAGAGAGAGAGAGAGAGAGAGAGGCATACAAATTATATATTCATTACCTGTATGAGTTTTTGTATATAATACAGAAAGCTTCAAGAAGCACAATAATAATAAAACAAAATTTACAATGAAATATCATGCAATGAAATCATTGTTGTTGTTGTTGTGCTAATCTACCGTATGGTCAGACCAGATCAGTGAAACCGTTGACTTTAATGAAGTCCGACACAAGAAGTGGACTATCATGTTTATCTTACCAGTCCAACTCAAGGCAGCCCAAGATGACCTGAGGTGAAGCATGTTCTAGTTAGCATTTAGGGCAAATAGGAAATTTCCTATTGGCTCCAGAAAGAGTGACTTTTTAAATGCCAACTGGAAAATCGGGACAAACAAGTGTAGGACTGTCTGTCACAGGGAAGACATAAAGAAAATCCTGCTCTTTTGCCTTTACATCATTTATAAAACGGTGGTTTTAACCATTTTTCTTTATTTTGAGTTTTTTCCCTTGAGTATAATTCCAGATATGTAAGCTCTGAGGTGGAAGGGATAAGATGGTCTAGTCCCTCCTTTACAAGAGTGTCAGCTAATTCATTTTGGTAAATATTGACATGGGACGGGGTCTATTGAAAATGTATTTTGTGATGGTGGAAGATGAGCTTAACTTTTCGTAGGATAGATAGATTGATTTTATCTCCTATGTAGACCCAGTTTTTGAGGTGTTGAACTACGACTGTCAAATAGAATCCAGAGGTCTTCGTAGTTACTTTCACTCATGATTTTCTCTATTCCCATGTCAGTTGAAACTTATTCGCTTCGAGAAACGGAACAGAAATGTGAGTTAATGAAATCATTGACGTCAGAACATTAAATGAAATGAATCATCAATGAAAAAGACATATATAACCATGGCGGACGTTGTTTCTGACGCGTCCAGGGTTTGAATCTCGTCTCACCGTGTACACGTTAAATCTGTCGAGGCTCAAGGTCCTCCTGTTGGTGGGATGAGGATATTTGGAAAGTGAGCTTGCTATATGTATATATATATATATATATATATATATATATATATATATATATATATATATAGCTCAGATGTCATATTTATCACTTGACCGTGGTTAAGGATTGCGAGGTGCGTCGCCAATGGCTTTCGTGTAGTTTCAAAGTTTGACATTTTAGTAAATAGTTAATTATTTTTCATGACTAAAAGGAATTGAATAATGGGGTTGTTGTTCGTTAAATCTGACAAAGCTCTAAGTTGTTACTTTGGCGTTGTGTGAGATTTTGAACTGGATAAAGCTAGATCAAATATCTACCATGGTTCAAAATTACAAGATCTCCGTCACCAATAGCCAACGCGTTTTTTTTTCTTTTAAAGAATGCCAGTTAAAAAATGAGCTTTCCATTTTATTAAGTTTTTTAGAACCTAAGTTAACTCCCCTGCAATCATTATTTATCAAAAGTGGATTTTAGTTTCAGTTGTTGCTATTTCAACTAACTTGACAAAATGTATTTCATCAGCATATATACTCAACCTCCTTTATAATTCTTTTATTTTGAGAAATTAACGTACCTTAGCGACATCTGTTTTCCCATGAAAAAAGCTTTCTGATCTCTTCTATTCTTTTTGGCCAAACATGGCAATCTTTAGAGGTTTTAGTGTTTTATATCACATGTTGGCTTTGCGTCAGATTTTGGGTGTAGTTAGCATACTCTCCTCCGCCAACAGCTATAAAAAAAACCACGATAAGGCTTAGCGTCTTACCCTCGAAGTCACTGAAAAGTGCTTGAGAGGTGTGGTTGTTTGGGAGGTGATTATTTCTCTAGTACCTTTTTAAAGACGGGATTCTTTTTAGTTATCTTTTTGTTTTTAATACGGTTTGGAAGGACAGTTACATTTGGAGGGTAGGAACATCGTTTTAAAGTTTATAACAAGCGTAAAATGGGGGAAACGTAGGAGGGTCGTTTTTAGATACAGTTTGCACCTCACCATTATTTTCTTCCCTTACCTAACACTTATTTTTTTTTTTTATTTGGATATATAGGAACAACATCTGAATGGACCGTGAGACAGAGCTTTTAGTGAAAAGATTGTTGATATGTTAAGAGAAAAAAATTTTATGGTGTGTACTCTCTCTCTCTTTCATAAAAACGGGTTCTTAGAGAGCTTTTACTAAAACTACAGTATAAATATACAGCGAAGTACGTTTAACGCGAAAACGTTTAAGAAGAAATATCGGTTACCATGAAATAATGCATCGATCTTGTCAACTACAATGCATTTTTTTCTTTTAGCACGAAACGAAAATCGCTTAGCACGAAAAGATTTCTTTCCTGGGAATTACCAAAATACGAAAAATACCAGACACTTAATGAAATGATTGAGAAATTTTCCGTATTATTGGACTTCCTTAACACAATTCAGTGCTGAACTAAAATTGCAGAGCTCATCTCATACGGCTGGACTGCGGCCTTATAGTGGGTACCAAGTCATGTAGGGATCCTTTGTTGGGCAATGAAAGAGCCGACGAAAAAGCCAACAGGGAGCGGAGTCGACTCAACTGCAAGTCCCCTTGACCCTCAGAAGAGCAAAGAGCATCATCTCCACACACATTGACAAATATACTGCCCAAAAAACGAAGCGTTTTGGAAAGCCATGAGAAACTCTGGCCACTGTGGACCCAATCCCGAGGCACTTGGAGAGAGCCGAGGCTGTTGCCCGCTTTCGCCTAACTACCGGATATGACTTTTTGGGAGTATACCTCCACTGCTTGGCGTGGCTGCTAATGAGGCCTGCCCACTCTGCGACCATGCCAGAATGGATGGCAACCACCTGCTCCAATGCACTGGACTCGTTGAATATACCCAGCTGATTGCATCGTCAGTCGATACTGGGAAGCTCGGCGTCAAATGGTCAAGAAGCCAAGCACGGGTGTTGGATAATTAAAAATAAATAAATAAATAGTATTATTGGACTGCCCTACTGTATCATTGGAAGAATTCTGTTGCAGTAAAGGATGATAATGTGTGTACAGCCCCAATTATGGAAGACAGACATTTTGGAGTTAGTGCAAAGCTCTAAAAATATCATTGTACAGATTTCGAGGGCGAAAAGGAAGTGAACAATACAGCTCCTGTTCCCATATCGTCCGAAATAAAGAGCTGGTACCCTACTCTTCAACAGCACACCAACGTGAGGACTTTAAGCATTGACAGATTTAATGTGTATCAGTCTCCCCAACCCAAGGAAGTGGATCTTTTGTGGCACAAGGCTTCAAATCCACGACTCGATAGAAAAAACCCACACACGAATTAGAAATCTTGACCTATCGGCTATCACGGCTACAAAAAGTACTCGAATCAATGTGTGCATGAAGTTTTATAACTGGTCACATTTCTTCTCTTTCGAATAATTGATATCGTGTGTCGAAGGCTATGCAAGAAAAATTGTTCGAAAAACACGAAATCTGTCTCGGTTTTACAAAACATAACAAGTGAATCATTTGTTCCACTCCATGAAAAAAAATTATAAATGAAAATAAGAAAATGTATATATTAGGAAATTGGAGGGGGAAAGCTCACTCTTTTTTTTTCCTTATATCATTTTAAAAGAAAATAATCACTCTATCAATGCAGAACAACACACATAACCGTGGGCGAAATAATTATCAATACTGGACACCATTCCATAAACATATTAAACAGAAAATTGTTTTCCTATTGTGTTGCATTCCATCCTAAATGCTGATCTTAAATTATATTTTGAAATTTTAAGAAGAATTCTTTAAGAATGACGCAATTATCCACACGGTCTGATGAATCCATTAAACGTTTTCCATTCAATTTGCCAGAACTTTTGCCTTAAGCTTCCCAAGGCGTTGCTTCCTTATCGCTACCTTGCTCCGTATTACAAGTCGCTCTAATAACTGCCTTATTAAACACAAAGGATCGGCATCAGTTCATTAGGAATCCAGGAGCGAAAAATCTCATTATGGGTTGGAAAATTGCCCCAAGTTCTGGATGTTTTAATGATGTCTTTCGGTATGGTGCTTCCTCTCATCTGATAGCACCTTTTTGGTAATTTGGACAAGTGCCAATTAGGTGGAGTATCGAAAGATTTGGCACTTGGTGTTATTCACATCCAGATAAACTAGTACAAGTTATGGAGGCAGATGTCTTTATCGTTCTGATATTGCTTATCAAAAGGAAATGTAGAGATTAAAGTGTTTTATTGTGAAGGTTTTCAGAGGTGTTTAATTTATCTCAACAGAGGTGAAATTGTAAGATACAATTCATCGATGTTAAAATTGGGTGTTATGATTTTTGGTATTTATTTTATAAAGAAATCAGTGTTCAACAAGAGTGTAAAAAAGGCTTAAAAATATATTCAAAACCTTTCAGATTATAAACTCCTGTTGTAAGGAAAATTTTCTGTTGAGAAATGTTTAGTAAGCTTTTTGCACAGCAGTTTAATTTTTGCTAAAATCTAAATAATCAGCTTGATTTATAGAGTTAAATACATCCACTTTTAAGCAAAGCATTCTGATATGAAAGGACAAAAAGTCATATTTTTTTAAATAAAACATTTTTGAAAGTATTACGAAAAATTAAATATTTTCTAAACATTTTTCAAGCAAAATATGCAGATACGTAGACTGTTCAATAAGTAATTAGACTAATTTTATTGCCGCAAAACCACTCATCGAAATGTTAATTTATGTGGCATAAGAAAAGTTTGTTGTCTGTATCGACAGCTACCGATAGATGGCGTATACAGACTCGTATTCTTGAGTATCACGTGATCGAGCTGAAGCGTATTTGTGGGCGCCTATAAGACGCTTTATCACAGCAGATGAACCTTGGTTGTATTACTATGATCCAACCATAAAACAATAAAGCAGTGAATGGAAACATTCATCTTCACCTACTCTCAAGAAAGCAAAAACAGGGAAATCAGCTGGTAAAGTTATAACCATATTTTTTTTTATTATGAAGGAATTGTGTATCAAAACGCTGACGAGCCCGGTACTGCCGTAAACGACTCGTACTTCACGAATGTCCTGCTAACAATGGTTAGCACGTTAAAAGGAAATGTCCATTGCTTCGGAATGCCTTCCTATTGCGCCATTACAATTCCCGACCACAAATTGCTCGTTCCGTACTGTATGTCTCAAGCAGAACACAACGTAAAAATTTTACCACATCCTCCATACAGTCCTGATATCACTCGATGCGATTTCTTTCTGTTTCCTCAACTTAAGAAACCTTTACGAGGCAAATGTTTTACAAGCAACAAAGCATGTGTAAAGGCTGCGTAGGCGGTTTTGAAACAGCTCTCACAAAAAATTATTTTGAAAAATCATGTAAATGATGACGGTTAAAAGTATTCTGCGTTTTTTATAATTTTAGTCTTATTACTTATTGAACAGCCCTCGTATATGATATATGGGTGAGGTCGATAGCTCTGATTTTAACCACAAATGGTGTGGTTATTCTAGAAATGTCTAGAACGGATTATGAGCAGACTTTGAGTTATGTATAACTTGACTGCTCAAGCAAAAGGCGTGGACTGTATACTTTAAAAATGTTTGTTTATTGAGGACGGTAGGTACGTCCGCTCCGAGGATGCGTTACAAGCATACTGACGAAATGTAAACAAAGAGGACTACTAGCGCCCTCTGCACATGCGGGTCGTAACAGAGTCCCCGCCATTGAAATGAAATTTCAATACAAATACATAATGCAATTGACGATACTTACATACAAAATACACAATATTTACAAAGCAAAAAGGCATGCACAATATTAAATGCAAATACACAGTATTTACAGTACTTAAATGAAAATACACAATATTTACAGTACTTAAATGAAAAATACACAATACATTTTATGATACTTAAATACGATTAAAGTTAATTTATACACATACAATAATTACTAATAACAAAATTCATACAGGTAATATACAAAGATTTCTGATTGTCCTTTTTAATATATTTCCGTTTGGCATACGCAGGTTCACAACTCGCACCTTACCATCGGTGCCAGGAAAAATTTCAGTTATTCTTCCGGTACTCCATTTCGTACTAGGAAGATTTTCATCTTTGATTAAAACTAAGGTTCCTACAGAAACATTATTTTTGTTAAATTTCCACTTGTGACGTTCTTGTAAATTATTCAAATATCGCGTTTCCAAAGCCTATATATATGTTGGGTAATTTTTTTTTACTCTTTCCCATCTCGACAACTGATTCTCGTTTATATTAGTTATTTGCGGTTCAACTATGGATGTTAGGGGTCTACCTACTAAGAAGTGTCCAGGGGTCAGTGTTTCGAAATCATCGAAATTTGACGTCAAAGGAGTGAGTGGTCGGGAATTTAGCACAGCCTCAATTTCACAAAGTATTGTGATGAACTCTTCGAGAGTTAAATGTGCGTTCCCACGACTCTTTAAGTGGAATTTAAATGCCTTTACTCCTGCTTCCCATAGCCCTCCATGGTTTGGGGACCTGGGTGGGATAAAATTCCACTCTATCGATTCATTTGTCAAAAAATTCTGCTAATGTGTGATCAGGTAATTTAATCATTTTGAACAATTTTTTAATTTCGGCATTTGCGCCAACAAATGTTTTAGCGTTGTCGGTGGTGATTTTTGCACACTTTCCTCTCCTACCAAAAACGTTTTAAACTTGCAATGAATGCTTGGGATGTGAGATCTGTCACAAAATCTAAATGAATTGCTTTTGTACATAAACATACATAGACTACTACATAAATTTTATTTAATGCCCCTTTTCTTTGATTTTTAAACTTAATGAAGAATGGGCCTGCAAAATCAACGCCCGTGACATTAAAGGGATAATTCGGTGTTACACGATCTCTCGGTAGGTTAGCCATAATTTGATTCATAGTGATGGGCTTGTTCTTAAAGCAATTCACATTCATTCATGAATGATTCTACGACAGTTATTTCTGCCATTGAGTGGCCAGAATTTTTGACGAACAAGATATAAAAGTGAGTGGGGTCCTGCATGCAAATATTTTTTATGATAATGGCTCAAAATAATATCAGTTAAAACGTTTCTACAGGTAAAATCATGGGAAATTTAGCTTTCTCATTTAAATTTGAATTGGCAAGTCTGCCTCCTACTCTAATGATGTTGCTCTCATCAAGAAAACATTAAGTGGAGTTAATTTGCTTTTCATAGGAATAGGCTCACCTGCCAACAATTTGCGCATTTCTTCATAGAACTCCCTTTCATGCAATGAGTGGATCAGCCAGTTCTCAGCATGACTTACCTCCTGTGAAGTAAGGGGTCCCTTTATCTTTGTAATTCTGGTTCTGCAGTTGTGTATGAATCTGTAAAGAAAACTTACAACACGAATTAATTTTACATAGTTGTTTGAAATATCAATAATGTTTTCAAGGAAATTGTTTTTAGTCACTGTCAATGTCAGGAAATGTCCTCTTTTGGATTTGAGTTCTTCTCATTTCCGTTAAATACACACTTTCTGGGATCGCTTCATCTAGTCCTTTGGTCTGGAAGTCAATTTGACGTAGAAACGAGGATCCATTCCACCACTTGGAGTTGGTTGTAAGAGCGTCTACGCTGATTCCTCTCGTAAGTAGATCTGCTGGGTTGTCCTTGCCGGAATAGTGGAACCACGAGTTAGGATCGGTGAGGATTGGATTTCGCGAACCCCTGTTCGCAACAAAGGGTTTCCATCTATGGTTTGGACCTTTAATCCAATGTAAGGTGACCTGAGAGTCCGTCCAGAAAAAGGCTCTGGTTGAACACTTCTGATCTAGGATTTTCTTGACTTCCTTCGCTAAGCGTGCAGCAAGCAGAGCGCCCATCAGTTCCATCTAGGCAGGGGATAACCTTTTCAGAGGTGCAACACGGCTCTTGGATGTTACAAGATCAACGCTGACTCTGTCCTTGTGCTTGACTCTCAAGAAGGCGGCTGCTCCATATGCTTTTTGACTGGCATCAGAAAAGGTATGGATTTGGACTTCACTTGAATCTCCACTGGAATCGAGGATCTTTCGCGGAATCTTTAACTCTGATAAAAATGGAAGTTCTAACCACCATTGTGACCATACTGCATGAATATCTGGCGGTAGCTCGTCATCCCAGGATAACTTCCGTAGCCAAAGTTCTTGTAATAGGCATTTGAGCCTAATCGTAGGGTGACAAGAACCCAACTGGATCGTATATTTTCCCCAGCTGATTGAAGCACAATTCTTTTTGTGATGGGTTTTGACGTGTCCAATTGCAGAAGTCCTTTAACATCAATTGTAAAATAGTCGTGGACAACATCCCATGGTATCCCTAAAACCTTTGACGAAGGGATTTTGGAACTGTCGTCCGGGTGACGAGGATGTGTCTCAAGGCCTTCCCTTTCCCAAGTTCTCATCAATGTTTGATCATTTGAATTCCATTTGCGTAATTTCATGCTGGCATTCTTCATGATTGTTTCAGCATCCTTTGATACTTTTAAGGCTTGGGAGATGTCATCAGCACCACTGATTACGTCATCAACATAGAGACAAGTGTCAAGCATTTCAGTTGCTGCTGGATATTGCTCACGGTAATTCTCGATGTGATGCTTAATTGTTGCGGAGAGCAAGAAGGGGCTTACGTTGACTCCAAACATCACACGCTTAAATCTATACACTTGAAACTTGTAGGGATCTGTTTGATTTGATCTAATGTCTGGAAACAAAAATCTAACTGCATCTCTGTCCTCGTCACGTAATGAGATTTGCAAGAATGCACGTTCTATATCTGCGGTGATAGCAATCGTGTTCAAGCGAAAAGAAATTATTAGGTGGAATATGTTTGGGTTTAAATTCTCACCTGACCATATACAGTCATTAAGAGATGGTTGTCCATCTTCATGGGAACTTGCATCGAAAACAATGCGCATTTTTGTAGTTAGGCTTTCTTGGCGAAAGACCGCTTGGTGCGGTAAATAGAATACTGCTCTATCAGTTGGTTTTTCAGTTTCTAGAACCCTTTCAATTATTCCTTGAGATTCATATTCTTTCAAAATTTCGGAATATTGTATGTACAGAGTTGGATCACGAATGAATCTTCTTGTTAAGGATTTAACACGTTTTTCTGCTACGGAAAAATTGTCATTTAACTCTTGTGTATGGCTCTTCCAAGGAAACCCAACTTCATAACGACCACTATTGAAACGTACTGAAGATTTAAAATGTTGCATGGCTTGGTCGTCTGGGTCACAACTAGACTCTGCTTTAATTCCTATTGCTTCTAAATCCCAAAATTTTGTTAAATTTCTATCAACCTGATCTTGGATGAAATTGCAAAAATAATAGTTCAAAGGTTCGTTTTGAATGGAACCTGTTACAATGTAACCAAATACGGAGTCCTGCAATATTATTGAATTGTCATGTAATTTTATTTGTTTACTTTTTAATAATTCATAAAATATTTCACCTCCCAGGAGAATATCAATTCGTTTGGGAATATTAAATTCCGCATCTGCATATCTTATATTTTGAGGCAATTTTATTTTTTGTTAAATCCAATGGCTGTGTAGGAACGCAACCAGTAATTTTAGGGACTATGAGAAAGTTAAGTTTTCTTTTAAATGAACTTCCGTTCGAAATTTCAGCGGAAATTCCTTTCCTCACTGAAATGCAAGCTCCATTCAAGCCTACAATAGTTGAATTCATAGAGTATTTTTCCAACCCGAGGAAATTTGACGCTTCCAAGCTACAAAGGCATTTCTGGCTCCCTGAATCGAGGATTGCGTTCATTATAAGCCAACCCCCTGTCGCACTCTGAACTTTGACCTTCGCGGTCGAAAGCAAAATGGATTTCTCCCCACTCTCATTGTAAAAACACGTCGCGGTTTGAGGATTTATTACATTGGCTGGACTCGGGTCATAAATGACACCTGATGAACTCTGTGGAGAGAGGGGTTTCTGTTTATCGCTCGGGGGACACTTGTTTTGCAAAAGAAGAGAATTGTGGTTCGCATTACAAACCCTACATTTCCTGTTCAGTTTTAAACAGTTCTTAATAAGGTGATGGCCTAGACAATTAAAGCATAGGTTTAAGGATCTCACTTTGTTGCTTCTTTCTTCAACAGACATCTCGTGAAACATTTTACACTTAAAATTGGGTGTGTCTCTGAAGGACATAACGGACAGGTTTTTCCATTGCTTTTCACGACAAATGATCTGAATTTTGGAGAATATTCGTTCTTGTTTTCAACGAAGAATTTCTTTGTACGTTTTCTAAGGCTTGGCTCCTTTTTATTAAAAAGTCTAAAAAATTATTCCACTTAGGCAAATCATTAGAATGTAATTCCATTTCATATTGTTTACGCGATTCATCATCTAGACGTTGAGTTATAACAAAAATTAACATTGATTCACACAAAGCGTTAGGTTCTAATTCTAGTTGTTTTAAGGCTCTAAGATGACTCTGAATTGAATCTATTAAACTTCTGAGATGAAAAGCAGATTCAAATTTTATTTTGTTAGGATTTAAAAGTTCAGCAATATGACTATTTACAATTAATCTTTTATTTTCGTATCTACCTTCTAAAGCTTCAAATAAAGATGAGTAAGAATCGTTTACAGTTTGCAATTGTTTTGCATGGCCTTTCAGGGCAGATTGCAAATAATATAGTTTTGCGAGTCTGATAAACAAGCGTTATCATGAATTAATGATACAAATTGGGATTTAAATTGCAACCAATCAATATATTGTCCCGAAAATTCCGGTAAATTAATGGGTGGCAGTTTCACATTGTAATTAGCGAAATCATTTTTTACAGATAATTCAGAGGTATCCACATTAAAAGATTCAAGTAAGGTATTGAGACTCACCTCTAAATTATCTGCGTCCACTTCCATCGTGTCCAAACTGGCCTCGAAATCCATGAGCTCTTCATCCGAAAGCACCCCGTAGCTTTCGGTCCGAAGTTTGTCTATTTTTGCTTTCACTTCAGAAAGCGATGCGAGTTTAGCTCTCTTTTCAACTTGATTCAATGGTGACTCCACATTTTCCAAGGAGTTTCTAATGCGTGTGATCTGACCGAGCAGATGTGCTTTCCTTCTGTTAAACACGGTGAGTTCTGATAGTTCTTTTGGAGCCATTTTGAATTTTGGCTCGGGCTCGATACCGACCACAAAACTGGATGAGGTCGGTAGCTCTGATTTTAACCACAAATGGTGTGGTTATTCTAGAAATGTCTAGAACGGATTATGAGCAGACTTTGAGTTATGTATAACTTGACTGCTCAAGCAAAAGGCGTGGACTGTATACTTTAAAAATGTTTGTTTATTGAGGACGGTAGGTACGTCCGCTCCGAGGATGCGTTACAAGCATACTGACGAAATGTAAACAAAGAGGACTACTAGCGCCCTCTGCACATGCGGGTCGTAACAATATATGACACAAAATTTTCTATGATTTAAATAGTACAGTTCGCTTTTTAGTTCCATAAATATTTGTATGTTGAAGTATAATACATTTTGAAAATTATTGCATGCAAAGTGGCGTAGATGTGGCCATTACGTTTTAAAGTTGTATGTTTTCTTTTCTTAACACTTCTTTTCGACATTGAGTCTTTTTTAAAATATGACAGATTACTATTTTTACTACAAAAACACAAAACTGTCAAGTTGAGTGCTAGAACAACTACTAGAGAAAGCGACTGCAAGACCGTGGACATATTAAATACAGCGAACAGAGTACATACGTTAACTGGTGGATCTGAAACCGACGTTTGTACTAACGTTTGTCCGCGCCATCGTGAGATATAACAGCCACTCGTTAACCCAATCTCGTGGAAGAGGAGTTCATGGGATGATGTCTCAAAAGTCAATCCCGTGATATCGCGGGAAGTGCTGATCATCAACATTTACAATCCATTTCAGTCAGCGTGTGGGGAAAAATTCATTTCTGCGGCTGACATCGCTGTGATCGTTTTTTTTTTCGCCTATAGTAGCAGTAAACGTGTTAAACGTCATCGTCCGCTTCAAATGAAAGCACATGCGTCGTCACCACATTTATCAACTGATTTGTTTAAGAAAGCTCAGTCGCATCGATTGTGAAAAACTGATTCTCCAGTTTAGCTGGTGTCGGTGCTCTTTAAATATGTTTCTTTAGTGTGTGTATCTTAGGTCTTAGTAAAGGCGATCACACCCTATGTCTTGGCGGTCCACAGGTCCAGCGAGATCGACTTAATACCCATCTCTGATATCAAGCATATTAAGTAATGAAAGTTAATTAATTGCCCAATTTTCAGTCATAATTTTCATCACCCCCCCTTCATACAACATCGATGTATTGAATACAAAAAAAATGTTCTTAAACGTTAAAGCTACGATACGATTTTAATCATAAACTGTACAAATTATCAAGATAAGTGTTAAATATTGTGAATAATTTTGTGCATGACAAGCCCATGGGAGTTACTAGTAATTATTAAACATGTTGTTAACTTAGTATTGAAAGATTAGCTATTAAACGCATTGTGAAGTATTGAAACATTTATAATTATATTATATCAATGTAAATGTGTATTTTATTTTTTTATTATGTCAAAATGTATTTTTGTTTTGCTTCGCCTCAATATATATGTAACTCATGTACTTTTCAGCAAATATGTAACTTATTTTCGACTTTTCGATATGCTCGTACCCCACAGTGTGAGAAATGGTGGCTTAGTACACACACACACACACACACACACACACAAACAAGTAATAAAAAAATTAAGTCAATTCCTACTTAGGTCAACAAAAATAATTATTAAATATAAAAATCTTTATTAATATAAATATGTATATACATGTATAGTACAGAATCGCGATATTAAGTGGCAAAATAGGAAGCGATTTTCCTTGCTACACATGGTGTTACACAATTATTTTTGTTGGATACTATTTATTCATTCTTAAATCACATTCTCAGAAATTAGGCCATTCAAGGCATGATTCGATCCCACGACCTTTGGATTAGAAGTCGAACGTGCTATCTATTGTACTACAGGATCACAACGAGCGGTTTTCCTTTTTATGTATAGTGTTGGGCTATTATTTTTGTCTGCTACTATTTATTCATTAATTAAGTTAATTAATGAATTAATATTTTAAAAAATTGTATTGACATCAAGTGTTATCCACTACCAGTTTTAAAAATGTATTTGAACTTAAGTGGATGTTCAGAAAGCATTTTATTACCGATTGAAAATTTTAACAAGATATACATGCATATAAATAAATATATATAGGGAGAGATTGTGAGCTAATAGTAGGAATTGAAAAAGATAGTATCTAGAGTTGAATTACAAGAAAAATTTTGGCAGTCATTAAAGACAGAATGCCTTCATTCGAGGATCATCTATGATCTGGTTTGTCTGCATCCGTGTTTGTTTATGCGGTATAATTAATCTTAATGGCTCAATCGCTGGAGAAAATCTTCCCATATCAAATCTAATTATTACAAGAATCAGTGAGATTAATAAATTGAGGTTAGATTGTTTTTTGTGCTTGGGGTTTGTTATGGATAAGATAACTTCAAATGCATCGGTTTCTCTTAAAGATATCTCAGGAATAGAATCTTCGGGGTTGCCATTACTAAGTGGAAAAAATCTGAAGCTGAGACATACGAATTTGAAGTTTTAAAGTTAACTTATAATACTAAATTTTTAAAATAACCCGCAAAAAAAAATAATTAATAAATAAATAAAATAATAGTAGTATTAAATTTTTTTCGTGTTGATCTCAAACAGCTCTCTTCTTTTTGTTTTTGTGTGTGTATTGGTTTTGTTTTGAGAAACTCAAGAAAATTAACACCAAACTTTCTAATTTTCTATGTTTTTATTCGAAGAATTCATTTTTAGACAGAGATACCCAAGCATTGCAACCGTTGAGTTGAAAGCTTTCTTCTTATTACTTTTAATGTTTTGGGTTCCCATTATATGATATGTTTTATCAACTAGGGTTTATTTCTTGCAATTATCCGGAGTAAAAATTGTTTATATTTAACAAAATAATTTATTTTTTTAATCAGAACAATTAAAGTTAGATGTAATTTTTCAATTCTTACAGTGATTTAGAGCATTAAAAAGACCTTCGCTATTACACTTTGTGTGTTCTAGATAGAATCAACCAACTTCTATGCATCAGAAGCAAAAGAAAAGAAATAACCTAATAAGCATTGTTTATTAAAATAAAGTGATGAAAAAACGCATTTTTTTTTAAAAAATTAAAGGTTTGTATTCAATGTTGTTATTACCTTGCACACTTCCGTTATTATCATCGCTTGCCGTGTCCCCTACAACTTCTCATTTTCACGACTTGAATCATACAGAGTGGACGTACAATATCGGTCGTCCTATCGTACGTGGTAGAACCCCCTCAGTATAGAGGGCGCTGGTTGTAAAAACATGCTTTGTTTACAGCAGAGATCTTGTGTACGTGACCGAGTGCAGACGCACTCCATATTCCATTAAACTTAATATTTAATCTTACACTTGTCTTCGATGATTTATTGAATTTAATCGAGTCTAATGATTGTGATGATATGAGTGTTGATTGATATAAAAGCATTCTACCACTGATTAACTGATTAACTGAACCACTGATGATCGTAACAGTACGAAAGTGCCTTTTTGTCTTAAAATACCTTAATTTAGAAGTATATTGTTGATAATGATTACCTCATGTTGATGTTAAGAAATCTATGCTTGTTTTGCATTAAAATTCATTTTCTGTCATTTTGAGCTCTATCGACGTTAATTTTTGTGCTGATATCTAGCTGCATTTAAGCCTACTGTCCCCTATTTACCAATGTTAACACTAAGTTGACAAAAATGGACTTCATGGGCAAAATTACAAAAACCTTTTCAATTATTCTTTTTCAATTTATGCTGACAATTATTGATGTAGTGACACAAAAAAATATACGAATTTTTTGTAATGCATTTTTAAAATTGTGTAAATAATTTTTATATAGTTGTGTAATACGTTTATATTACTCTAGTCTGTATTTATTTTATGTTAATATTGTAATATTCTCAAGCAACGCCGTTCCTTACATTATAATGTCGATTCAATGGAAGCTTAGCGATGGAGCCAAGTTGGCATAATTTTTGGTGACCATTTTAGACAAGTTCACGACTCTATGAATTCTTCTGGAAATTAATGGAGAAATCTACTAATATCACGATCTATGACACAAGCAGTTTTTTCTCAAAAAATCCATGAGACCTATAAATAGGAAGTCGCTCACCGAAACTGAGTCAGTCTTGTTTTGACCGTTGAACTTTGGAATTGTTTTGACTAGCGATTAGTAGAATTGCCTTGACCGTTGAAGAGTCGCCCAACGATTAGTTATTGTTTCAGCTATTGAGTAGGACGAGCGAGTGATTATGAATAATCCTTAAACATACTTGTGTTTTAGACACTGATAGCTGTGTCTGCATGCAGTAGAAGGTGTGAAGGCCTTCTGAGATTTATTTACTCAGCGGATTTAGTACTGTATCCTGAGAATAAATTTCTGTCGCACCTGAAAAACTATCTTGCTCTTTGCGACTGATTTGCATAAAATCCTCGAGCCCCAATCTACGTAACAATACAAATTAACTTGTATTAAATCTGTTAAGGTTAAAAAAGTTTAAAAATAAGTTTTTTCTAAGGAAAATACGTGGTCACATATACCCTTCAATTGAACGGGTGTCTTTAAACCTATTGCTAAAAAACTAAAATTCTGACATTTTTACGCTTTTTTCTTCCTGGTGTATCGAAAGCAAACGACTGCGAGTTCTTCATTTCTCGACTTTGTGTAGCAAGAGAAAGATGACGAGTGACACGATATAAAGAATCCAGTTTATAGAGTTTAAATCAACTGTGTAGTATTTTTGAAATAACTCTTTTTTTTTTTTTTCCATACAAATACGATCAATATATGGCAAAAAGGAAAGACTGAAAACTGGAAGTTGAATTCCCGAGCTATTCTCGATTCAGTACTGAAAAAAGTTTCAGAAGTTTTCTTAAAAAAGTGTTTCTTCACAAAAATTCGGAGTTGTAAGCAAAAAGTGAATGGTTTCATAAAGTATTGGTTAATAGAAAATTAAATTATATATATAAAAAAGAAATTTCTTATTTTAAAGTTTCCAAACGATATAAATATTATGTTGTTATTGTAACTATAATACTTTGAGATTGTTTGTGTGCTCTTTTTTTTCCGAGCTGTGAAAAAGCTTCAGGTCTTTTCTTTTCATACAAATGCAATATACTTCTAAATGTATAAATATGGGTATGAGTGCTTTTTTATAAAGATATACTGTAATGTGCATATATAATACAAATTTATTCCTAGATTTTTATTTCATTTATGTTGCTATCTGAAACAACACAAGAGCTATGGCTATGAATCTCGTAATTCAGAAACACGTTCAAGTGACGAG
This sequence comes from Trichonephila clavipes, assembly GCA_019973935.1. Taxonomy (NCBI): domain Eukaryota; kingdom Metazoa; phylum Arthropoda; class Arachnida; order Araneae; family Nephilidae; genus Trichonephila; species Trichonephila clavipes. The sequence continues at coordinate 550,415 of BMAU01020172.1, forward strand.
GACCTGGTGAAGTGACTGACCCTGCACTCGCTTCCAAAATTACGCACTGTACCAACAAGGGGATTTTGCCGCGACAGAGATTTGACTTGCATCAGCTCCTATATACGGCAGGTCTTCAGTGGAAATTTATAACTGAAAGAAATTTTTTTAGTATATGAAATCAATGAGATAGTTATATATATATAAGTTGAAGTAAAATAAAATTGTGTGCAAATAAATTTAATTTTCAATGCATAACAACCAGATTTTTTTTATTTACATTTCCCAGTTCTTTGGCAAAAATTTTTGAGTTAACTCTGAGAGGATGTAAAAAAGTTTCCGGGAGAGTTTTAATATCTACTTTAAAATTAAGATTCTTTCATGTAATGTGCATCTCTAAAAAAAAATACTCGTTGAAAATTTTATCTATGAGCTATCTATATTATAATTTCAGCTAAATGTCATCTTTGTTTTAGTGCATACATGAAATTCTCAATAAATATTTTTTTTAATTTTTAACCAATTTTCTCCATAATTTCCTTTTTTTTAATTATGAGAATAACGTAAAATCTGTCAAAACGGTTGGTTTAAGAATATTAATGAATTCTAAAAATAATTTTTCTGTGCTTATTTTTACAGCATTCAAAACTTTTAAAGGTTTTTTACTAAGATTATAATAATACTTAATTCAAGCTCTTACTAAGGTTAAATTAATGATCTTTATTCTAATATTATTATTTCAATTTATTTTTTCACACACAATCCAAACTCTTCATATTTTTAAAAACATCAAAAACTTTCGCAATAAAAAGTATTCCTCTAAGCATATATGCTTTTTAAGTAAAACTAATTTAATCTTTTTAGCAATGTAAATATTAAATTAATTGAATTCTTGTAGACTTAAACTTCATTTTTGATGGTTATTAAAAACAAAATTTAATTATAACTTAATAAAATGTCGAATGATATAATTTATACATCCTCTTGAAAAATCTAAAATCATTGAACTGACCTTCAAAACTAGCTCAATTATTAAAATTGGAAACAATATCGCTATTCCTACTTAATTTTACTACCGAGAAGTATTTTGTTACGAATGTGAAAAAGAAATTGAGGCACACACACCGTCTTTATTGCTTAAGTAATTTGATTAATACAAGTTAAAATCTGAAATATGATCTTCTTGTGTACTAAAAATACCAAAGAACCTTTTTCAACAACGTTGTAGTTATCTTTATTACCTCCACTGCTGTATTATTAGAAGTCAAGATTTATGATCCAAATCATAGTGTGTGTGGTCTTTATCTTAGTAGAATACGAATAGGAGATAATATTACTGTACTTCTCTACAAATGGTGCTATAACTTTGGTTCCACAATCTTGTTTACATTACATAAATATTCGCTGCGACATTTCTTGAACTGAAATGGAATTGTAATACGGAACAAATATTCATAATGCAAAGTTATTGGCATATTATGGAAATATTTTCAAAAAATATTTACTTTACGTGGTTGTTTTCAAGGATGTATTTTTGTTAGTTTTCTTGATGCAGGAGAAGTGTTGTTATTTGTAAGAATTTGCCTTCGTTGAAAAGTTATGATCAATACTCCTGCTTCAAAATATATTTTGCCGCGTAAATGAACACTACAAAGACCGAAACTTAGAATAGACCTATATTGCCCAAAAGCGATCGAAATGACTGCATTGTGAAAGAATAACTAATGTGTGAAGAAATTTAATTAAAAAATTAATTTTAAATTTTTTTTATATTATTTACAGTCATATAACAAGTTATAAGTAAATATTAACAATAAAAAAATTGCTTCGCTTGAAAAAAAAATATATTCTAAAATATTCTAAGAAATTGTGTCATTATATATACATAATTGTTTTTCTAATTGAAATTAAAAAGCAGTCAGGATGACTTTCTTGGGCAATCTAGTGCTGTTCAGTTGAATACAATTAAAATTAATGCAATTATTTTCAAATCTTTTTCTGAACAATAGTTATAGAAATGTTAATATTATTTATGATTAGCAAAAAGTAATTCTTAAGGTAATTAAATTTAAAGCATGTAATGTAACTTTAAAAAATATCGTATTCAAAAGAACTGAACTGATATCAATGGCTCAACCACCCATGAGGGCTAAGGCCTGCTGCGCCTCTCTCAGCTTTCATGACCTTAGGCACCAGGGTGCATGTGCAGATGTTTCGGTCAAATGGTCAGTCTGACGCGAAACCCCCAGTGTTCAGTTCCCAAGCAAGCTTGGCACTCATTTATTGACCCACTAAATGGATGAAAGGCTAAGTCAACCTTACCCACAGCCCGAGATTATTCAAAAGAAATACCGTTGAAAATAATAAGTATCGTATTCATTTAACAATATTATTTGTTAACATTTTTTTTCTTTCGCATGTTCAGTTAAGGTATCAGATAAAAGGATGCAAGTAGTTTTTCATTTATTTTATTTATTGATTGCCAATTTCTTGCTCTAATTTTCTTGCCAGGTTTTTTTTTAAGTTTTATTATTTTTGCACAAATTTTCTTCCTTTTTTTCCTTCATCACTAATAATAATCAGTCACAATCAGACACAAAATGCTTAGTACTATTTATAAGGAAGAAAAAAAAATAGATATTTCTATGAAATATAAAAATAGTATTTGTGAATAAAATAATATGTCCCATACAAAGTTCGGCAAAGAACAATATTGACCATCTAGGACCTGTACTATTGTGATGTGTGCGTGTCTGTGAATATACACTTAGAATATATCAAAAGAAGTAGAAATTTACAATGAAACAAAAAAGAAAAAATGTATCTAACCAAACCACAAAATATATTTTCATACCAAAGACTGATATTTACATAATTTTCTCAACACTTCTTGATGTTGCATTTATAATATCTCCGTAGTATATTTTAAATATAACATTAAAATATTAATATTAAATATAATAGTACAAATAATATTTATAACAATAATAGTAATAAAAGCTTACTTCGTTGTCATTGGCGTAGCAAGCTTTGAGGTGGTCCTGTTTTAAATATGGGGGGCTTGTTAGTGGGACTCAGTTACACATGTTGGGGCCCCTGTAGCTTGGGGCCTCCGTATCATGGATACAGATGATACGGCAGCAGCTACACCCTTGTTTGTTGCTCCATACTTCTTTTGAATCAATCGGACTTTCTTTCGATGAATGTCTCTTCCAATCGTTCAATGCTCTTCACACACACACAAGAGTTTTTTAATTTCTTATACGATGCATATATGCTAACTATTGTTCTTAATGCCAAATGAACTGTTGTTGTTGTTACCAATGTCACCTGATCAGCAAAGGCCGGATCAAGGCCCATGAAATTCATTATGACAAAGGGCTAAGTGACGCCTGTCGTTATCCGTAGCTTTGAGCACCATACAGGTGACAGAACGATTTAGCTCAGTTTACCCCAATTTTGAGGGAGAACACCCTGGGGGTGGTCAGAGGCCTCCCACTTCACCTCTCTTTCCCTTCCACAAACCTCACGAGAGAACTTGCGGCTCGACGGCTATTTAAAGTACCCCCATCCACGAAGGCACTATACATTTACAAACATCCATGTATTCTCCGGGATTCGAACGCAGTCCCTACCGCACCGCGATCAGCTTCGCTAACCACTATGCCGGTTGGGTGACTTGCTAAATGAACTTCTTTATAAATGAAAGTCATAATATTGACTTAATTCAACTCATCCTTTACCAAAAAAATATTACTGTTATAAAATGTACATCAGACTACCATAGCTACAAACTACAAAATCTATTCCAGAATTATTATTTTTCCCACAAATTCTACTTAACAAATTAATGACAGTAAATTATCAATCGGATAGTAATTTCAAACGATTTATTTAAATGAATAAATTATAATTATAAGAAACAAGTTATTTTTAAGAAAATATAAAAATAACTCGTCCTAAGATATTCTAACAACTACTTTATTCTGCAAAGGTTATTCAATACTTGCATGGCGTCATACATTACCAAAATCAATAGAATAAGAATGTTATCACATCATCTTCTTTTTAATTATTCTTCGAGTCGTTTTTCTTCCTAAGAAATACGATAACCGATTTAAAATATGAACACAATATATTTAAGATATTCTTGCATAAAATTTTTTTAGTGATATCGAAATAACAGCTATGAAAAAAAATTTAAGAATAATCTATGTTCTTACATAAAAATCTATAATATTTGCTCTGTTTTTGTGTTTATTTTTTCCTTCAATAATAACTGCGGAATACAAAAAAAAAAAACTTTAATGAATAAACCACATTAAAAGTAAGATGTATATCCACTTTAATCCCAAGTTTAAAAGACTTTTTTTATCTTGAATAAACTGTGTGTAATGCTACCATCTTACACCATTTTCATATAATTAAGATATATCATTTATTTTTCTTAACGCAATATTTTTTAAAAACTTTTTTACTTAGGTCTTTATTAAAGTATTTTGTATAAAAAAATGATTTATCTATATAATAATCCTGCTTAAGCTTGTAAACTGATATCATCCGCTTTATGCTAGAATAAATTTTTTTCTGAAATTTTAATCTTCACTTTTTCGAAGATAAAAATGTGTTTTTTAATCGGCCTTTTTTGAAATATTTTTTCCAACTGTTGGTACACAATTTAAGATTAAAATGTCATAATCTGAAGCAGGGTCCAGAATGCCAAAGGATTGCTCGCACATTATTTTGTGTAGTATTTAATTTACAGTTAGAACTATGCATTTAATTAATTAATTAATTAAATTGAGTTCTGTAATATACTTCTAATTAATATTGAAAACCAAGTACATTGCCTCATTTCTGATTTAAAAATACACAACAATGTTTAATTGCAAAAATAAATGTTCTTATACTCATAGTTCGTACGTACTTTTTAATTAAATAATTAATATTGTTCTAAGAAGAACATAAATTTAAATTAAAAATAAATAATTACCTTAAGTTTAAAAGAACTAGGGTAGGCAAAATATTCTGCTATTTTTTAAAATTATTTTACATTAGAAATAGTGGATGATTTATCGATTTTTTTTTCTCGTCTTATCTTTAAAAATTGGAAAACAATCTTTGCCAGTTTCGTCAGACATAATAAAATAATGGTTCTTCTGAATTTGATGAGTCTTAATTACATCATTGCTCATGAACCACCATTTCCCTGAGATCGGAAATACATATCGAAAATATAAAATCAATAAATACAAAGTACGGGGGAAAAAACAAGTATGTGCACATCATTAAAAGAGGTTTATGGAAAAATCCTTCCAGATAAATTATGGTCTGACCTTGCTTTCTGAAAGGAGCAAGAACTTAAAAATGAATTTTTCACTAAGATAGGTATTAAGAAAGTTTTGTGGATAAATCCAAAGTTTTTTTTTTTTTTTTAAAAGACTCAAAAGGTTTCATCAAAGTTATCTAACATTTAAAAGAAACTAAATAAATTTCCCAACTTTGAAATAGTTGCTTGAGTCAAGTAATTACTTTTATAGAATAGTTATATGTATCTCTAGGCTTCTATAAAAAGAATCTTGCAGCTGAGACACGAATAAGCAGATAATCACCAATTTCGGTACACGGACTTAAGGCGGTCTTCACTTAATGTTAAAGAATAGGGCACGAATTCGCAATTTTTCCAGATATACAAGTACTCAAACATTAATATTATATTTTGGCTTCACTATACTGTAGAGCAGTGGTCGTCAAACTTTTTGACCTCACGAACCAGTAAATTCATAATTTAAATCCCGCGAAACACTAATAAGATTTTTTAAGTGTTAAATTATTGTTATGAATCGAATTATGTTTCAATGTGTATTAAAACATAGCTTAACATGATGAGCAAGAATATTCAAAAAATTTTCTTTGGACCAGTGAAATTTTCACGCGGACCACCAATTTGGCGACCTCTTCTATAGAGAATCACTTTTTTATCATATTTCTCATTTTTATCCAAGTAGACAAATTTTTTTTCTTTGATAAATTGGGTTTCGCATCTGTTCTCCTATACCATAATGCTAAATGAGCTATCTCCTTACATGTTAGAAGGAAAAACTAAATTATTTATGAAATATTTTGAAATATTAAAAGCACTATATTATAAACTAATGCATGAGTTACAACGTCACGATTTTTTACAAAAATTGAGACATTTTTTTTCGTTTGAAAATGCGCTTCACGTTAAGGGCAAGCTCTGGTACATATGGCGGAAACAGCCTTAACAGGAGATGCACAGAGTATTTTTTTTAATTACAAAAATATCCACTAGGTACCGTTGTTGCATTCAAAAATATTTCGAGCATAACAAAACTGCGGTGGCGCAAAGCCCTCCATTTGGCCTGGTCGGTACTTTTCAGAATGGAGGTATTAGGAATTGAAAAAATAAATTTCATATTTACACTAATATATTTAAAAATATATCGGGACTGCTCAATGTATTTGATAACTAATTCATCAGTACTAAATTATGAAAAAGTTTCGTAATTACTACAGTTGGAAATATATAATGAACATATAGTATAGGAAACACTTTTGTTTTAAGTGAAGAAAATTCATCTTCCACCCCAACCCAAAATTTGGCGAGTGGTTTACTACTAAATTGCCTTTTGATGTCACCCCTTTACGTGTGTAAGATCTGTGAAAATTTCTTCTTCGGCTGTTTAGAACTTTTCTGTATCAAGGAACCTGGGTATTTTGTAGCCTTGGTACCTTCTTTAATTAAAAATTATTCTTAATCTATTCCAATTTCAAAATTATAATGGGCAAATAACATAATACACTCAGGAACATTGAAAATAGCGACCCAAGAAGGAAGCTAAGTACAATCGCGAAACTTTGCAAATATGCACAGCGTAATGTGATATGCAAATGATCCAAGTTTTGTGCCAATACGCATGTTCATACATGCCGAGGAAGCGCTACAATCAGGAAGAGGGTGCCATAGAAGCCAGCTCAAATTCGAAGATTCATAAACGTGACGATTACCCGCCGATTGTAGGAAGACTTTGGTAAGCGAAACATGCCAGGTAAACGTGCTAGAAGACATTTCTCACAGTTAAGCGAGTTTGAGAGAGGCCTGATCATTGGAATGAAAACTGCAGGCTGATCGACGCGCCGTGTTGCTGGCCAGATGGATCGTTCGGAGTGTGCTGTTAGAAATTGTTGGGAGTAGTGGACACGAGAAGGTACCCACGAGCGGAAAAACCGGGTCTGGAGCGACCAGGAGGACCACGAGGAGAGAGGATCGAAGGATCGTGCGGCAAGCACTTGTGGACCCTACAGTGACTCGTTCAACGATACGAGCAGACGTAGGTGTAGCAATTGTTCCACAAACAATTGCCAGACACCTTGCAGAAGCAAATCTTAAATCTAAGCGCCCTTTCCGTGCACTCCCTTTAACACCGGAACATCGGCAACTGCGTCTACAGTGGTGCCAAGCCAGATCAATGTGGAATGTCACAGATTGGCAAAAGGTGTGTTTAGTGATGAATCCCGGTTTGTTTTGGGGACAGATGATAACCGTGTACGGGTGTGGAGGCACCCTGGTGAGAGGTACAATTTCCCCCTCACTGTTCTACGTCTCACTTCCCGCACAGGTAAGGTCTGGGGGCCATAGCCTATGATAGCCGGTCCACTTTATTTGTGATGCGTGGAACATTAACGGGCCAACGTTACGTTGATGATATTCTTCGATCCCATGTAGGACCTTTCCTAAATGGTCTCCCAGGGGCAATTTTCCAGCAAGATAATGCTCGTCCACATACAGCAAGAGTTGCTCAAGACTTCCTACGTCATTTTCAGACTCTTCCATGGCCGGCCCGCTTCCCCGATTTGTCCCCTGTAGAGCACGTGTGGGATCAGCTAAAATGGCAGATGCCATCGTGTCACTCTGTACATGAGTTAGAGTTGGCTGTTCAAGATTTGTGGGCCCATATGCCTCAGGACAACATAAGGTGTCTAATCATTTCAATGCCGGACCATGTGTGCGGCATGTATTGCAGTTGGAGGTGGTCCAACGCACTATTGAAGTTGTCCAGTATTTGTGTCGTTGCACACCCTGTGGCCGTTTTATTGTCTTGTTTTTGAGATCAAGTGAATCTCTCATCTGTGTCATTATGTGTATTAAATTTCATTTTAATCCGATGCTTTCTTCTTGGGTCGCTATTTTCAATGTTCCTGAGTGTATTTATCTTTTTGCTTAAAAATAACTTACTTAAAATATCTGTTACTTAAAAGTAGCATATACAAAATTTAATATTTATCTTGATAATTTTTACGATTCATAATTAAAGTCATTTTGTAGATTTAACATCAAAGTATGAAATAATTACTGTACATTACAATACATTATTTTTGTATGGGGGGTGCTATGAAAATTATGATTGAAAAATTCGGTCTCAAATATTAAAAGTTTGAGAAGCACTGTTATAAAGGAAAATAAGTTTTAACACTGTTGTAGACTCGGAAACATTCATTGGTGTGCCGTCCTAATGACGTAGTTCACTTCCAAAGCACTCATACAAAATGCAAGATTTCAGACTTCAGTCTGCGTTTTCAATTGAATGACTTGTAACGTTTGTCTCGCAAAATTTCCCTTCCGGAACTAATTTGGAATTTCTTTGATGTTATTACTAGTTTCATTGCCTCCTTACAGAAGAAACATAATATGCTAGTGAGAGTTGTTATATAGAGTAAGTTAAGTTAAGGAAGAAGGGTAGTAAAAGTGAATTGTTGATAGTCAGACAATATTACAGAGCTTATTCACATTGATTAAAATTTTGCTACAGAAGAAGGGCTCAAATGGAATGACCTATACAAAAATAAAATGACTCTTCATCTGATAATTGTCACGTTTTAGCTGGCCTGCGTTCTTGCTAGTTCTACCAGATTAGTGGACATTCTTATAATTTGTATATGTTCATGTGTTCTTTGGTCTTCCTATCGTTTAACTACGAGGGAAAATCATTAAATGTAACTATATGTAATAAAAAATAATTTAACTTTATAATCCCTTGGAAACAATTTGTATTTGTCCCCATAATCTTCGGCAACGTTGAAGCACTTATTGTATCATTTTATCAGAGCCATAATTTCAGTTGTATAAAATTCTTTGCGTTGCTGTCAGTGGCGTGTCGGAGAACATACGGGCCCCCCTGCAAAGAAAAGTTTTTGGCCCCCGAGTTGGAGTTAACAAAGGGTAGGTACTTGGTTGCAGTCAAGCTTTGGGTCCCCGGGAGCCCTTGGCCCCCCACAGTGGGGGGAGGGTTGCGGGGGTGTACGTCACGCCACTGGTTGCTATGTCATCCACAGTAGGACTTCATAAACGTCGTCTCCAAATTGTTTACCGTCAAGATGTTGTACCTAGCGACCAAACAGATGAAAGCAAATGCCCATATGATTCTTTTTTGAATTCCTCGGTCAGTCACAGGGTGAAAGCTGTGTTCAAAATTTGTATAGGAGTTTACCAAAGTGAAAGGCTGAAGTTCTGAATACTAAAGTTAGTTATCCAAAGTATGAATTTTATTTTAAAATAATCATCTAATGATTCTTGTAGGGGTGGAGAAGTGAATTGCGTCCATATAATTTATTCGCCAAGATTTCAGAATTTAACATTTTTTCTTTCTTTAGCACTTTATCTGAACATTTCTACGAATTATATGTTAATTTAAGGAAATATTTTTCTTAGCTATGTATTACCATGAATGTCATAAAAATTCGATTAGCTTTTGTCGATAAACAATGACGTAAGTTTCGAATGTCTTTTGCTTGCATCATTCTTTCGCTGGCTGTTTAAGGTATCCGACTACGTTCGGAACCGTGATTTTCAAAAGTGCATAAATGGATAATTTTCATGATATTTAGTGTCACTTAGATTGTAATATATGCATAAAGTTTTTTTAAGGACATTTTGACAAGAACAATTTATTAAAATACATTTTGGCAAAAAATTAACTTAGAATAATCTTTTTTTCAAATGTTCTCCTTTGGTGAAAAATGCTTCTATTATAATAATATATTGCCTGCATATAGCTCAGTCCTCTGTACAGAGGCTGAACTAGAATTTTTGAAATATACAACTTAGAAGTAGATTTATCCATATTTTACTACAACACAGAGAGAAATTTTAAGAAAAAAACGCCGAAAATTATTTCAATTGGTAGTAACTCTGAAAGTAATGGGAATTTTTCAAGAATTCTAGTTGAGCCTCTGTAGAGAGGTCTGAGCTATATACAGGCAAAATATTATTATAACAGAACCATTTTTCACAAAAGGAGAACATTTGGAAAAAAATATTTTTGCCAAAATATTGTATTTAAATCAATTTTTTTGTCAAAATGTCCTTAAAACAATTTTATGCATGTATTCTAATCTGAGTGACACTAAATATCATGAAAATTATCCATTTATGCGCTTTTTTAAAATCACGGTTCCGAACGTAGTCGGATACCTTAAACATTAGATTAGGCGTAATTTTTGAGCGAGACACGCTCTGACTTGTAATTTATGGACAAAAATTCCTCTCATAAAAATAGTATTTAAAAGTAATGATTCAATCGTAACGGCTCCCATTAAACTAATGCTGTACTTTTAAGGCTTTCTAAAACAGCTATTAGTAATCCTAATCTTAATATTACTAATTTGTACATAACTTTTCCTTTTTAATGTTTTAATGATATTATAAACCTATAAAACTATTTATCTTAAAATAAAAAGTACTTTTTTTCAGTCGTACTATTACAGCTTATTTTATACGAGGGAAAAAAGTCCGTGTTGAATTAAAGATACATACAGGAAGTGAGAAATAAAAAAAAATATTGCAAGTTGCCGTGTGTTCAATGTAATGTGAAAAATGGAGTCGTAAATTGTTTTATGTGTTTGAAGGTGACTTCTTACCACCAAACCTCTGACACATTTATCATGTCACTTAAAAGTGCGTTATTTTATTTTAGTTTTTACGGTTTCGCGTCTTTATCTTGCGCCTTCCACCCCCGCTTGAGACGCCCCGCTAATAAAACCCACTATTACCTGACACCTCCTTCGCCCATCCCAAACTGCTCCGCGAAAGAAGAGGGAATTGAGCTATTTCAAGAGTCGTCATTTAGAGAAAGAACTTTTCTCTTTCACCTGTCAAACATTAGGGAAGAATTAATGAAAAGGTCATTTTTGGACCTGTCGATTTTTGCGGTATAAACAAGTAAGGTATCCGGCAACGTTGAAAGAGTGATTTTTAGGTGTTTGATGCTAGGGCCATTAGAAAAACAAGAGAGAGAGTAATATCAAATAAAAAAATTCAAGTCAATTCCTACATTGATCAACAAAGAAAAATTTTATTTTAGTTAGTTTTTGTTAAATAGTTACAATTAAAATATAAATATGTATGTACATAGGACAGAATCACAACATTAAGAGGCAATTAATTTTTATTTATTATCATTAAATTATCGTATTGTCATCCAAAGGAAAATCATTATAAAATTTCACTTCCACTGAATGCTTTAAAACGTGAGAAAAAAAATCTTTTAAAGTTGTGACCCAAGTCGCTAAAAATGAAACCCACGTTACTGTATCTGTAATTATCTAAATAATTAGTTTCAGTCAATTAATTTTAATTAATTATAATTAAATTTTCGTATTTTTACCAAAACGTAGTGTTAAAAATATTGCAGCCAAACGAGCGCTTTAAAATGTGAGAAAAAAATATTTTCATGTTTTGACCCAAGTCTCCAAAAATGGTGCCAACGTGGTTGTATTTATAATTCTTTAAATAATTAGTTTTAATCAATTACTTATTATTAATTATAATTAAATTACTGTATTGTCATCCAAAATAATCGTGTATATAAAATTTCAGCTCAATTGAGCGATTTAACATGTATTTTATTCACGATTGAAAATTCCACTAAGATAAATAAATAAATAGAGAGTGTGAGCTAATAATAGGAATTGAAAAAAGAATTATGAATATTGCGGAAGAAGGATCAATATATAAAACTAGAGAGTTCTTTAATTTGTTTTTACAGCACTTACTTTATCTAACTTATATGAATATTTTTTTAATGTATTTTTTGAAGAAGCGATCTTTCTTTTTATATATGAAGTTGAACCATTATTTTTGTTGCTATTTATTCATTAATTAAACTTAATAAGTGAATTAATATTTGAAAAAACTATTAACATCTAGTGTCATCCACTACAAATTTTAAAAAAGGATTTGGAAATATTTTATTATTGAGAATTTAATCAAGATATATATTAGTAGATATATACAGTAGGAACTGAAAAATCTGCATTTAGATCTCTATTTAACGAAGTCACTAAATCCCGAAAAAAAGTTCGTTATAGGGAAAATTCGTTAAACATAGATTCATCTTTTTTTGTACTTTAGAAATACATGAAACAACTTTGAAGTTAACTTCTTCAGGCACGTTAGGGAAAATTTTCGTTACGCGTTACCGGTTACGGTTACGCGATGAACGTAAGTTAAAGATGTATGAAGTTCCGACTTTCACCACGTTTTTATAAAGGTGTCGTGAGTTTAATAAACATTCATTTCATATCCACGAGATGTAATTTAATATATATATATATATATATATATATATATATATATATATATGTATATATATATATATATGTATATATATATATGTATATATATGTATATATATATATATTATATTTAAACTAAAATAAATTCAAAACTCTAAGAAGTTTATAATAATAAACAAACAACTCAACTTGTATTGAAGTGATTTTGTAAATATAAGATTTATGAATTTATGTGAATGGAAACAGTGAAAAATAAATAAAAAGAGGATTTAAAATGCCGACTTTTTGTGTAGTTGTGAATTATTTAAACTAAACTGTTTTATTTTAAATTGGACGAAACAAAAGCCATCTAATTCTTTCTATCAAACTCAGACAAAAAAACAATTACAGAATCGGAAAGATCAATTTTTTCGCCACGATACAGTATAATTTTTTTATACAAAATAATGATATTTTTCATTTTTTACGATTTTTTCTAAAATAAGTCAAAATCAATACGTTTTTATGAAAATGATTTCTAAACCATTCCTGTTCAATTTCCTTTCACGTTAATAAATTGGTATTCTACCCTAAAAAGTTCATGCTTTTCTCTTTTAGAATCAGTCATTTAAAAAAAAGAATGCCAAAAAATGTTTGCTTTTTACGATTTTTTAAAAAATACTCAAAATGGTAAGTAAATATTAAATAACTTCGTTATTTATAAAAGTAATTTCATGAAACTTTTTTTTCTGCGCGTAGAACAATATTATCCATAATCTACACTAAGATTGAAAAATTTGCTTATAAAAATTAGAATTTTTAAATTTCTTTTAGGCTTTTTTCGTCTATTAGCCTTTTTCCGAGAATTTTTTACTAAAAAATGATTCTTAGATTTTTTTTTGTTTAAAGATTAGCATTGTTTTCAATCGATGTGTGAAATTGTAAGCCATTAACTTAAAGATTAAGCATTCAAAAAATAAAAACTTTAATGAAAAGGGTGATTTTCCGAAAAGCCAAGGTTTTGGCTACGAAAACCAATTTCCCGCCAAATTGGTAATTAACATCTGCTTCATTACGTACACTTCACATTTTCTCAGGATTTACAATAGAAAAACTCGAGAAAATGAAAATCACTGATTTTGGCAAGGGAAAAAAATGCGAATGAAAAAATTTATTTTTGTTTCAATAATGACATCTACTTAGCACCATTGGGCCGTGGGTAGCCTAGTGGTTAGAGCATCGGAATCCAGAAAGGAAGGCCTGTGTTCGATGCTTGATGCCACCAAATACCCTCCGAGTACACGTCGAGTACGTGCTTGTTAAATCAGTGGGTCCGAAAGTCTTGTGGGCTGGATCACGAGTGAAGGGGACTGGAGAATATTTTCACCCTCAATTCCATGTCTAAATTGTGGAGGTGGAGATAGGTGGTGTCGCCATCTATCGTCCCTTCGAGGAATTTTACCGAGAAAATTCGTACTGCCACCTGTATGGTGCTCAAGGCCAACGACAGGCGTATTTCTAGACCCTTGCCGCGATGAATTTCATGGGCCTTGTCCTGACTACGTCAGACAGGTGGCATTAGCCACAACAACTACTTAGCAACATTACTAACTACTAACTACTTACTATTAGAAATTTACTACTATTGCAAAAAAAAGAGAAAATTTAATGCCCAAAGAAGATTTATATCAATTAGTGAGAATGTCAAACAAAAAACACACACACAAAGGACTTTTACTTTATGTTATTGCGTACCTTTTATCATCATATCGAATTCCATTTCAGATATTTTTTTACCGGCCCTTCCGGATGCGGTAAAACATTCGTCATTAAACTTTTAATGGAAATTTATAATCGCTATACAAATAATGATGGATGCTGTCATGCATATATGACTAGCGCTTCAACTGGTAAATCAGCAGTAGCTATTTTAGGAGCGACTGTTCATACAGCTTTAAAAACTTCTTTATCAAGATTACTTCCGCTGCATTCTCAAACTGCTCCACAATGCAGAACTCTTTTCAGATACATAAAAGTCATAATCATTGCTGAGATAAGTAAAATTAGTAGTAAGTAGTGCTCCATTATTATTGAACGGTGATTCCAGATTAAAACAAATAACGGGAAATTTACAGTCAAATTTTGGTGGATTTGATATTATTGTATTTTAATAGGAGATTTACTTCAATTACCACCAGTTCGTTCTATGCCCATCTATAAGCAACCGAAACAGACCATCGTTTGGCCAATTTTATGATGAAATCTAAAATTTTATGAATAAATGAAGTCATGCGAGCGAGAGAGAATCAACAATTTTCTTTCATACTTACAAAAATTGGAAACATGAACAACTTGATGAAATAGAAATAACGTACGGGAGATAAAGTTGTCCAGAAGCTCCCAAAGAGACCGACTATGCTTTCCTCATACCCAGGGCATAACACTTATGAGACGATTCGGAAAATGGTTTTGATGTCGCCACACCTTTTCTTTCGCCGATATTCGATGATATTCAGTCTCAACGTTCTATAGGGTAGCTCCGGTGACCAGTATTCATTGTATTGGGTTTCCCCCTCACATATGTGGGTCATAAGAGGCTTGAATGAAGAAGAATATATGTTGATAGTGCCAAAGATATACCCTCAGTATCAAGGTCAAGGTATAGCAGTCCAGATGGTAAACAAGATACTATGTCAGAGTTGGGATCAGACGTACCGGCCTATTGGCTCCAAGCACCCTCTAAGTGGGACTGCAGTGAGGAGAGCCGGGTGCAGATCTGGTGCTCTCCCCAATCAGAGGTGATTGGAATTTGAGGGGATGGGGCTATCGATTTCATACAATCTTGATTATTACTTCACTCTTGGGCTTAGTCTTTCTTCGAACACACTCGGTAGAGTTTGCTGGGCCAGTCGCAACTCAAGGACCAAGAAAGATGAACTTTGCATACTTGTGAAAGACGCAGCGTCGGTGGAACAACGGCTGGAATGATCTGATTTTTGGACTAGAACTTTGCTACAGCGAAATGCTGCGAATTTTATCAATTTAATAATGAATATGCTTTCATGTTATTTAATCTGAAATAAAGTGCATTTTGGACTAATATCTATTTTATCCTTCACGCTACCATATTATAAAGTAATTTAAAGGAATCACGACGCCACAAGTGATTTAATTTACTTAAAATATATCTGTGCTCAAAAATCATCATGCTGGCTTAGTGTAGAAATCTAGAGAGTAGGGTGTCAGAGCTGAGCTATTGCCATCCCCACGGTCCGTGAGTAATAGCTCTCATTTTGCTAGAGTAACTTTATTAAATAATCAAATCAAAAATTTACACTTAAAATCGTTGTCTCAGATTTAATAAAAACTAGAATAACAGCACTGATTTCACACTATATATATTTCTGGATAGCAAAATGATGAATATTTTTTAATTCCATGTAATTCCTGCGAATTTTAATGAAATTTTAGCTCCTATATAATCTCTTCGGACACTCTGCTTTGAAAAATACATATCTAATATTCCAATGCAAATACGACGTAGATATAAACATGAAAGAAATAACTGCATATCTGTTCCAATCATTTTAAAGTTGTGACGGGGCTTTATCGTGCTTCTCACTAATCCTCTCGGGTAAGCTTTGGGGTCAGAATGGCATTTCAATCCAACCTTTTCAAGAAGAAACCGCGATATGCAGATTAGTGAATGAATATATATTGGAGCTTTTGCATTCGCGAGTTAGCCTGCTAGAAGCCAAAGAGTCATATAGAAGCGGAATAAGAGTCATGTAGAAGTCGGCTAGAAGCCGGAGTGTTGAATAGAAGCTGGATCAAGTCGGATAATAATACGTATATAAGATTAATATTAAAAGAATAGAATACACGAGGAAGACATAAAGCTTGGGTGCTGATCCCCGTGTGATATTGGGAAGAAGATTGATTATTAAAGTTTAATTATAGAACGGACCCTAGCTTGTTTAGGAATCTACTATAGATAAAGATTCGGAGGTTAATTTATCATAAAGATAGTGTTACGATCATCGATGGTTCAGTTAATCAGTGGTAGAATGCTTTTATATCAATCAACTTTCATATCATCATAATCGTTAGACTCAATTAAATTCAATAAATCATCGAAGACAAGTGTAAGATTAAATAATAAGTTTAATGGAATATGGAGTGCGTCTGCACTCGGTCACGTACACAAGATCTCTAGTGTAAACAAAGCATGTTTTACAAGCAGCGCCCTCTATACTGATTTGGGGGTTCTAACAAAACTGCCGCATTTGGAGTGAAGCTAATCCACAAGTGTATGTCGATTTAAAACACCGTTACATCCAGAAAAACTGACTGTTTGGTGCGCTTTATGGGCTGGTGGAATCCTTCTTCGTTACAAAAACGATGAAGGCTTCAAAAACGATGAAGGCCACAACGTTACAGTCAATGGTGATCGGTATAGAGCCATGATTACTAACTTTTTCATTCCTGAATTGAACAATCATGATGTGTCCAGGAGCTGTGGTTCCAACAAGACGGCGCAACATGTCACACAGCTCGTGCCAATTGAAAGACACGTTTGGTGACCGCCTAATTTCACGTTTTGGACCTGTGAATTGGCCTCCAAGATCTTGTGATTTAACACCGCTAGACTATTTTCTGTGGGACTATGTAAAGTCCTTGGTCTATGCGGATAAGCCACAAACGATTGACCATTTGGAAGACAACATTGGCCGTGTTATTGCCGATATACGGCCACAAATGTTGGAAAAAGTCATCGAAAATTGGACGTCCAGATTGGACTACATCCGAGCCAGCCGTGGCAGTCCTATGCCAGAAATCATATTTAAAATGTAATGCCACAAGATTATCTTTCGAATAAAAAGAAATTCATGTCAATCGAATAATACATCGTTGTTTTATTGCAATTTAAAGTTCTATACCTCTAAAAAAAACACCCTATATATATATATATATATATATATATATATATATATATATATATATATATATATATATATAGTTATTTTTTCATCTTATTTTCATCAAATAAAATTAACGTTTTAAATACAGTTTTCTTCTAACATTTACGAAATAAAAACGTAAAAAAATATTCAAATTTTCTACCTGTAAGAAAGAAAAAAAATAATAATCTCAAACCAGTGATTCTTTTATTTACGGACCAAGAGTATTTTCTCTTAAGCAAGATTATGGTTATTGTGGTGCAAAAGAATTTCCGTAATTACGCCTAAATAATCTCATTACTCATAATCAAGAATTTTTTTTTCAAGACGCGTTTCCGGCAACATCACAATCTCTGATCTAATGGGGATGATTAAGCTCGAAAAGCCAAAAACAATCTTGTTTATTTCGTCCCTCCCTCCTCTTTTTTTTTTGAAGTAATAGTTGAATACCTTGAGCAAAAGTCTTTTTTTCTTAATAACTATGATGGATAGCTGAAATTCGTGGAACTCTTGTGATAATTCCTTTCTTTACATCTCTTAAGTTTTCTAGGAAATGCTTTCAAAAAATGTAAATGGATGTATTATATATATATATATATATATATATTATAAAAGCATTTCGAATTAAAAAGTAAACTTTTCCGTTTGTAATTGGGTATCTGTATGAAAAGATTTCATTTGAACAAGGATATTTTGTTGGTGAATCAATTATTATATTGTTGCAGTCAGTGGCGCACACAAGGGGGTCCGGACCCTCCCCCTAAAGCCCTTGATTTTTTTTTCAATTGATTAAGATCTAAGTATATAGTACGTAAAATTTAATTAAGTATTTGTTATTAATGATTAATTTTATTAATTAATGCTAATTATTTGTTCAATTATTAGTTTTTTACTATGTTTTGTTCCCTAAAATCGACAAAATCAAAAGGAGAATGATACAAGAATGGTGAACTTTCGAACCCCCACCCTTGAAAAATTCCCTGTGTGCGCTACTGGTTGCAGTCGTCTTGTAAAGAACGAAATATTCTTTCGTTCTCGCTAGGGATGGCGATTCTTTCCAAAAAAGATCGACTTTTAAATCGATTCGAATCGTAGCCTAATGACTCGATTCACAAAAAATTTGAGGTCTAAAAGATCGATTTATAAAAAGTCGATTTTTTTCCATTTATAATGTAAATATAAATCTCTCTTATGAAAAACAAGAAAGATACCATATTAAATGAGCTCTTATCAGTAAAATCAGGAAATTTTTAGATCAGGGAACTCGATAATTACAATTATTTGATTACCGTATCAAAGTATCAGGTATAAAAGAAGACATTTATTTTCTAAATGTATTTGTTGCATTAAAAAGTTTAGAAAATAGATAATATAGCTTATAGTTCTCAATGCTTAATATCTAAGCTTTTTAAAAATAACAGTCTGTGAAGTCTACTGGGATCCAAGCGGTTCCGCTCATCACTTGCGATGTTGCCGGCAATCGAAACGAGGCGCTCTCAAGGAACAGATGATCCCACGATACTCATAAACATGATGGCTATTGAGTGAACGTGGTGATAAATAAGAGTTATTTTATGTAAAGTATGGGATCATACTTCAGGTGCACAACAGCCTGCGATAAAAAGTGTTTAAAGATAGTACATTCAACATATTGTAAATGATTTTATAGTTTTTACCAAAACAGAAAAAAATCGAATGTCGATTTTTTAGGATGAAATATCGATTCAGAGTTACATATCGATTTAAAAAATCGATTTTTTAGCCCGAGAAATCGATTCTTCGATTAATCTATTTCAGATCGCCATCTCTAGTTTTCGCCTAGAGATGTGGGAGGAAGGAAAGACTAAGCTATATACAAAAATACTCTATTTATTTGTCACACAATTAGCAACACAATTCGAGTACTTTTAAAGAGAAGAAATGTTCTCAAATTAAGTAATATGTCGATTATAATAACGAGACACGCGAAGTATGGGAAGACCTTAAATATCGACCTACTCAGTTCTAGATCTAATCTACTTTGCAATTTATCCGATCACTAATTACACTGAAGTGACCAATTGTCCCTTTAACTCTTTCACTTATTCGATATCTGAAATATAAAACTGAATAACACCTGATCGGGGTAGCAATCAATCCTATCTCCTCACTTTCTCTTTCTTAGTTAGAAAGACAAGATTAGCCGACTTAATTTAAATTTTCAACGTTTCTTCTTCGGAGGATTGGTTGTGAATAAGCACGAATCGATAGACCAAACATTTCCCTAGAGGATTAACGAAAGGACGCGGATAGATCCGTCACAGTTTAATAAGAAAACACGTTGTTATTTTAAAATTCCATTTTTTTTAATTTAATATATATTTTATGATTTATTTTTGGAAAAATTCAGGAAAATGGAACGAAGCGAAGAAGATCAAATTTTAAGAATATCAATCATATAAAGAATCTGACATTGTTGACTTCATCAAAATACATCCATTAATTGGGTATGTCGCGTTGTCAGAATGAATGAAGACCGCACCACTAAAAAAGTCTTCAATGCGCAACCAATTGGCGCACGAAGAAAGGACAGGCCAAATCTTAAATGGATTGATGACCTAGAAAAAGATTTCCTAGTTTTGAGAACTAAGAATTGGAGAACACTAGCAGGAAGAAGGCTGGCCTGTATAAGGCTTCTTGAGAAGGCCAAGGCCCCTCCATGGCTGTAGAGCTACTGAGGAAGGAGAAATTTAACATACAAGTAAGGCGGCGGCCCAAAAAGTACAACACAAACACAACAAACAGAGACGCGGACATGACAATAACACACACGAGCATTCTTTTCTCACACTTCCGAATCTCAACCTTTCATAATTTTGGTCAACTGGAAGCTGTTAGAATCATATGATTTCCGACAAAGACTTTTGTGATTGGTTCGGATGAGGCAGGATTGCATCATCCAGCTTTAAAAACGCTAACCATTCAGTTTCTGAAAGAGATAAAGTTGTGATTATTTTTCCGTTAGGAGGGTAATGTAAAAAAATTAACTATCACACACGCGAAGTCTTGCAATATTCAAGAACTGCATGGATTAGGATCGCTCAAAAGAAAATTTAAGTGAAATACAAAGCACATATGCATTAGCATATTAACTGAAGGATAAAAGTTGTCTTTGCTAAAAATAGTTACGCGACATGCCATTAAATTTCTCTGTAGAAAAGCAACCTGGAGTTTTCTTAGATATTATTTCGCAAGTTAATCCCTTATTTACCATTGTCCCTTTTTTGGGATGCTTGTATTTTATTTATTTCTACCTAAATAATGGAACTTTTAGTTTTGATTGGTGTACCTAAATTCTATACTAACTACAATAAAAGTTACAAAATCAATAAAAAAAACTTTTTTAATAAGTAGCTTATTGTTGGAAATCAATTAATTAGCGCATTTATTAGTTTTGCACTTTGGGACGGGCTCACGCTTCTTTTCTTTAACATGTCCTTTGGGTTCTTTGGGTCAGAATTAATGGCAACTCTTTTCCAACCAAATCCAAGAAGTGAAGTGTGAATGAAAGATGCAAATGAACAAGATTTTAAATATCGGAACTTAGAGTAAACGAAAGGGCAATTGATGGCAATGTAGAGCAATGTATGACAATTGACGGTAGTTTGTGGCAGTTGATGGCAAGTAAAGAAAAGTTAATATGGTTCGTGGTTCAAGTTTAGATAAAAATACGTAGTGTTGATTAGAAGTTATAAGTGACAAAGATATAGAGAGCTGTAGCGGTATCTAAGTAAAAACCAGAACTTAGACATCACGCGAAGACGATCGTCTTGGCGTGATCGATAAAGTACTGGTGTTCGGATCGGAAAATGCCCGGTTCGAACCTACCTACATTGGTGACCCTGGACTGAAGTAAGAAAACGCAACTTTCTGAACTGTCGTGGCGCCATCTACCGCAAGAAAATAGATAAAAAATAAGAAGAGAGAGTAAAAAATAATAATAATAAATAAGAGAAGAAAATATAAAATAAATAAAACACATACTCTCTCCGAAACAAAAACGATAGATCATCTTTCTCTCATCTCAGCAAGAAAAATAAATAAGAATAAAAATAAATAAGAATGAGAGAGAATAAAATAAATAAAAAATAATAAAAAAACATGCTCTCTCTCCAAGAACAAACAAACGGGGGGAAAATCGTTCGCCTATCCACCTCACTGGTGGGAGAGTACTGTAGCGGTATCTAAGTAAAAACCAGTACTTAGACATCACGCGTACTGGTTTTACTTAGATACCGCTACAGAGCCAAGGTGCATACCAGTGCACGCAAGTAAATACAAGTCTGCCTTTATTGATCCTTAAATATTATAGGTATAAGCACACTTATCTTAATATAGGAGCCCTCTTGACTTCAATACTTGGATTATTTTTGGATATCTTTTAATTTGTGTGATTAACTATACGACCTCCAGTCGTTATCTTATTCACGCTTCTATATCCGCTTTCAACCATCATCGCCTACTCTACTGTAAACTCTTAAATAGGAGTTCTAATTTGCGTAAATCCCATCTTATTCACAGCGAGAGTTTTTCAACTGAAATCACAGTTAAAAAGATTAATTTTACCCCCAATGGATTGTTAGTATAATCGCGGATAGACTCGTTACACACTTCTGAACTTTTTTCTTAAGCCATGCCTTTACCCTCTTTTTCATTTCAAATTTGAATTCTATCTGAATAGCCCATCCGGTATAGTGGTTAGTGACGCTGAGTGCTGTGCCGTTGGGACTGGGTTCGAATCCCGGAAAAGACATGGATGTTTGTAAATGTATAGTGCTTTCGCGGCATGGGGATACTTTAAATAGCCGTCGAGCCACAAGTCCACTCATGAGGTTGGTGGAAGGGGAAGAGAGGTAGGAGGCCCCTGACCACCCCCAGGGTGTTCTCCCTATAAATTGGGGTGAAACCGAGCTAAATCGTTCTGTCACCTGTATGGTGCTCAAAGCTACGGCTAACGACAGGCGTCACATAGCCCTTTGCCATGATGAATTTCGTGGGACTTGATCTGGCCTTTGCGGATCAGGCGCATTAGTAACAACAACAGTCCTTCTGAGCACTTGGTTTCTTCTTTACAGCACTTTAACAGAGGAATTATAATCACCTTGATTCATACATACATCTAGATTCATACGTACAAAGTTATAAATTTATTATTCAATTATTTCAACCTGGAAAAGCAATGATAAAAGTAAAATTGAATACTTTGTATTACTAGGGTATATATTGCTCTTTTTCTTCAGATTAATAAAAAAAAGCAGAAGTACACTGAAAAGTTTAACATAGTATGAAATCTTTTCAGAAATGGATGTATCTATTCCTGCAAGAACATAACTTCTATCACGATATTCAAAACATCTTATATTTTATGCATGTAAAACCTAGAAAAACCATTATTTTAAACGATGTTGTGTTTATCGATAGGTTATAGAAAACATATCAATTCTGAGAAAAAGATGTATTTCACACACAGAAAACTGTCCACGTCAGAATTTCGTATGCATTGTTATTGTTGGGAGATGTTTTCCGTTGACAAATAGAATTCTTTTTTTAAATTTGGCGCACAGGAATCTTTCAGCAATTCATATTTTTGTTGCATTCTCTGTTTTATTCGTATTCGAAAAGACTGATATTCCATATTTACGACATTCCTTTCAATGAAATACACCTCATCTCCCTGAACATTGTTTTTCTCAGAGGGGCATCAATAACTGGAATGTTTTTCGAATGGAATGTGTGATGAATGTCAAATTCAATCGACCTTCCATATTATTATAGTATATGGGGAATTTATAGTGTGAAAGGACTCTGTTGACATAGGATCGAAATTTATCGTGTCATATATTAAAAACAGACAGTATATAAAAGGTATGTGGGGAAGGTCTTAATGTGAGCAGTGAAAATGGCAATTCCAGATTTAAATTTCAATATTCCGAAGGAATATATTGAAATTTAAGTCTGGGATTCCATTTTTCATCTGTTTCTATCAGCATGCATATCAAAACTCAATACAAGTATAATGGGCTCAAATCATGACGGTCACATGATAAAGACAATCGCATGTTCTCTATTGAATTCAAAACAGACATCAAACTCATTGTACGTGTTGTTATTGTACATGTAAGACTTGGGTAAAATTTCAAATTTTATAAATGGGTAAAAATATTCAAATGTTATACAAAAATAAATTTCTTCAAAAAAGATGTTAAAATCTTTTAAAAAAACTTATTTTATGCATGTATTTTTAAATAAAATGCACTTTGTCTACCTATGTGCATTATTGTTGTTGACAAATTTGTATTTTTTAAGAGAAAGTTTCTGAAAAGATCAAAAGTTGGCAACAACAAAACGCATGAACTGATCAACTGCAAACACGTTAATGCTTTTATCGTGTGATTATGACGTTACATGAGTCTTTGTACTGTTAGCTAAAAACACATGGTTATCATTACCATTGACTATGATGTCACATGAGTTGAGCCTATTGTGAAACAAATATACGAACTTTTGAAGTCATTAAGAATCAATTCGTTTTGCTGTTCATGAAGATGAAAAAATTCTAAATGATTTTTAAAAATACAAACTTTAAATCTTTTAAAAGTACATGCTTATATTAGCTTTTGTCCTCAATTAAAAGTGCAAAGTTTTTTTAAAAAAACGAATAGTTTTTTTAACCCATCAAAATATTACAAAGCATTTTTTTTTAAATTATTCAGCTTTGCAACCCCTTAATGAACACCCTTGTTAGACAGAAACTAAACTAGACAGAACTTTTCATTAAGCTTTTTTTATCTTGTTAGTGAAGTTCGTTTCAAAACCAGTTGGAATTTCTATTAGCTTCAAACTTGGTTTTCGATTAAAAAAAAATTGAATACAAAATTCTCTGCTTGATGTTATTTTGCATGATAAAAATACCATAAAATAGTAACTAAAAGTATATTGGCCTCGTGGCTTGCATTAAATGTTTTTAAAAAATGGATTCACTCAAGGACAGAGAGTTATACAGAAGTTGTGCACAGTAAAAAAAATATACTGAACTTTTGCTTTAAAGAATGAATTAGGTGGATATTCAAAGCAGTTTATCACAAAGAGACTGATTAGTTTGAAAGCACCATAAAACTTTTGAATCTAAATTTCCAATTTCAAAGGTTATCTTTTTTTTATTTCTTCGTCTTTTTTTTCAGGGGGAAGGGGGGCGAAAAAGCAAAGTTATTAGTTAGCATAATTAAAAAATTAAAAGATAAAGATAAAAAAGAAAAAAATGCACCACTGAGAGATTTAAAATACCTTCCTAAGCGCAATTGCTTGAATTAGGAAATTATTTCTATCTATTTAAGTCCATTGTAACGTTTCTTTTAAAAATATTAAAGTATCCTGTTTTTAAGTAAATACAATTGGACCTTTTGTTAACGAAGTCGCTAAATTCCGAAAAAAGTTCGCTACATAGAAAATTCGTTATATAGATGTTCATCTTTCAATTTTCTTTATAATCCACTTAAAACCAATTTTACATTCATTAAAAAAAGTAATTATTCATACCTTTTTGTAAATTAATATCGATTTATTTTACATATCTTACCCATGAAAAAATAATAACTGCAAGGAAAACAAGAAAAAAAATGTCGAGGAATATACTGTGTATTTTGAACATTAAGAAAATAATTTTATTTTAAAATTAAAGAATTTTAAGGAAATTTTCTCTCTCTCTCTCTCTTAATTTAAAGCGTACAAGTAATTTTAAGCATACATTTTTTACAGCAAGAAATTTTAAACATAGATTAACATATGCGTCCTTAAATTTAAATACTTATAAAAACTGTTAATTTTGTTTTAAAAAATGCTTTACTTCATACTACGCCTCATATCTTTGAAATGTACCTAAAGCGTATTTTACCGTGTCTTTTCTTAAATTTTTCAAGCCATCGACTGCTACCTAGAAGTTGGTTACATCGCAATGCTTTTGCAATTTGAAGAGCTTTCTCTATTACAAAAGGTCCAGAGATCGGAACATTTTCATCTCTTGCATTGTGTGTACTCGCTTCAAAATCGCCTCGTCAACATCTTCATAGACACATGCTCTTCAATGTTTTGAGGAAGAATTAGAATAATCATAATTTTGTAACTCATCTCCATAGTTTTAAAATAGTTGATAAACTGTTTGGAGGACAACCTAATTCAATGCTTCTCAAACTTTCAATAGATGCGACCCAATATTCAACCATATTTTTCATCGTGCCCTCCCTCCATCAAAGTAATAATGTATTGAATTCAATAACACTATACTTTGACACTAAATTTACAATACAACTTTTTCTTAAGTGTTAGCAGCGTATATAAACGTTTCGCTCAGTCAAAGCTTTAATTGCCCCCGACGTATATATACGTCTTTCAAAAGTACGATTTTCTCTGTGCACTGTTATCCATAAAATTACTCTGAAGGCTTTGGAATGCAATAAATGGACCTTGTCAGTGATTGCGAAGGATTTACTTATTTCAGAGAATTTCCTTATTTAATTCTCCCCCTCCCCCCATACGCTCTCTTACGTAGAAAATGGTTGCACTGGGGAGCGAACCACGTAACTTTTAATCGGTAGATAAGGGATTAATTATAAACCCTACAAATTATCAAGATAAGTGTTAATTTTTGTATATAATTTTATATCTGACAAGCCCATGGGGGCACTGGTAGTCATCAACCTAGTTCTAAACTTAGTATTGTTAAATCAATTATAAAATACATTGCACAGTACTGATACATTTATGTATTACATCCAATTATTATTATGTAACAACGTTACTTTTAATGCTTGTTATGTCAGAATGTATTTTGTTTGTTTACTTTCAGTAAATTAATAATGTTTTTAAATAATCTTTTGTTTTCGATATGCTCGCACCCCCGTCGTAGAGTTATCACGCACCCTTGTGGGGGGGGACACCCTACAGTTTGAGAAACGCTGACCAAATTATTAAAAAAGGTGGGCAGGGCTACAGGCCTACAGGCCTTTCCACAAATTTTACAAAGTTATGGTAACTTATTTAGTACCAGCTAAGGGAAATTGCTACACATTCTATGGCGAAACTATTGTTAAAATTCGCCAAAGGTTACCAGTGGCATGGAGTTGAGAAATAAATACAAAAACAATATTCAAGTATTAAATTTAGTAATTTCACATACATAACTTTTTAACTATTTATTTTTTTAAAAAAAAATTCTTTATTTAACTATGTTTTCAACTTATGTCATCATTCTCATATTTGCAAAGTACATATTCGCTACTCTTATGTATATATATATATGTATATATATATATATATATATATATATATATATATATATATATATATATATATATATATATATATATATATATATATATATATATATATATATATATAAGAAAAACCCTTTAACAAGTGAAAAAATTTATGAAATTTAAAAACCATATATATATGGTTTTAAATTTCATAAAAATGTTCTCACTTTTTAAAGGGTTTGGTTGTTTGTTTGTTTTTCTCTTTTTCGTCTTTATATATAATAGTTGAATGGACAAAAAAAATTTTCATCAGAAATTTCTATACCCAATTTGAAGTCTGACTAAAATAAACATACCATCATCAATTATTCATTTTTTCACAGTCTTTGTAAATCAATTTTTTTTCTTTTCGCTAGTGATTTGAGTAAAATTAAAAAGCTTCAGAAAGACATCAAAGCAAAAACTTGAAAGAATTACGTACTCAAATTTTTTGTAAAAAGTATTTGCTACTGAATTTATAAAATAGCAATACTCAAGAAACTTCAAAGCTTTAAAAAGAATAAATTGAAAATCATCCAGAGCGTTAATTTTAAATAAGTATCAGTAGTATATTTAATACATGTTTCCCCAAACATTTCAACATTCATTGTCTAAGTGTATTTGAAATTACTTTATATTTTATGACATTTCAAAGAAAATAAGGAAATCCAAATATTTTATATAAACACACACACACATGCTAAACCAACTTTCATGTTTATTCAATTCCTACTATTAGCTCACACTCTCTCTCTATATATTTATCTTGGTGAATTTTCAATCGATAATAAAATACATTTTAAAACGCTCAGTTGATCTGAAATTTTACATACATGATTATTTTGGATGACAATACAATAATTTAACTATAATTAAGAAAAATTAATTGATTAAAACTAATTATTTAAAGGATTACAAATGCAGCCACATTGGTGACTTAGCGACCCTTTTGGCGACTTGTGTCAAAACTTGAAAAAGTTTTTTCTCACGTTTTAAGGCATTCAGTTGAACTGAAATTTTATATACACGA
Source organism: Trichonephila clavipes (assembly GCA_019973935.1). Classification (NCBI taxonomy): domain Eukaryota; kingdom Metazoa; phylum Arthropoda; class Arachnida; order Araneae; family Nephilidae; genus Trichonephila; species Trichonephila clavipes. The sequence goes on from BMAU01020172.1 coordinate 578,290, forward strand.
TTGTTTTGGATGAAATTACGATACTTTAATGATAATTAATTACTAAATGTGTTGCGTATCTGTTACAGTTTTGTGACAATTAATATATACATATTTATATTAATTGTAACTATTTAATAAAAAGTAACTAAAATAAAAATTTTCTTTGTTGATCTAAGTAGGAATTGACTTAATTTTTTTTTATATTACTTGTGTGTGTTTTTATTTCCACTTCTACTATACGAGCGTAGTTTTTTCCATAGCAGCTTTACATTTCAAGTTATTTTAAAGTTCTTTTTCAAAAATGCTAATTTAACAAGTAATATAAAAAAAATTAAGTCAATTCCTACTTAGACCAACGAAGAAAAATTTTATTTCAATTACTTTTTTATTAAATAGTTACAATTAATAACAACGGACGGAAAACGGAGATTAACCTGTATAGTATTTTTTTTTCTGTCTTTTATATCCTACATATCAATAAATTTGTAAATTTTACTTTCTTAAACGCGAAGACCTCGGTCAGCTGTACAGCGTTGTTTACATCGGAATGATTTGTCACAATATGTTTCTAATGCGCGTTATTCCCTTACAGAATTTGTAAACCTTAGGTATATATCCTTGTAATTGAGTCTACACATTAGGCTTACCAAATTTACTATGCAATACATAAAGTGAGGATGACATGATACATATAAGTAGAACAAGATCATGTATAATGCACTGGAATAAGACACCGCTAGGAAGTCCTAAAATAGATATATTTCGAACGATCTAATACGTTATTTAGCTAAGGACGCCTTAATAGCTGCAAGGTTCGGTTCAGATATTTAGCAATTAGCTCTGTGATTGGTCGATACATTACGTGTCAAGGAAAATCTTAAATATATATGGTTTGGAGGGGGGGATTCCCGATTTCACCTCAAGTCCAATAATTCAAACAGCTTCAGATTTTAGACATTCAGATTGTCAAATGCATTAATTGATTGATCGTGTTTTAAGGTAAACCTTTGGGCATTCAAACTTTCAATATTTGCGACCCAATATTTAATCGTAATTTTCACTGCGCCCCCTCTCCCCTCCATAAAAAAAACAAAATGGATTGAATTAAAAAAAAACTATGTCTTGTGTGACGCTAAACCTACAATACAACTTTAACCTCCTAAGTACCGCCGAATTAATCTTTAATTGCTCCGGACGTATGTATACGTTTTTTCGAAGTAAGATCTTTTCTGTATACTGCTATCTATAAAATTATTCCGAAAGCTTTGGAATGCAATTAAATGACCCTGATAGTGTCTGCGAAGAATTTACTTGTTTCTCAGAGGATTCGCTTATTTATTACTTTTCTACCCTCTCACCCCCCACATTCGCTCGCCTACGTGTTAACGGTTTCATTGGGGAGTGAATCGCGTATTTTTAATCGTCATTTCGGGATTAATTTTAAACCACGCAAATTATCAAGATAATTGTAAATTTTTGTATAGAAATGTATAAATGACAAACCCATAGGATCACTGGTAATTATTAAATTTGTTCTTAACTTAGCATTGTTAAATTAATTATAAAATACACATGGCGCAGTACTCATTTATAAGTGTATTATGTTAGAGTAATTGTGTATTTTATTTTTTAAATGTCAGAATGTATTATGTTTGTTTACACACACACTTTCAGTAAATTAATAATATGTTTTAATATTCTTTTATTTTCGACTTTTTAATATGCTCGTACCCCTCCCCCATGTAGGGTTATCCCGCCCCCTAAGGGGAGCTCCCCACAGTTTGAGAAACGCTGCCTTAGGAGCAACAGGAGAGCTATTGGTGATAAACCTCGCAATTTCGACTACGGTCAGGTGATGAGAACGACACTTGCTTTGCTTCTCGCTCTCCAGATTTCACTCCATGCCAACGTGAGGGCTTTGAAACTCGACATATTTCACGCACATTAATTCTTTATTCGATGGATACTTAATGGCAATAGGACTCTAACCCAGAACTCGTCAATCAATGCCCACCAGAACCTCGCGATTACGGTCACTTTGTTTACCTTTGCCCACTGGCATAGCTAGTTCTAAGTGAGCCCTGTATCAAAATTCCTTCGGGGCCCTTTTTTAGATATGAAAATCCTGCTTTTGGGACTGTAGTTACAAATGTCGGGGCCTCGTATCTTCGATACTGTGGCAGCTAAGCCCCTGCCTTGGCCACGTAAAATGCAAAAAACTAAGATGAATAGACTAGTTAAAACCAAGAAAAATTTATTATTTTTGTTATTGTTTTTCCCCCTTTTTAGATACAAATATTTCAACAAACTATATGTCGCATATCTAGGGGTTTCGCGTCAGACTGACCACCTGATCGGAACATTTGCTCATGCACCTCAGGGCCCATCTGAGTTGGGCACAGTAGGATTTGGCCATCATGAGCTGTCGCGCCATTGAGTTAAGTTTATAAGTAGCGTATTCTTTATTTCATAGCATATTATCATCAAAAAAATGTATCTGACTCTAATTGTTGTCTAAATATTTTATGTGCTACATAAGAAATCAAGTAAAATTTTAAACCGAGACAGTTTAGTCGAAAACGATTTCTATAATTACTTAAATATTTTTTTTAAAAAAAAAGTAAAGCATCAAGACGAAAAATTAATAAAAATATATATATATATATATATATATATATATATATAATATACCGAAAATAAAAAAAACACACTTTTAAAAAAAAAATTTAATATGAATTTTTTTTGTAATTAAGTGCTCACAAAGAGATCGGAAAGTAAAACAAGTAATATAACAAATAATTTTTATGTCAATTTCTACGTAGATCAACAAAGAAAATTTTTATTTTAGTTACTTTTTGTCAAATAATTACAATTAATATTAATATGTTTATTCATATAACGTCAAAATGGAAAGCTATTTTCCCTGCAATTCTCCATTTTCCTTTCTATATAAGGGGTCGGACTATTTTTTTTTGTTACTATTTATTCACAAGTTTAAAATTAATTATTCCAATAAAATAGAATAGTAAAAAGAAATTACATTCTCAGAAATTAGGCCATCCCAGGTGAAATTCGACCGCACAACCTTTGGATAAGAAGTCCAACGCCCCCTATCCATTGCGCTACAGGGATACAACAAGCGATTTTCCTTTTTATATATAGTATTAGACTATTATTTTTGTTTGTTACTATTTATTCATTAATTATTCAAATATTAACGAATTAATATTTGAAAAATCTGTATAAACACCAAATGTCCTTCACTACAAGCTTTAAAAAATGTGTTTGAATTTGAGTGGATGAATGAAAAGTATTTTACTAACGATTGAAAATTTGAACAAGTTACATATAAGGTAATTCGGAGGAAGATGCCAGTTAGTTAATATTACTTTTATGCGTTGATGGATGACAATTTTGTGCCACTTGTACGAAGAGTCTGGACCGAGATTGAGATTGGCTTGTGAATTTATCTGAATGAATCGGCTTTATTTTTCGATCTTTTAAACGTTTAAAGTGGGGTTACATCTTTTATAATATATGTTCTGTTTCTTATATTTTAAGTCTATGTACTTGTTATTTTTAATAAGATATTAGCAGTATAAGTGAGTTACGCATAATGTTACATATACGATGCATGTACAAACGGCCATAACACTGCAGTAATAAGAAAATAAGCGTCTGTGGCATTTGTCCCCTATACTTGGGGAAGATGCCACATGGGTAAGAAATAAATGAAATGAACTTTAAATTTTTTTTAATTTTATAACACTGTATATTATTGCATAAAATATAACTGCAATTAATAATTAGGCTGTGAGGATAACACAGGGGATCCATAGGATGAGGATGTGCAGGGCTGAAGTCGACTACTACTTCAGCCAGTTGTAGACCGTTCTGCAGAAAAATTCGTTTTTTGCAAACTAATTATAAAAGGATTTAATTTTTTTTCTATAGTTATTGTTATTTCGCATTTAATTTGGTAATGTACTTACTCCATGACACTATAGGGGAAGAGAGAGAGAGAGATGCCACAATTAAATAAATTATACGTATCCAATTAGATATTGAAAAACAAGTTATATTTTTTTCATGGTCTTGTCACTTCAATTTTCAATGTACTATTTGAAAAATCCTTAAATGTGGTGTCCTTCCCCCATTTACCTTATATATGTTTATATAAATATATATTTATAGGGAGATATGAACTTCTAGCAGGAATTGAATTAATTCGACTTGATAATATTCCTGTAACCTATTTTTCTACGAATAAACTTTCCTTCAAAAAAAAAAAAAAAGAAAGAAAAAAAGAAAAAGGGTGCCCTTAAGATTAAGACACCTCTTAAGGAAATGGGCGAAGCGTCGATTTGAGAAAAACGTTCCCCAACTCATCGAACTTTAGGCTACTTGATATATTTATTGAAAAGGAAGAGGCAAATTTCCCCTTTAGCTGCGAGAGGAGAGACCATAATTATAACATTGCAACCGGCGAATACTAAAGTCCAATCACGTAGGCTCCCGAGATCTGCCAATCGGTTTCTTTTTTTGGGCGGAAGAAATTTAAAAACTCAGGATGAGGAACGTGCACACCACATTTTTAAGGTTGACAATTTTCACGAACACACCCTACTAAGCGCGATCAGTTTTATTTATGTTTCGCCATCTCTTCCCTTTCCTTTTTTTTTTATTTTATTTTATTTCTCCGCTTATTTATTTAATTTTTACTTGTTTATTTATTTGGCGAATGTTCCTTCTTGTCCCCAAAGTTCAGAAAGAAGCCGAATTCTAAAAAAAAAAAAAAAAATATAAAGAAAGTATTAGGGAACCCAACGAATGGTTGTATAAAAGTAAAATAATAACGAAGAATGATTTTTTTTTCCTTTTTTTACTTTTCTGTTAATGATTTATAGTTCTTGGTTGGTGGTTACCGCCTTAGCGTACCTCCCAGATTTACTATTTATTTCTTTATTTCGGTCTTTTTTTTAGGCTTGTTGTTATTCCGATTCCTTTTTTTTTTTTTTTTTTTGGTTAATTTTACTTCGTGACGCGATGGTTTTATGCGTTAAATAGGCGTCAAAATTTGCGAAGATTTTTTTTTTATCTGGTTTGCATTTTTCCTGTAGGTGTACTAATTGGTTGAAGATGAAAAGATATGTCTTTTTTTTTTCTTTTTACGGCAGCGCTTTTGTGGTTGTTTCATATTTTCTTACTCAACTTTTTAATGTGAGAAAAAATCTCAAAACCATGTTTTTGAGTCAAAAATTGGGTGAAAAAATAATTGTAGTTTATAGAAAATATGCTTTTTAACTTCCTAATAAAATTTTAAAGATATTCATCTAAATAAAAATGAGATTCATTTGCAGATACGAGAAGGTACATAGTTCCTATAATATTTTTAAAGCATCGAATGTAATCAATGTTATGAAAAGAAAAAATCTTAAAATTCCGAACATTTCTTCCATGGTTTATATTTTTAAAAACATTTCTAATTAGAAATGTTCTTTTTTTTATCTCTCTGATTTCAGTTCTCATTATTTCAAACTTGAATTGATTGAATATGTATTTTTTCCTTGTCTTTTCTATGGTCAAGTTACTCTCTTTCTCTACATAAATAAATTTAATTAATGTTATTAATGTTTAATTAATGTTAATTAATGTTTCTCATAATTCTTTCGATTTTGAAATACCCTTTTCAAAGCATTTTCTAAAACGAAGTAATGCGTAAAGAAATAAATTAATGTACAATAATCAATAATTTTCTCAGTTTTTTAAAGAAAATTTTTGATTTTCCGATTGTTATATACTACCATTTCTAAAACATGATATTTTTCTATTGTTTTCAGTAAAGAATAAAATTTGTTAAATACAATAATTCCATAAGCATTAAATAACAGAGAACAAGAACAGAGGATTTTTTCATGAAATATTACACTTACCAACACATTAAGACAAATAAGTCAAATCTTGGTACTGTTTAATCACTTTCTGTCATATTATGTCAAAAAATAAGCATATTTTTGTAAATAATTTTAGAAGAAATCAGTTATGTGATAATCCCCCATAGGGTGATTATCTCTATGAGTATCAGCGTGAGCTAGAGGCGTAGAATTAACGAAAGAACTAGAAGGAAACATTATCTTAATATGATTTTCTTAAGATATTCAGCTTAAACCTTTAACAAATTAGATTATAATAATTTGTGTGAGAGAATCTACGATGGTAAAACACACAAAACACACAATATATTTATAATAACGACTTAACCTAACTTGGACCACTATCAATAACTGAATCGCTTACACTCAATTCTAATACAATCACTGATCCTAATATTAAATAATCAATCCTAACTTGCTGTAGTATCAGTAAACGATCACACTAGATTTAGATGAAGTCTTACGATACTTCGTGTGCAATGGTATGCACCTTGATTACTGGATCTCTATCACGTATAATTACTATTGTTCGTCCTGTAACGTTATTTAAAACTTCTTCAATCTAGAACCACGGAGTGTTTTTACATTCCTCTAATTGCCATCACTTGCCACAAATTACCATCACTTGCCACAAAATTGCCATCACGCTTACTCTAACTTCTGATATTTAAAAGGTTCTTAATTTGCATCTTTCTTTCACACTTCACTTCTTGGATTTGGTTGGAAAAGAGTTGCCATTAATTCTGGCCTCAAAGAACCTGCAACCAAGCGCAAAATTGACATTGACGTTAATATTCCTAAATCGTTTTACAAGAAGATCACGAATGAAAGAATGATGAAGTCTTGGAACCAAGAATATTTCATTTCAAATAAGGGAGCATAACAAAGAAATTTTTTCCCACCATTAATAAGAGACTATCATGTCATCATTTTTACACTAACTACAAATTAACCCAATTTCTCACTGGTCACGGTAATTTCAAAAGCTACCTGAACAAATTTAATTTAGCTCCTTCATCTTTCTGTGACTGTAATATTGGTGGCGAGGAAAATGTAGAACATGTGATCCTTCTGTGTTCCAAGTATGTCAGAGAGAGAAAGATCATAAGACTGGCGTTCAAGAGACTCAACATTAATTGGCCACCGAATTTTCACCAATTTCTTTCCACCAGAAGCGCTTTCAATAATTTCTGTAAATTTGTTGTAACTGTTTGTAATCCTTCTTAACTTCTTTTTTTTTAATTGTTTATTTCCCTTGAATGTGTGTTTAATACTTACTTCTGTAAGCCCCGTGTGATACTTTGTGGTGCACGGGGATTTTATAATTGTTTTCAATAAAAAAAAAAGAACCTAAAGGACATTTTAAAGAAAAGACACGTGATCCCGTCACAAGTAAAAAAAACCTAACCTTGAAACCGATTTAGACATTTTTTGTAATCCTAACTTTACTCGACTATTAGAGACATCTGCTAGAAACATTGCACACTAAACGAACAAAAAGTCCACGTAAATCAGAGGATCAGAGTAAAAAAAAGTGTTGCCCGAGCGCCGCTCGGGCAAAACAGGGAAGTGGTTAAATAATTAAAAACATAGAAATATAACGAAGAGGCATGTTGAGTCGTGGATTCAGGTCCTGGGGCTATTTTTCGTTTTATAGAGTTTTATAGAGCGCTCAGAGAAGTTCAATCGATCGAGGCACAATGCCATCACATTAACGTAGTGTTGAAATTTTAAGAAAAGAGGTACGATCTTGGGTTTTCATTTTCCTCCCTTGGATCAAAATTACGAGGTCTGTCACCAATAACTCTCGTACAGCTATTAAGTGTAACGTTAATTAACAATTAATTAATATAAATTTGATATTTATATTTATGCAACATATGTTATTGTTGATATAAATTACAGAATAAAAATGATTCTGTACATAACTTTAAAATATGTCCCTTTTTAACATCATTCATTTTAAACCGGCTTTTCAGAGAAGTGCACTTAATGTTCAGAGTTCGAATTTAACCTATGAGGCACGACTTAAGTTTATTTTCTACTAAAGTTGATTAAGGTATCCGACTACGTTCGGAACCGTGATTTAAAAAAACGCATAAATGGATAATTTTCATGATATTTAGTACCACTCAGATTAGAATACCTGCATAAAATTGTTTTAAGGACATTTTGACAAAAAAAAAATATTTAAATATAATATTTTGGCAAAAAATTAACTTAGAATAATCTTTTTTCCAAATGTTCTCCTTTTGTAAAAATGGTTCTATTATAATAATATTTTGCCTGTGTATAGCTCAGACCTATCTACAGAGGCTCAACTAGAATTTTTGAAAAATTCACATTATTTTCAGAGTTACCACCCATTGAAATAATTATTCTCGTTTTTTTCTTAAAATTGCTCCCCTCTGTTGTCGTAAAATATGAATAAACCCACTTCTAAGATGTATATTTCAGAAATTCTAGTTGAGCCTCTAATCAGAGGTCTGAGCTATATACACATGCAAAATATTATTCTAATAGAAGCATTTCTCACAAAAGGAGAACATTTGGAAAAAAGATTATTCTAAGTTAATTTTTTGCCAAAATATTTTATTTAAATAATTTTTTTTTTGTTAAAATGTCCTTAAAACAATTTTATGCATAATTCTAATCTAATTGACACCAAATATCATGAAAATTATCCATTTATGCACTTTTGAAAATCACGGTTCCGAACGTAGTTGGATACCTTAAAACTAAATGGGGAAAAAAAGAAACCCAAGATGAAAAAGCCAATTTTTGTACAGATAAAAGATATATGTTTTTGAGAGAATTTTAAAAGGTACTTTTTTTTAAGAATCGAGAGCTTTTAAGAGTATTTTAAGAACCTCAAGAATTGGAAGTGTGACCAGGGGTATTTTTTTTCCTGAAAACTTTTAAGTGCTTTTATATCCTTTTTAAAAATTATAAAGTTCTAATTTACCTAAGGCGTGGATTTATGATCCATCCGACGAAAAAAAAAGTATTTTCAATAATTACGGAATTGAAGAGGAGTTGTAATTAAATAATTTTAAAATACCTAAATAAAGCAGCAAACATATAAACGAGTAAATTCTTTTAATTCTTTTAATTTTGCAAATAATGTTTGCAACACATAGTTTCATTCTTGTTATGTAACAGCTGATAATAAACAATTTTTTGGTTTTGTTGCTCCATATTCCACAAAACCCATAAACTGTAATTTTAATAGTTCTTTGATGATATAATCAAATAGTTTTCCCACTCAAATAACGAGATCACATAACATTAAATAATTACTTTCAATTAAAAAATGTATTTTATATTAACATAAAACTGAACTTATATATTAACACTTATACCAATTTCGTCATATTGAAAGACGTTATTCACAGCCAAATGCCACGAAAAACAGCCAAAAACCATTCCAATGCATGAGTGAAAAGAAAACTAACGATGACAGCATGGCGACACTTTTTGATTGGCGAAGACTTTAAAGTTGTCGAAATTGGTCGACGGTATAATACGTAAGTACTTATAGAACTTGCTTCTTTAATAAAGTTATATTAAAACACACAAAAAAATTCGTTTCCAAGTTTTAGGAATGTTTGGATACATTATTCTTCTTTTGTAGTTAGACTTACCATTTTTGGAAACTTAAGAAACAGAAAAACTATCAAGCTCATACATTTAAAAATTGCTGCTTTAGATAACTTTTAAAGCAGGATACTTTTTTTGAAAAAAATAGATCTCTTATAACAGAATTACATTCGAAGTTTCAATCTTGAACCTTTTACAAAAAGAATATATTTACTTGAATTGTATTGTTTAAAAAAATTAAAAGATATTCAACAGATATTTAGATGATTTACTTCTACGAAATAGGAAAGCATCGTGTTTCAATGAAATATTTATATATCTACCGGTTACAATACATCTTTAAAATTTTGATATTTTAGTTCTAGTGACTGAGAATTTTGTTTAAAAAAAAGCTGCATAAACAAAAAAAATGGTGTCTTTTAAAAAATTTTATAAGTAATTCCGTAAAAATATATGCTATGCCAAATAAATTTCTCCGAATAGAGTATTTATCAATATGAATGATATCAATTTCTTACATTAATAACTTATGTAAATGAAAAATTCAAAAGTTCATGGGCACTCAAAAATTGCCTATAAGTATATGAAGCTATTTCTTACAGAATATAAAAATGTATGTGTTCTTAAAAAGAATTACTTGTTTTAGCCAAGAAACATGTAAGAGAAGTAATTATCCTTAAAAATTATTCATTCTTGAAGCCTCAGATAAATTCCCACATTTTCTATTACGCTAACTATTTGAACTTTTGATATTTCAACTCCATTACAATTATATTTTAAGAAAAGTTTTAAAACATTATTTGAGTTCCATAAAAATGCAAAAAATAATACATTGAACAAATTTAAAATCTATGATGATCTTAACTGAAAGACTTTCATTTGACTTCTTGAACAAAAATATTGAGTTTTAATGGACAAAAGCTTTGAAATTGCTTAGAACAACAAATTATTTCTCAATTTTCAATTGCAAACTCTCTTTCGAAAGAGTAATAACTTATATTTTGAACTATATGTCGTCGTCTTCTTAGGAAGAAAAATCAGAAAGAATCTTTTGTTTTTCTTTGCTACAATCAGGCCAGTTCAAAATGGACTGTTTCCATTTATATTTGCACTTTGGAATGTTAACTGAGAAAGTTTTTGTTTAAAAAAAAAATCTTAGCTATTCATTTTGAAAGAAATTTAGGAATTCATTTTAATTTAACAATGTATGCGTTTTAAGCAAATAGTATCAGACAGATGATAAATATTGGCTCAACAAATAACCCAATTATCGATACTTCACATTGCTTTTAGATTGTAAAGTACTTTGAAAGGATTTGTTTTAGAGCAATCATTTTATTTAAATACAAAAATAGAATGAGACATAAGAATGTAAATGAATTTGCTACTAAATTAATTGTAAAAATTTCAAGAATTTTTCGGCATTAGTATCAGCTTCTTTTTTTAATGATTTTGAAGCAAATTTAAAAGTAAATACCCCCCCTCCACCACCACCACCAAAAGAAATATAATTGTTATATCTTTATTTATTCTAAAAATGAAATATTTTATATGATTTATATTTTTTTATTTTAAAATACATTTTTATATTTTTTAAAATTTTTTAAATAAAATATAATTGCACTATCACCTTTAGCAAAAAACAAAGGGAATTTAAGTATCATAATAACGTATTCAGTTCAAAATTCCAGTTCAAAATGTTTGGGTTTTTTTGTAATTGATATATAATGTTTTAAAAGTCAATTTTTTTTTAAATTTTCATTCTTTTTACCATAACTTGAAATAACTATTTTAAGAACATATAGAGAGTTATAGTTAAGTTACTTTTTCAAGAAAGGTTAAAATTTCTGAAGAAATAATTGAAAAGTATACATATTTTTTTAAGAAAAAAGGGGGAGTTGTTGTTCACGAAGCAATATCTTTTTAATGAAATTATTCATTTTACGTGATTTCCTATTAAAGCATGTTTTAATATTAAGTTCAAATAAGCATTTAAACAAAAACTAAAATGAAACATTTTGATGATCGTTTGCAAATAGATTTCAAGTGCTATGAGAATTTCTTTTACATGTTTCGGTTTGCTATAGAAAACAAATTATTTGTTATATGTTTTTGGGGGATATTTATAGTCAAACTTCTCTTTTTTTTATATAAGCTAACTAGTTCCTTTAAAAAAAATTATGTCCTTAAATTTATAAATATTATCCTGTGCTGTGTTTAGCTCCTATTTTAAAGACACGGACAAGACAGCTCTTTATTTTACTCATAAAATAAATTCTGTTTTTTCTCTGTTGCATGAATTCTGCTTCTTTTTTTAATTATTTTTAAATACGGATTAAAAATCATTAAGCTCTTGACACTACATTAGTTTGTATTCTTGGCTTTACAGCGCCATCTCTTAGTAATAATATGAAATAGAAGAATTAAAGCATTTTAATATTGTTCAATCATCGTACATTCTCACATGGTGTAAAAAAACGTGAAATGCAATCTAAATTTTTCGCTTCAAAACACAGATTTAATTCTAGGCAATGCTGTGCCTTCTATTTTCCGTGTTGTACAAAAAGAATTTCATAACAATATAGTATCACAGAATCAGGGCAGTTTTTTTTTTTGTAAATATGTTACTCAGGTTTTAATTTTATATTTCTAGTACATTATTATCTGATTTTGAGCATTATATTCGAATGAAATTTTTTAATCTAGCATTTTTGTTAGCTAAAAGCTATAAATAATCTCAGTTTTTTATCTTTGTCATAATACGCAAAGAAAACATTTCTAATAAATCATTTTAACTAATACAAATTGCTTAATGAGCTTTAATTAACACATATTTGAAAGAGATTTTTCTCTGAATATAAATCGTTTGTAAGTAATTAATAAGGAACAAAGAGAATCTATTTTTTTTTAACAATTCTTCCATGGATTAACGATTTTTTTAGTTTGCTACAGAAAATGATTTCAGTGTATAAAGAAAATAGTTGGATGTTACTAAAAATATTTTTTAATTACTATTTATTGCATTTAAATGACGGCAAATGAGTTCACTTACTTTAAAAGTTTGTTTTTATAAACGAATACAAGTATTCGAAAATTCTTTCTTGAAAAAATTTAGAATAAAGAAACACTCAAAAATTCGATATAAATATTCATATTTTTGTTATCATTACGAATTTAATTTCAATCACACTATAGTAGAAATTTGAAAATATTTTTAGCTCACTATACGCGATTTAAATGCTCAGTGGTTAACCAATAAAAATGGCTAGCTAACGTTTTAATGTTCAAAAGTGGTTCACATAATTTAAACCACATTTTAAGTTTTAATTACATATTATTTAATTAAAATCACATTTTATATATAATTTAGTTTCAATTATACATAATATGTGTCACATTCTTAGCCACTCTCTTAGAAGTAAATCATCAAAAAAAATTGTTTTTAGCCTGAGTAACTTTTGAATAAAACTATAGAGCATATTTATAATTAAATTGCTGTAAAACAACTACAAACAATATTGCAATGATAAATGCTTAATTAAAAAAAATATTAAATTTTATTTCAGATAATTATGCAGTTGCAAGTTTGTAATTAACGGCCGTCCTGTTTATTGGTGTTTGGGCAATAGACGAAAGATTAGCCATAATTTGAACAAGTCTAATTCATTACATTTATTCACACAAACTTATTTTTAACAACCCAGGGTAAGAAATGCACTCTGTTAAGTATAGGATCAACTACACCAGGGGTACTCAACCTTTTTTTCTGTTGGGCCGCATACATGTGTCAGATATATATATATACTGCTGGACAATTGCTAAGGACGGATAACACTATCATCCATAGCAACCACAAAATGAAAGGAAGCAAAATGTGAAAAATTAGAATAAGTGCGGGATATTAGTAAGAAAAAGTATGAGTATGCAAATTTTTTTTCCACGTCTGTTCATCACGTGATAGCGTTCATAAGAGCTTTAAAGGTTTTGACGCGTGTGGACAGTTCTTGTTTCAAGTCAAAGTTTTACAGGAAAGATTTAATAGACCAACTTAAAATTTTTGGCATGTCTTCCCGACATCACATAGATGATTTTATGCGTGGCCGAATTATTGGAAAGATCAAAGAAATGCGAAAAATAACAGATGTTGCCAGGGCGTTCGACATCGCTCACAGCGTTGTTTCACGGCTGTGGAAGTCGTTTAAAACTACTGGAATGTGTAGTAGATGGCACGGGGGATGTCGTGTTAGAAGTACGACGCCTGCAGAAGACAGATATATCGTCCTATCAGCAAAAAGGAACAGGCGCACCACAGCTCAGCAGGTGGCAAATCAGTTTCTTGCTGCCTCAGGAAAGCAGATCTCCCGAAAAACTGTTGCCAGACGTTTGAGGGGAGGAAGACTATACGCACGCAGACCTGTTGTGTGTGTCCCATTGACCAGACAGCACCGTACTGCCCGTTTGCAATGGTGTCGTGAGCATCACAATTGGACTGAACAGGACTGGGCATGCGTACTATTCTCAGATGAGAGTAGGTTCAGTCTGTCATCGGATTGTAGACGCCAACTGATCTGGCACGAGAGTGGTACTGCTTATCGTCCAGAAAATATCCAGGAAAAGGAGCGATATCCGACATGCAGTATCATGGTGTGGGCCGGCATCATGATCAATGGCCGCACGCGCCTACATGTGGTTGCGAATGGGACTATGACGGGCCAACGATACATTGATGAAGTTCTACTTCCTCATGTTCGTCTTTTCCGTGGTGCTGTCGGTGATAAATTTGTTTTTATGGACGACAACGCAACATGTCATCGAACACTCGCTGTTCAGGATTGTCTAGACAGCGAGGCTATTCAACGTCTCGTATGGCCAACGCGTTCTCCAGATCTAAACCCCATTGAAAATGTGTGGGATGCTTTGGGGAGGCAAGTTGCTGGTCGAAACTATCCTCCGACAAACAAGAACACCCTCATCCGTGCACTCACAGAGGAATGGGATAAATTGCCTCAACAAATGCTGGATAATGTTGTGCAAAGTATGATACGACGTGTGGAATGTTGCATCACACTCCACGGTGTACATATCCCGTACTGATACCTTTCTTTAAGGTGCCTGCTGACTTTTAGATGCATTGTTCCACTTCTCCGTACGCAGATCAAATGAACATTTTTTTTCTTTTAGATGTTTCACAGCTTTTGTACTTTCCAGAACAATAAATATTCTTTATTCTAATGTCTGAACAGTGTGGCAACTATATGTTATCCTACTAGACCGCATGTCACGCTTAATGTTATGCTACATAGCAATTTGTGATCCGTCCTTAGCAATTGTCCAGCAGTATATATATATATATATATATATATATATATATATATATATATATATATATATATATATATATATATATATATATATATATATATATCTTTGTTACCACTGTGATACTATTACTGGCAAAACACTTTGTTGCTGTTGCAAAGATTATTCAAGAAAGCATATTTATCACCTCTTGAAAGAGATCTTCGAGGAAAAGTGTCATTGAATGATTCCTGTTTATTGGTATTTTTTAAATACAACACATTCGTGACAAATCAAACAATTATTGATCCCTGTTTGTTTGTCACTACAAAATAGTCAACCTCCCAATCGTGTTGAAACGATATATTTTCTTCAAATATTTTTCGCTAACAAGATATGAAGAATAGTTAAACAATAGTTCCACCCATAAAATTGTCTCTACTCCACTGTTGTCTGTTATCACAAATCGTAACCGTTTCAAATAAACAAAGAATATCAATTTATACCCGTATGACACCGACAGCTAAAAGCAAAATTGATATATCTGATTTCTTAACAAAGAATTTCCCACCAAGTTTTTAATACAATGCTCTTAAATAAGTGAATTTCTCAGACAATGAGCCATGAACGGGCCACTTAAAAAAGTTCGGTGAGCCACATGCGGCCCACGAGCCGCAGTTTGAGTATCGCTGAACCACACGGTAGAAAGGATACTTAATAAATGATAATAATCTAGTTAACATACGCTTAGAATTTGATTATCTGCGGTCTGAAATACCGTAATTCTGTTCTCAGCTATTCGAACTCTGGTCGTTATTATTCAATTATAACTTCTTGACTAAATCGTCAATTAGCAATCTTTAATCATTTAATAATTAATCGCCTCAACTAACTCTCAACCACTTTCCGCTAACCTCTAACGTCTAACAACTCTCTTCTAACTTTTCATCTCTAAAAGTTAATGCTTAAATATAAGCCCTTCATTTACATAAAAAGATCTTCTTCGGGAGAAAGTTTTCAATAGAACCACATTTAAAAGAAATAAATTTCACCAAAAGAATTAGTAAAGACTCTTGGATAGACCCGTTACAAGTTGAGTTTAAAATTACCTTATCATTTAATAATTTTTGTGTTAATATTATTGGTTTTCAAAATGTTTATTACTTATGCAATAGTCACTACTAAACACAATGTGCATTTTGTTGGAGTTCGCTCATAATTTTTGCATCGAATTCTAGCTTGAAACAACATTTTTATGAAATTAGTGTACATTATACTTTCACAAATAAGTGCCGCTCCTTAACAAATGCTTGACATGAATTTCAATCAAATAATTTATTGATATTTCTAAACGGATTTTCCTTTTTTAATGATGAATAATAGTTCAGTTTATTTTAATAATATATAATGAGATGCATTAAATTTTAATTTAGCTTAATAAAAAGTGAAACATGATTTTTTTAAGTCATAAATATGTTAAATAAATTACGGATATTTATTAAACACGTAATAAAATTACAGCGCACCCTTTACAAAATTATTAGGAATGGATTTAATTAATAAGTTTAATTAGATTCTTCCCATTTGATTATTGCAATTGTAATGGGAGTTGTGCTTTAAGAAAAGCACCCTGCAAATAGCAACCATCCGGAATAATCTCGGGGGGGAAACAAGGATTCCCCCTCCTTTTTTGGTATTTTTTCCCTTAGTTGTAATATTTATATAAGATATTTAATTTTTTCATACAAACAGGTACCCTCAAAGTATCATTGAAATGGAATAATGTATTCTATGGGCAATTCGTGTCAAACGAGCAGAAACGAGCAAATATTTTACTTGATTGTGGGGGAAAAATTATTCTATTACATTAATTTTATCGCAGTATTAAAATATCAGTTTAAAAAAAAAGACACACAGAGAGGAAAGTTGCAGTTATGGAATGATTATCCATACAGACCTCACAGGAATCATTTTTCTTTTTTTTTTTTTTTTTTTTTTTGGTAAGGAACCCGTATTTATATTTTACTCACACACATTTTTATTTTCTTTCCGATTTTATACTCAAGGGAACATTGAATCACGTGTTTTATGTAAAAAAAATACTCCTGGTGAAATAAAATGCCTGGCGAGTACTAAAGCTGAAAAGATGTTTACTGTGGTAGGTAACAAATCTACCGTTTTCCTGCTTCTAGTTACACAAACACATAAATTACATGGCGAATACCAATGTGGCTGTGACATCTAGTAATCATGGTCACGAATTCATGCACGTAGCTGTTTCTGTCTAGTCCTGGAACCCTTAAATACCCACATTAGAAAGATGTATGATAAATCTGTTGACGTTTAAAGTCCTCACGTTGGTATGGTGTGGAAGTTTGGAGAGAGAAGGGTGCCACATCTCAAATGTTAACCTCTTCAGTGGACTATAGTTCAAAATTATGAAGTTCGTCACTAGAAACCCTCATGTACCTTCGAAATATAATTATTAATATTATCTGCTTGACTATAGGAACTTCATTAACATATCGTCAGAATTTTAGAACACTTTTTTTCACAAATTTAGAATTAAAAAATCATTCTATTGTTATTTTGTGAGTTAAGTTGTTTTTTTTAATTAATGTTGCACTTTCAAGCTGAACAAGGAATTTTGGTGACGGACTTCTTAACTCTAAGCCATGAACAAATGACGAAGATGACGCCAAAGCAGGAGTTTAGTTGGAACTCAACATGAGAAAAAATAGTAATTTAGAAAAAAAATGTATAAGTAAATTCTCAGGTAACACAAGTGCAAAATCGCAAAACAAAGTTATTTTGATGTAAAAGGTTTCATGAAATCTAACAAGTTCTCTCTGTCTCTCTCTCTCTTCCGGCTGATAGATTCTTTTTCTCCCGCAAAATTTCCTCCTAGCATGCTAATAATTTTTTTATTCCTTGTTTTGTTGAAAAAGTATGTAAAGGGTGTTTTTTTTAGAGGTATAGATTAGATTATATTATAGAGGTATAGGTTAAATTGCAATAAAACAACGATGTATTATTCGATTGACATGAATTTT
The DNA here is from genome assembly GCA_019973935.1 of Trichonephila clavipes. Taxonomy (NCBI): domain Eukaryota; kingdom Metazoa; phylum Arthropoda; class Arachnida; order Araneae; family Nephilidae; genus Trichonephila; species Trichonephila clavipes. Next base: position 596,156 of record BMAU01020172.1, read on the forward strand.
TTTTTATTCGAAAGATAATCTTGTGGCATTATATTTTAAATATGATTTCTAGCATAGGACTGCCACGGCTGGCTCGGATGTAGTCCAATCTGGACGTCCAGTTTTCGATGACTTTTTCCAACTTTTGTGGCCGTATATCGGCAATAACACGGCGAATGTTGTCTTCCAAATGGTCAAGCGTTTGTGGCTTATTCGCATAGACCAATGACTTTACATAGCCCCACAGAAAATAGTCTAGCGGTGTTAAATCACAAGATCTTGGAGGCCAATTCACAGGTCCAAAACGTGAAATTAGGTGGTCACCAAACATGTCTTTCAATAAATCGATTGTGGCACGAGCTGTATGACATGTTGCGCCGCCTTGTTGGAACCACAGCTCCTGGACATAATGATTGTTCAATTCAGGAATGAAAAAGTTAGTAATCATGGCTCTATACCGATCACATTGACTGTAACGTTGTGGCCTTCATCGTTTTTGAAGAAGGATTCCACCAGCCCATAAAGCGCACCAAACAGTCAGTTTTTCTGGATGTAACGGTGTTTCCACATACACTTGTGGATTAGCTTCACTCCAAATGCGGCAGTTTTGTTTGTTGACGTAGCCATTCAACTAGAAGTGCGCTTCATCACTAAACAAAATTCGCTTATGAAAATCGGGAACAACGGCAATCTCGTTTTGGGCCCATTCGACGAATCTACGCCTTGCTTGATGATCGTTTTGATGAATTGCCAAACCAAACTGAGAATAAATCACTTGACAGCTGTTAAATCGGTCGCCATCTTGGAAAGTAATGCCAACTTAAACTTCTATACCTGGAAAAAAACACTATTTTTTTAAAATTTGTAATTCTTCAAATAAACTGAGGTATGTCAGATTACCAACTGTCATTCGATCTTCTGATTGAACGAAGTCTACAAACCAGTGGCGCACACAAGGGGGGTCTTGGGGGTCCGGAACCCCCTCAAACAAAGCCCTTGATTTTTTTCCGATTGGTTATAATTCTAAGTATATAATACGTAAAATTTAATTAAGTATTTGTTATTAATGATTAATTTTATTAATTAATGCTAATTATTTATTCAATAATTAGTTTTTTACTGTGTTTTGTTCCCGAAAATTGGCAAAATCAAAAGGAGCAGGATACAAAAATGGTGAACTTTCGACCCCGCCCCCCTTAAAATATTCCTGTGTGTGCTACTGCTACAGACTCAAGCTCTTCAATGTCTTGCTCTTACTCATGCATTTCTATGAGCTCATCAATTGTCAACTCCTGATTGTGGGAATCCATTAGTTCTTGAACAGCATCACTATCCACATTTTGAATTTATTTGAATGGCAAGATCGACAACTTCTTCAATCAAATTACCAATTTCATCAGTCTCTGGCAATAACTCCGCCTGAGTTTTAATGATGTAAATAAAAAAAGACGTATCGACGCGATTTGGAAATCGAGTAACTCCGAATTCATGTAATTCGGGGTAGTGTAAGAGTCGATGTATTACTGAACCGGAAGTTATTTTTCAGTTATTTATAGCAGTGCTTCTCAAACTTTCAATACTGGCGCCCCCTTTTCAATCACAATTTTTATCGCCCCCCCCCTCTTATACATAATAATTTACTGAATGCAATAATAATGCACTTTTACGATAAAGCAACAATATTTATTATAAACCGTACAAATTCATGACATAAGTATTAAATTTTGTATATGTTACTTTTAAGCAAAAAAAAGTTAAGTAATACGATAATTACTAAGTTATTTTTCCTTTCTCTGATTTTTAAATTGGAACATATTACAAAATGCGGTGGTTGCTTAGAAGACAAAATATAGATATCAGCTAAATATAGAAAATGAACTCAGAGGGTCAATTTCTTATCTTAAAACTCCTTTCAAAAACTTTGCTCTGTAAGACAAGCCCATGGAAGTAGCTAATAATTATTAAACTTGTTCTTAATTTAGTATTAATTAATTAGTCATAAAATACTCTGTGCACCACTCATACATTAAAAGCAGTGTTTCTCAAACTTTCAATACTGGCGACCCAATTAATTTTCAATCATAATTTTTGTCTCGCCCCCCTGTACAAAAATAATGTATTTACTGCAATAAAAATGCACTTTGAGTGAGAGACGCTAAAGTTACAATACGATCTTAATTATAAACCGTACAAATTAATACGATAAGTATATTAAATTTTGTGTATGTAACTTTTAAGTAATATATATTTTAAGAAAATTACTTAAAATATATATTACTTAGAATTATGTTATTTTTCTTTCCCTAATTTTTAAATTGGAACAGATCGCAAAATGATGTATTTAATTTAAGATTTATTTCCTTCAGCATTCATTTCTCAAAGTACAAATGTCATTAGAAAAATAGTCTAGTCAATGTCGCTCTCTATCATATCCATCACATCTGGCATTATAGGGTACGTTTGCGTGAGTCTGGGCAACCTATCGGACGTCTGCGCAAAACATGTAAAAATGCTTTTCCTCGTACAATTCCAGTCAGTTTTGGTCGACTCGATACTCCTATAGCTACCGAATCTAGCTTGAATGTACATTTTTTTTAATTTCCACGTTAATTGTAATTCACGGTAATTAAGTATTTACGGCAGTAGATTAAAACAATATCTTACATACATTTTTAAGTCGTAAGCAAACATTCGACCATAATAAAGAATCAACAAGTACACAGACGAACGAGCATGGTTCCGAAAATTAAATCAAGGCGATCTTCTCAAAAATACTTAAATTTTGGATTTACCACTACTGAAGTAAATGATGGAAAAAAGCCCCAGCTCGATATGTGTTAAAACTTACAAATCTGTAGAACAACATGTGAAAGTTGTTTTTAAAACATGTAAAATCATTTAACTATGTTGGTAAAGAATTTTAAAAAGTATTTTCTGGATGAGGATAGCTTGGTAGCAAATTACGAGTGGATTAGGGATCTATTTCAAGATACTCCAGAAGGGCTCTCAACTTCCGAAGAAGAAATCTTCATAGATTTCACATCCAGTGAAAAATTAAAAGGCAATTTTGTAATAAATCGCTCTTTGAATTTGGGGTAGAGGTGGATGAGGAATTATCTGTACTGAAAACAAAAGCACTTCGTATACTATTACCATTTTCAACATCCTACCTTTTTCAAACCGGATTTTCTGCGGTGGATGCCTTGAAGACAAAATATAGATCTCAGCTAAATATAAAAAAATAACTCTTTAATTGTCAATTTCTGATATTAAACTTTCCTTTGAAAAACTTTCATCTACAAGACAAGCCCGTGGAAGTCCCTAATAATTATTAAACTTGTTCTTAATTTAGTAATAAGATTGATTGATTGAATATTAACGTCGCACTGTTCAACTGCACCAGGGCTTTTGACGACGGACCACGTAACTTTGAACCATGGTCAAGTGACGTGGATGACACCTGAGCTGGCACCCCTCTCTCCTAACTACCACACCACACCAACGGGAAAACGTTTCAACTCTCAACAGATTTAACGTGCATCGCTGCCCTACAAGGCGGGTCTTTAGTGGTACTGGGCTCGAACTCGTGACAAGGCAAGCCACGATCCGATACCTATACCACTCGGCTACCGCGGCCAAATTCAGTAATAAGAAATTATTTATAAAATACCTTCTTCAGTACTAATACATCAAACGTATACTGGCTGAAACACCGACTCTTCGCACGAGTACATTTTTTAAAAAAATAAAACATTATTCTTGATATAATAGCTGAACTATAAGGAGAGTAAAACTGTGTGCACGACATTGTATACAAAAATGTAAAATGATTTTTTTTTAGATAAATGCTATAATTGTAAATAACT